>KE372696.1:324113-336348 GCA_000418225.1 Zizania latifolia | reverse complement strand
TGGCCCGGGCACGCGTGTCGCAGCCGTGACACGAGCAGCACGCGTTAGGCGCAGGCGGGGCTCACTTTACCAGCCCCACGGGAAGAACAGCAACAACATCCACGAGGACTCCGATCTCTCTCCAGCGAAGATCTACACCAAGTTTTCAGTATAAACTTCTTGCCCATAACGTGTTCGCTGAAATGTCTTCAACGGTTTAGTATTGCATTCTAGGTGTTCGATTAAATGCTTACATGAACTTGATTATTTGATTGCACTATGAATATTTTCCTGTGTGTTCTAGTGTATGTCGAGTGTATGTTTATTTGTCTAAGAATTTCTGAGATGCACTAGCCATTATACAAGTACTCGATTGTTGGCGAAAAAGTAGATTGAGTGTCTTTATCTGGATTTGAACGTTTGTTTTTCTCTCTTGAACGCCTCTAATCACTACTTGTGTTCGTGTTTTGTCGCTGTGTTCTGAAGTGGTTGTTGCTGGAGTTTTTTGTATCAACTTGCGTCAAGTGAATACTCTAGCACAGCCTTGCGCTGAGTCTCATCCATCACTTGCGAGTTTGATACAGGAGTTTGAGGGATTTTCGTTTATTCTTTTTGTTTTATTTTGCGCCCATTCACCCCCCCTCTGGTCGCTAGTTTCGATCCTACAAAACTGCTTATGTTCATCAACATAGCGTGTCTTCCGTCTACGTTGACCATCGGTTGTCGTCGGATGCTGCGATCCAACACCAACAGGAGCAATTCTACACCGATCACGGCTTCCTCGTCTACAAGCATACAATACGTGTACTGCAATCTACTACTATTTTTAATCATGTTATATGAGATCATGATTATGTTGTTTCTGTTTACTAGTATGTTAGAATTATTCATGCTAGTGTATATGGTTGTCATGATTTATTTAATTCGAAAATTAATTCTACAATTGCCTAATTATCCAACAATCTAAAAACCTTATTTTAGACAATCTGTAACTTGTTTAATGGTTGGTTTTATCGATGCACTGAGGCCGAAAAAATTTTCTGGTGTGTATTTTAAGAGATAGCAAGCAAAGGTCCGTCTCTGGCTTACTGCTATGAATATATGGGAAACGAGACTTGGCAAACATGAAGGCTAACTTTCTGCTGATGAGCAGAAGAAGTTCATGGAGGCCAATAATCCTTCGTGTGATGCATTCTAGGCGTGCTCTCTGACCGTCTGTATGATGTTTATATCACTGTGACAGATACAAAAGAGTTGTGGGATGCTCTGATTGCAAAATATGGTGCATCAAATGCAGGAAGTGAACTTTACCTTATAGATAATTTCTATGACTACAGGACGGTGAATAACCATTCTGTGGTGAAACAAGCTCATGAGGTTATGTGCACTATAAAGAAACTTGACCTCATTAAGTGTCCTCTACTCGATAAGTTTGTGGCTAGTTGCATAATTGCAAAGTTGCCTTCTTTATGTAGGAACTTCGCCACTACTCTAAAACATCAAAGACAGGAGATATCAGTTGAAAACCTGATAACGTCTCTTGATGTTAAAGAGAAAGCTCGAGCAAAGGACACTTCTGAAAAAAGAGGCGAGGGTCAGACTAGCGCCTACTTATTACAGAAGTCCCCACATGGCAAGAGCAAAGGAAAAAATAAGCCTACAAAGGTTATAAAGACCACTACCTTCGAGAAGAAGAAAAATAAAACCAAGATGAATCACTTCACTTGTGGTGAGCTACGACATTTCTCCAAGGATTATCCAAAGCATGCTGACCACAAGGGTAAAGGGCAAATAATGTCAACATGGTGACCATGGGCAATACTGAGGATGCATACGGTATTCTACCTACTGTACTTTCAGTCTTTCAAACTACCAGCTGGTGGTTTAATACGGATGCCAATGTTTATGTATGTGCTGATATCTCTATGTTTTCTTCTTACCAGACTGTCCAGGATTCTTCCGTTCTAATGGGAAATGGGTCATATGCTTCTGTTCATGGTGTTGGCATGGTAGATATAAAGTTTACTTTAAGAAAGATCGTGCAGCATATCCCTACTATCAACAAGAATCTTATGAGCGGTTCCGTTTTGTGTAAGGATGAGTTTAAGATAGTTTTAAAGTCTAATAAATTAGTCATGTAGAAACATAAAGAATTCATTGGTAAATGTTATGATTGTGGAGGCCTGTTCTGCTTATCTCTTTCAGATTTTAGTAATAAGTCAATGAACCATATTTGTGGTGGTGTTAATGATGATGCGAGTATTTGGCATTCATGTTTATGTCACATTAATTTTTGTTTGATGTCTCGACTTTTCAGCATGTGTTTAATTTTGAATTTCACTATTGCCAAAGATTCTAAGTACTATAGTTGTGTGTAATCGAAGCAACATCGGAAGCCTTACGAGATGGCTGAGGAGAGAAACTTAGCACCAATAGAACTCATACATTCAGATCTTTGTGAGATGAATAGTGTGATGACAAAGGGTGAAAAGAGATACTTTATGACATTAATTGATGATACATCTAGATTTTGTTATATTTATCTATTACGAACTAAAGATGAGGCAATAGACTATACTAAAATCAATAAGATCGAAGTTAAAAATCAACTAGAGAGAAAGATCAAACATCTAAGGTCAGATCATGGTGGTGAATATTTTCTCAAAATCTTTGATGAATTCTGTGAGGAACATGATATTATTCATGAGAGGATGCCTCTCTATTCGCTTGAATCAAACGGGGTTGTTGAGAGAAAAAACTGCACGCTAACTAACTTGGTTAACGCCATGTTAGTGTTAGCATTATGCCATAGAGGCAACATAGAGATGTTGTACATGTCATATTATATTTATGAAATAAACTTACTGTTTCTTAAAATAGATTATCATTATGGATCAACAAATACGTGATTTGTTCATGAGACTCATAATGTGACTATTTCTAAATGATCCTTGATCTTATATAAGTCATATGTGGAACAAATATGACTGAGATCGGCATGTGTATTGATTGATGATCATGTCTCATAGATCATGGGTATGAAGATACCAACTCAATAACATAGATGTATGTTGAAGAACATATGTTGGATAGACCCACTATGAGATACTGTTGAGATTCCACGTGTCATCAGTTGGTCTTAGTAGTATTTATGTAAAGTCCTTATACCTGAGATCATCATAATTTCTAACATGTGTAGTAGCTTATTTTAGGACTACTAAACGTTATTCTGTAATTGGGTAGTTATAAAAGTAGTCATCGGGTTTGCCATGAAATATGTAGTGGGATGTGAGTGATCAAGATGAAAATTTTCCCTCCTTAACAGGAGAGATATCTCTGAGCCCCTTGATGTAATAGATTATGAAAGTGCATGGCCATGTCGAGGCGATTAAAGAGTTAATCACGGGTTATAATCTAATATGGAGATCGAGAGAGGATCGAGCTATTGATAGAATGGCACAAATCTCACCTTGTGCTCGATCGGTATCGTGAGGCAAAGGAATATGTACATATAGAACATTACAAAGTTTAGCCGATATGATCTTTACATATATTTAGGTTAAAATGCTTTGCTAGAGGCTGCTGTTAATGAAGAATGGAAAGGAGTTTTCATATATTAACCAAGATGTACGTGAACCTATAGGGTCACACACTTAACAGGTTAGAACATTAGATTCGAATAGGATTCGAATTGGGCTCAATTTGGATAGAGATCCAAATGGTTTGGATAGAGATCCGAACAGATCGGATAGGGATCCGAGTAGAGTCCTAGTTGCGCATGGTAGGGTCCAAGCTAGGATATATATATATGAGGGTGCAGGGCGCAGGGAAGCAGAGCTTTTTGTCTCGCATATTGATGCGATCATCGTGCTAAGTTATTAGCCACCGAGAGCAAACCCTAGCCACCACCTCTCGAGAGCTTGACCATTTTTGCCGTCTACCTAGGTGCTAGTACACCATCGGCCGACATTCCTGATGGAATTGTGGGTGAACCGGAAGTTTTGGCCGTAGCCGGAAGTTTCGGGTTCTGGAGCATCTGGAAGTTCCGGGTTCTGGAGCATCCGAAAGTTTTGGTAGGACCAGAAGTTTCGGGTCAGCCCCAGTATTCGATTTTCTGGACGAATCGAAAGTTTCGGCTATAGTTGGAAGTTCCGGGTTTTAGACGAACCAGAAGTTTTGGTTGGACCGGAAGTTCCGAGTCGAGAATTAATTCGATACAGAAGGTCATTTTCGGAAGTTCCGGCTGTAGCGGGAAGTTCCAGGGTCCAAAAGTTCTAGGCCAGGCGAACAGATTAGATCTGTTGGGCTTTTACAGATTAAAGGCTCATGATGGGGCACTATATAAAGAGAGGTGGGGCAAGCACAAAAAGGCTACTGATTGCTGCTGCGGTTGCTCCTGGTTGAGAACCCTAGCCGCCACCTCTCCTCTCTCCACGATCACAAGTCTTGTGATTGATCTTTCGAAACTCGCGAGTGGTGCTAGCACGCCGGCGCGAGGTGATTCCGTCCCTGTATGTGTGGATACCGTAGAGGTACCGTTGTTGCATCGGTGTTGTTCTTCTACCTTGGAGAATGCCGGATTACGTCGACTTCACCGCCGATGAACGGACGAAATTGTGAGGAGCAGATCGAGGACGCGCTTCATCGACACTACTTCTGCTGCCCGAGCGTGTCTCGAGGCTCAAGGTAACGATCCATGATCCTATTACAAGCATGGTTCCTTGGCTAACGGGGTGAATTATTGAAACTAAGCGCTAGCGTAGCTTCCCCATAACCCTATAGTGGTATCAGAGCCTACGTGCATAGTGTTCGATCTGGATCGATCACATATGGTGATATGTGATGGAAATAGATTGGATCTATTGTTTTTGTCGTCGGATTTCCAGAAGTTTCGGTTGGACCGGAAGTTCCGGGCCGAAATAATTTTTGATACGGAATGTTATTTTTGGAAGTTTCGGATCCGAATGTTCCGGTTGGACCGGAAGTTCCAGACAGAAATAAATTCCGTATAGAAGGTTATTTTCGGAAGTTCCGAGTATGACCAGGAAGTTCCGGGCCAAAAAATAAATTCGAGTCAGAAGGTTGATTTTGGAAGTTCCGGTCCTGAGTTAGAAGTTCCGGGCCCTTCGACCGGAAGTTCCGGCTGAGCCAGAAGTTTCGGGTCTATTTTCAGTTGCGCATAGTCTCCGCCTAACTTGTTTTTGCAGGGAATGTTATGTCTGGTATGGCCTTGAAAAGTATAAGATACTCGCTTATAATAACATGACCTGCGCGTCATGATTGATTACAGCCCAAGGCTGTTCAAATGTTGTACGACCTACGTGTCGACATGTGATGCTTCTGCTCATGTAATTAATATAGTGCTATTAGGTGTAATAGACTGATACAAGTTCATGGAGGCCTGAAGCGTGATGATCTAAAGGACAGGAACATGGAGATGGAGATCGCCATGCGAGAGGGCCATACTAAGTCACAGTTAATATGATTACCTATGATGTTTACTTATGTTCCTGTCATACTATTCTTCCATGTTCTGTGTGCGATAGGCATCGTTACTGATGGAATTGTGCCAAGAAAATTCTGGGAGAACCGTAAGTTCCGGCTATAGCCGGAAGTTTTGGGTTCTAGAGCATCCGGAAGTTCTGGTAGGACCAGAAGTTTTGGGTCAGTCCCAGTGTTCGATTTTCTAGACGAACCGGAAGTTCTGGCTGGAGCCAGAAGTTTCGGGTTCTGGACGAACCGGAATTTCCGATTGGACCAGAAGTTCCGGGTTGAGAATTAATTCGATACAGAAGGTCTATTTTGGAAGTTTCGGATGGGATCCGAAAGTTCCGGTGACCGAAAGTTCTGGCTATAGTCGGAAGTTCCGGACCGCGTGAACAGATTAGATCTATTGGGCTTTAATGCAGATTAAAGGCCCACGATGGTGCACTATATAAAGAGGAGTGGTGCTAGCACGTGAAGGCTGCTGTTCATTGTTACTTCACCCTAACCCTAGCCGCCACCCTCTCTCCTCGATCACAAGGGTTGTGGTTGATCTCTTCCCGATCTCGCAAGCGGAGCTAGCACGCCAGAGCGAGGTGATCCCGTCCCTGTACGTGTGGATACTGTAGAGGCACCGTTGCTACATCGGTGCTGTTCTTCTTCCTTGGAGATCACCGGATTACGCCGACTTTGTCGCTGATGAACGGACGGAGCCGTGAGGAGTAGCTCGAGGACACGCTTCATCGACTCCACTTCCGCTGCCCGAGGGCGTCTCGACATTGGATGTCACCTCAACGAACAAGAGTCACATATGATGTGATTAGCAAGGTGTTGCTTACCTATGTCACTAATCTTCTAGTAGTGATGCCAAAGCTCACTAGGAGTTAGTCGACTATGGATCTTATCCCACAATGTGTCGTTAGAGGGAAAGCGATCATTTTTTATATTATGGTATATCTTTTATTTGATAGAAGATCAACGTAGCATAGTGCTAAACCTTGTATTTTGTTGTAGATCATGGCACCTACTGCGAAGAACACTTTAGTTTTTAACCTGCGACCCATTCTTGAAAGAGAAAAATTATCTGGAACAAATTTTATAGACTGGTACAGGAATCAGAGAATTGTTTTCAAACAAGAAAACAAGGATTACATTCTAGAGAAACCCCATCCTGATGAACCGAAGGATGATACGCCAATGGCTGAGAGGCACGCTTATGAGATGCACGCTAGTGATTCAGTGGATGTCAGCTATCTCATGCTTGCTTGCATGTCCTCTGAGCTTCAGAAGCAATATGAGAACAGAGATGATTACGATATGATCGTTGGGCTGAAGGGCATGTTTGAGAACCAAGCACGGACTGAGAGGTATAATGTCTCAAAGTCGTTGTTTGCGTGCAGGTTGGCGGAAGATAGTCCAGTGAGTACTCATGTGATCAAGATGATTGGTTACGTTGAGAACCTGGAGAAGCTTGGCTCTAAACTTGATAATGATTTGGCCACAGATGTGATTCTTCAGTCGCTCCCTGCGAGCTTCGAGCCGTTTATTATGAATTTTTATATAAATGGCATGAAGAAAACATTGGCTAAATTATATGGGATGCTCAAGACAGCCGAGGAAAGCCTTAAGAAAAAATCCTAGTCATGTGATGATGATTCAAAAGGAGAGTAAGAAGAGAAAGCGTAAGGGAAAGGCTAAAGCTCCAGATGCGATCTCGAGCTCTAAGTCTAATTCGGCTGGAAAATTCAAGTTGGCCCTGCTAGCTCTAACACTTGCCACCACTGTCATAAGCCTGGCCATTGGTGGAGGAATTGCAAGTTATATTTGGAAGAACAAATGAAAAAGAAGGAAAGTATGACTTCCGCTTCAGGTATAAATTTTATTAAAATTTATCTTGCTACTCGTCCAAGTGATTCATGGGTATTTGATACCGGATCAACGATTCACACTTGCAAATCGTTGCAGGGGCTAAAAAGGACTAGGAAGTGCGCAATAAGCGAATTGGATGTTCGCGTCGGCAATGGTGCAAAAGTTGCTGCGTTGGTCGTTGGCGTCTATTCTTTGTCGCTACCCTCAGGATTAGTTTTGGAGTTAAATAATTGTTATTTTATTCCCGCCTTGGGTAGAAACATTATCTCTTCGTCATGTTTAGAGGAAGACGATTTTGAATTCGTAATAAAGAAGAAGTGTTGTTCAATATTTTCGAATGATATGCTCTATGGTGTTTGTCCATTGTTGAATGAATTATATGTTCTGAATCTTGAGGATACACATGTTTATAACATTAATACAAAGAAACATTGACTTAATGATTTAAATCCTACATATGTCTGACATTGTCGTTTGGGTCATATAAATGAGAAGCGCATGCAAAACCTCCATAGAGATGGGTTTTTAGAGTCATTTGATTTTGAATCGTTTGACACATGTGAGTCTTATTTACTTGGCAAGATGACTAAGGCGTCTTTCACTGGTCAAAGTGAGAGGGCAAATGAACTGTTGGCCATTGTACATACTGATGTATGTGGACCAATGAGTTCTACAGCCAGAGGTGGATTCCAGTACTTCATAACTTTTATCGACGATTTTAGTAGATATGGTTACGTCTACTTAATGTGGCATAAGTCGGAATCCTTTGAAAAGTTCAAGGAGTTCTACAATGAGGTATAAAATCATACTAGCAAGATAATTAAATTTCTACGATCGGATCGTGGAGGTGAATATTTGAGCTATGAGTTTAATGATTATCTGAAGCAGTGTGGAATTGTTCCACAGCTAACTCCACCTGGTACACCTCTGCGGAATGGGGTGTCCGAGCGGAGGAACCAAACTTTGTTGGACATGGTCCGGTCGATGATGAGTCAAACTGATCTTCTATTGTCTTTCTGGAGATTTGCTTTAGAAACTACTGCTTTCACACTAAACAGAGTGACATCTAAATCTATGGAGAGGACGCCATATGAGATATGGACTAGAAAGCGTCTTGGGTTATCTTTTCTAAAGATCTGGGGTTGTGAGGCCTATGTAAAGCGTTTGATGTCTGACAAACCCACTCCTAAATATGATAAATACTTCTTTGTGGGGTATCCTAGGGAAACCAAAGGAATTACTTCTATAACGGGGAAGAGGGCAAATTGTTTGTCACCCAGAATGGTGTTTTTCTTGAGAAAAGAGTTTCTCTCGAAAGGGGTTAGTGAGAGCACCGTGCTTCTTGAAGAGGTTCGAGAGCGACTAGAAAGTGTTTCACCTCCTACTGAACTGCCACTCGACATACAAGATGTTGCAGAGCCTGTTGTCGAGACACCAGCTCACGTCAGTCGAAGAGGTTGAGTCGTGCGTCCGAGCGGTTAGCGTTTTTGACCACTGGACAGTGCGACATATTATTGTTGGACAATGATGAACCTACGACCTATTCAAAAGCGGTGATGGGACCAGACTCTGAGAAATGGCTTGGAGCCATAAGATCCGAGTTAGAATCTATGCGAGAGAATCAAGTTTGGAACTTGGTCGATCCACCTGATGGTGTAAAAACCATCGAGTGTAAATGGATTTTTAAGAAAAAGATAGACATTGATGGAAATGTTCACATCTATAAGGCACAATTGGTGGCGAAAGGTATCAAGCAGATTCAAGGTGTTGATTATGATGAAACGTTTTCGCTCGTCGCTATGCTAAAGTCTATCCGGATCATCCTATCAATTGCCGCATTTTATGATTATGAGATATGGCAAATGGATGTCAAGATGACTTTCTTTAATGGAAACCTAAGTGAGGATGTATACATGACACAGCCTGAAGGTCTTGATGATCCAGAGAATGCTGGGAAAGTTTACAAGCTGCAAAGGTCTATTTATGGGCTGAAGCAGGCTTCTCGGAGTTGGAACCTTCGTTTTGATGAGGTAGTCAAAGGGTTTGGCTTTATCAAGAATGAAGAAGAGCCTTGTGTTTATAAAAAGGCTAGTGGGAGCTCACTTGTGTTTCTGGTCTTATATGTAGATGAGATATTATTGATCAGAAATGATATTTCCATGCTAGATGCTGTCAAGGCTTCATTGAGAAAAAGTTTCTCAATGAAAAATCTTGGAGAGGCAGCATACATCTGATAGAATTGTGCCCAAGAAAATTCTAGGGGAACCAGAAGTTCCGACTATAGCCGAAAGTTCTGGGTTCTGGAGCATCCAGAAGTTCTGGTGGACCAGAAGTTTCGGGTCAGTCCCAGTGTTCGATTTTCTAGACGAACCGAAAGTTTCGGCTGGAGCCGGAAGTTGTGGGTTCTAGATGAACCTGAAGTTCCGATTGGACCGGAAGTTTCGGGTTGAGAATTAATTCGATACAGAAGGTCTATTTTGGAAGTTCCGGATGGGATCTGGAAGTTCCAGTGGCCGGAAGTTTCGGGCCAGGCCAACAGATTAGATATGTTGGGCTTTAATGCAGATTAAAGGCCCTCGATGGTGCACTATATAAAGAGGGGTGGGGCATGCACGTGAAGGCTGCTGGTCATTGCTACTTCACCCTAACCCTAGCCACCACCTCTCCTCTCTCCACAATCACAATTGTTGTGATTGATCTTCTGGATCTCGCGAGTGGTGCTAGCACGCCGGCGCGAGGTGATCCCGTCCCTGTACGTGTGGATACCGTAGAGGCACCGTTGCTGCAACGGTGCTCATCTTCTTCCCGTGGAGTTCGCCGGATCGTCGGATTGTGTCGTCTTCATCGCCGGATTGCTGACGAACGAACGAAGCTGGAGAAGAGCTGCTCGAGGACGTGCTACTTCCACTCTACTTCTGCTGCCCGAGCGCATCTCGTAGCTCAAGGTAACGATCCATGATCCCATTACACGCATGGTTCCTGGGCTAACGGGGTAAATTTTTAAAATTAAGCGCTAGCGTAGCCTCCCCATATTCCAACAGTGGTATCTAAGCCTACGTGTGTAGTGTTCGATCTGGATCGATCACATATGGTGATATATGATGGAAATAGATTTGATCTATTGTTTTTGTCGTTGGATTTCTAGAAGTTTCGGTTGGACCGGAAGATCCGGACCGAAATAATTTTCCATACAGAATGTTATTTTCGGAAGTTTCGGCTATGACTCGGAATTTTCGGGTTCGGAAGTTCTGGTTGGACCAAAAGTTCCGGATAGAAATAAATTCCACACAGAATGTTATTTTCGAAAGCTCCGGGTGTGACGCGGAACTTCCGGGCCAAAAATAAATTCGAGTCAGAAGGTTGATTTTGGAAGTTCCGGTCCCGAGTCGGAAGTTCCGGTCCCTTCGACCGTAAGTTCCGGTCCCTTCGACCGTAAGTTCTGGCTGAGCCGGAAGTTCTCGGTCTGTTTTCAGTTGCGCATAGTCTCCGCCTAACTTGTTGTTGCAGAGAATGTTGTGACTGGTATGGCCTTGCAAAGTATATGATATGCGCTTGTAATAACATGGCCTGCGTGTCATAGTTGATTGCAGCCGAAGGCTGTTTAAATGTTGTACGACCTGCGCGTCGACATGTGATGCTTCAGCTAATGTAATTAGTATAGCGCTATTAGTTGTAATAGGCTGATACAGGTTCATGGAGGCCTGAAGCGGTATGACTCGATGGACAGGAACCATGGAGATGGAGATCGACATGTGAAGGGGCCGTACTCAGCCATAGTCAATATGATTGCCTACGATGTTTACTTAAGTTCCTGTCATACTATTCTTTTATGTTACGTGTGCGGTAGGCATCGTTACCCTGATAGAATAGTTTCTCTCAGAGAATTAAGTATTGATGCTCTTTCCAATAGCTGCACCTACTAAGGTTCCAGCTATAGCCAGAAGTTCCGGTGGCCGGAGGTTCTAGCTATAGCCAGAAGTTCTGGGCCAGGCGAACAGATTAGATCTATTGGGCTTTAACGCAGATTAAAGGCCACGACGGTGCACTATATAAAGAGGGGTGGGGCCAGCACGTGAAGGCTGCTGGTCATTGCTACTTCAACCTAACCCTAGCCGCCACCTCTCCTCTCTCCACAATTACAAGTGTTGTGATTGATCTTCTGGATCTCGCGAGTGGTGCTAGCACGCCGGCGCGAGGTGATCCCGTCCCTGTACGTGTGGATACCGTAGAGGCACCGTTGCTGCATCGGTGCTCATCTTCTTCCCGTGGAGTTTGCCAGATCATCGGATAGTGTCGTCTTCATCGTCGGATTGCCGATGAATGAACGAAGCCGGAGAAGAGCTGCTCAAGGACACGCTACTTTGACTATACTTTCACTGTCCGAGCGCGTCTCGTGGCTCAAGGTAACGATCCATGATCCCATTATACGCATGGTTCCTGGGCTAACGGGGAAAATTTTTGAAATTAAGCGCTAGCGTAGCCTCTCCATATCCCAACAACATCTTGGGCATAAAGATCTATAGAGATAGATCGAGAAGGCTAATTGGATTAAGTCAAAGTATGTACGTTGACAAGATATTGAAATGGTTTAATATGCAGAATTTCAAGAAAGATTTTCTGCCAATGTCACATGGTATTTCTCTCAGCAAGAGTCAGTATCCTTCGACACCTGATGAGCTAGAGAAAATGAGTGCGATCCCGTATGCCTCCCCAATCGGATCCATGATGTATGCCAAGTTTTGTACGCACCCAGATGTTTCTTATGCAATAAGTGTTATGAGCAGATATCAGTCAAATCTGGATAAAAATCACTGGGTGATAGTAAAGAGTATCCTTAAGTACTTGAGAAGGACTGAAGATATGTTCCTGGTGTATGGAGGTGAGGAGGAGCTCGTTGTAAGTG
>KE372696.1:216693-227465 GCA_000418225.1 Zizania latifolia | reverse complement strand
CCGGATCTCCGCCACCCACTTCCCCCACTTCCGCCGTCGCACTCCCTTGTACTTCCTGACCTCCGCCTCCCCGCCGTTCGCCGCTGACGTGTTGGTCATGCTAGCTAGGCCGGCTTCGCGAGTTTATGCCGGCGGGAGGCTAGGCTAGCTGCAGTAATATATATATGTGTCAGGGTGACGCATTGGAGAAGCCTCTCCTGGTCAGAACAGAGTTAAATGGCGCGTCGGACACTGACGTGTACGGGCGCTTACACCTGGCGCCAATCTTAAAAGCCTGTTTATGAACGAGTTAGTCGTGGAATCTCTAAAACTTAATAGCCGTGAAATTTAAAAGTTATAAAATATCAGTATTTCTATAAGCTCATCAACTATATAATTATTTCTTAGAATATAAAACTCTCTTAAATAGACCGTAAGCTTTTAACGGCTACTCTAAAGATCTAAAGTTTCTAGACAATCTAGATTTTACCTCCATGACTATAAAACTAAATAATTCTGTATATATTGTCTTAATAGGTCTCAAACCCTATTAAAGAAGAAAGAATAATCCATTTCATCTAAAAGACTATGATATATAGTTTTAACGAGTCAATTAAAAATCTAGTTACTCAAATAGAAATAAAACTTAAGATTGTATTTTAACTCTAATCTACTCTTATAATTAAAAAACTTTGAAGAAAAAATAAAACATTGTGAAACTAAATAGTGACAGAATCTAAAGTAAAAATAAAGTAGAGTTCAGTACTTAAAATTATTGGCTAGATGTTTTTTGAGAATTTGAAGCCAAACATGTCCTTACTCCGACGTGTCCATGAGATGGGACAGCTCAAGCCACAGAGACTACCGAGTAGAACTACGTAAGCTCAAGATTACTCTTGACGACTTGGCCACAGGCGGCAGGTGGGGCCCGCGACGCAGGAACCCAGCGTGGCAATTGGTCCGACGTATCGCCGTAACATTGCTGTTTGGACATTCCACGCAGAATTTTTTCGGTGACATTGTTGCATTGGGCAGTATGGTTGACCGTGTAACGAGTTCCTCCTCTCATTCCTGTGATGATATCGAACTCCCTACTTTTCAGAAAGGGACATGCAATGGAGATGGCTCTGTTTCGTATTATTTTCCTTATGATAACCTGCACGCATCTGACCTGACCCGTGAAACGAAAATGATATATTTTTTCGAATTATCTTGTTAGAGATCTGATAGACATTGTAAACACGAAAAAAAACTTTGAACTAATTATAAAATTAAGTTTTAAAATTGATATTTGGCTACGCTCGTAAGCCAACGAAAGAGATGTAGGCCCAACAACATATTAGAAAAAAACAAAAAAAGAATGTCGTGGGAAAAATAAAAAAAGTTAACTGTAATAAAAACTAAAAGCGTGAAAATAAAAAGTTTAAAATCAGGAAAGAAACATAAAACATCAAAGAATGGAAATTGAGAAAAACACGAAAATCCAAAAGAAAAATGAAACTCGGGAAAGGTGGCTCACTGCTCATTTTTACAGAATCTAGTTTAAATTCTTTAAAAATTCTTTAAAATTTATCTGTTCTAAAGGAGGCCTAATATTGTTTTGGAAGTAGTCCAGTTGAACGTTCTCTACATCTAGCTAACTGTTTTCTTTGAAAATTTGCTGTATCTTTTATATATCTCTACAGAAGTTGTCGGCACGAAAGTACTCATCATATTTCTTGGTGTTTTCCATCTTTCGTTGAAAGTTGTCTAGTTCAAAATTGTCATCGAGACGAATGGTTTAGTATGTGCAACGTGCTTTCGTATTAGCCAGGTGTTTTCTCTAATCACATTTGACACGTGATCAGGTAATTTACCATGGATGGTGTGACATATTTGGCGGCATCAAGCAAGTGGTTAAGTACTTTATTATGAACTTTACCTAATTATATATAAGTTTGAAGTCAAATGTTTATAGTCAATGGCAGACTACTTCCCTAGTTAAACAAGGTAACTATATAAAAAATGTTGTCTAAAATATATAATGTGGATGGACTCGGATCTTCTGCCGTAACTGCAGAGAGGCGCTACATGAATAGTAAAAATGTGTTTTGAGCTGCAACAATTTGTAGTAAAACACTGTATCTACAATATCTGAGTAGGACGTAGAAGACTTCAGGTATTGTAACACATTTATTGCACTATCTCATAAGTCTTTGATTTTTTTGATAAGCCAAATTTCTCAAATGTTGATCAATCTATACTACTTTAAAAGAAGCTAGTGGTGGTGAGTCTACCACCATCACTACTTCTTCTCACAGCAAACTAAAACTTTTTAACTTTAGCTTTGCTCATCACTATTTACATTTTATTCTTTTAATGTTGTAATTTTTTTCCGTTGCAATGCACGGGCACTCAGCTAGTTTCATAAAAATATAAAAATATATAACATTAAATTAGTTTCATTAAATGGATAGTGCCATATGTCTTAATATTGCATTTATTTGATATTATAGATATTGATATATTTTTATTTAAACTTATTCAAAGTTGAATAAATCTGATTTTAAAAAGTTAAATGATTTATAATATGAAACAACGTAATAATACCTAACCTGAGATACTCCCTGCAAATTATAAGGATGCCAGATATTGTAGCCCTCTTAAGTAGCTATATACTCCCTCCGTCCGATTTTAATATGTGTATAAGGGTCCGACACTGAGACCAAGAAATGTCTTCAAACTCCACACCCGTGAGTCTTTCCATCTCCTAGCGCGCCATCCAAAAATCTAATTAAAAAGGAGTAGTACTAGTTTTTTGGGCATGCATAAAGTGGTGTGCTGGCCACTAGTAGCTGTGCATGCGTGCGGAACCCAAATAGTCATAAATATATTGATAAGTTGATGAAGTAATACACAGATCAAAATTAAATTATTTCTTTTTTGTTAAGCATAGATCAAAATAGGATGAAGGGAGCACTGTGTTAGTGCAGAGGACCCCAATCCATTGTGGTTACACAAACATCTATACTACTTTAAAAGAAGTTAGTGGTGGTGAATCTGCCACCACCACCACTCCTTCTTACAGTAAACTAAAACTCTCCAGCTTCAGCTTCACGCATCTCTATTTGTATGATGTTCTTTTAATGTTATAAAAAAATTTCGTTGCAACGCATGGGCACTCAGCTAGTATAAGGAATTTTTTTTAAGTTCTTTAATATGGTAACAAAATTCAGTGGTCAAAGTGATGCGTATATTGTTGACCATGGAAGATAGAAATATTTGTTTTAAGCACTTTTAATTTTTTTAACAAGGAAAATGTAAATAAGATGAGGCCCAGGGTTTATTGGTGAAAAATGTCATCTGGGTGGATGAGGTGGCAGGATGAGCCACATCAGCTAGCCCCACTAGGATGAGGTAGCGTCGGTAGTCCCCCACACGTCAGCTTCCCAGTCATCACAAGAGTGCATCCCCTCGTCGGACGTTCAGGCTGTTTCGGTGAGAAAAGTTGAAGAACGCACAGAAAGAGTTTACACAGTAACAATACTTTATTAATCACTGAGAGGTTTTATAGGGACGAACAGTTGTGTCGCTTCGCTTAACGGACGTCGTTTCTAGCGTTCGCGTTGGTTCAAGACTCAGAGGAGAAGGCGCCTTGGCCGGCACGCAGGCGGTTCGGCTAACAGGTGCGCCCTGCCCCCTGCATGCCGGCGCTTCCCTTTGATGAGATTAACTTCTCAACACAGACGAGCTACGCTGCTTCTGTGCATCCGCATCCACGTGTGGTTGTGAAACTTCAATAGTGGCAGTCATTGGAACTCGTGCCAAACTCTAGATGAGAATCTGGTTCATAGATATTCTGGAGGGGTAGTGGTATTTCATCTGGTCAGCTGTTTGATTGGAAGATAAAAATAGATGAGATGACCACGTAGAGAAATATTTCTTTAATATATTTAATGGAGAGATTCAGAAAATTTTATTGAATGAGTCCATCTAATATTGGATGAGATGATATTCATCTCTGATTGATTAGAATGTATTTAATTTTTCGTTTATAAATATTCAAATAATTTTTTCTCCCAACTCATTTATCTAATTTATAATCTAATTATATCACTGCATTCATTATAATTTAATCTATAAAATAAGATCTAATATAATTATATTTTTATTAAAAATATATTTGATAAGTGGGTCCTACAAAATTTAGGATTATCCCATCTAAATTATATCTACTTAATCAAACAAAAAATTGTCTCATCTCATTTATCCAACTAAATACCTAGTATGTATCATCACATCCCTAAATTCATGATGGGCATATTCTATCCATGCCCTTAAACCGAACACTACCTCAGATATGTCAGATAAGAGGACACAGTGTTCATATTCATGCCAATAAAAAATTAAAGCGTTAAATTGATCAGATTTCTAATATGATCTAGGTTACAAAATTACAGTGAATCTAAAGCAACCTAAAAAAGAACAGTAGAGTATTTAGAGGCTTGTGGCATGTGAGAGCCCTAACATGCCACCCAAGAAAAGCAGATTCCCAATGAACAGCAGAGGCCATGGAAGAACGAAGTCCATCTACTCACGAGTCACAATTCACAAATCACAACTCGGTTTGGGTTTGGTCTCACGAAAAAAGGATATTGCAAGAGGCAAACCATCACCGTTTTGTCGTAACAGTAACGAAAATACTGGTGAATACAAAACCAAAATGAGCCTGAAGAAGGGGCAGTGAAGAAGGCCTTGGAGCCAAAACAACATTGATAAATAAATTCAGTGTCACAGTGGAACGTTGATACCTTTTAAATTTGTAAATTGTTCCGTTCAAATTCTAAGTTTATGAAAGACAGCGTCTCCGCAGAGTGACGATCACCACAAGGCAATCGTTACCACTTGCTACCGTCTATTCTGATTTCTGAACTCAAAACTGGAGCAAGCCACAGCTCAAGATAGGACAGCCATCACATCAGATACTCTCAAGACAATGTAGTTAGTGCCATCGGCACCCTTGAACTCACTGCCTGCGTACTTGGAGTACAGCACGGTGCTGCCCGCTGACACGGACAACGGTTGTCTCTTGCCTTCGTCGTCAAGAGGGCCTGGGCCAACGGCTACAACCTGCGTTCAGAAGGTAAACAGGTATTAATTCATGCAAATTCAGTTCAAGCTTGACGCACTACAAGCAGAATATAAATCTTCCACGTGGCCTAACAATCTAGGTTCACGGATAGAATAAAGATGACAAGGCTTACAGTTCCAATAGACGGCTTCTCCTTAGTCGTTTCCGTGAGGATAAGGCCACCAGCAGTTTTGTCTTCAGCCTCAGCAACCTATCAAAAACACAAGCAAATGTTATCTGGGAAGTACAATAGCAAGATGTACAATCAATTCTGCATTTTCCAAATCCATCACTTGTAAACTATATACCTTAATGGCAACTATTTTAAGAAGTACCAATAAAATGACATATGAATACCTTGATGACAACACGGTCACTAAGTGGCTTCATATCTTTGACATCATCGGTCTCAAGAATACCAATGATATCATCCTCTCTTAGAAGAAGATGTTTGGCATCGTTAAATTGCACCTCAGTCCCAGCATATTTTGAATATACAACTTCAGCCCCAATCTACATAAAAATATAAATATTAGTACATACTTAATACTGTCATTAGAAACTGAATACATTGGCACTTGAACAGCTTATTGCACCAAGCTCATCATATAGTATATACCATAATTGCTGCACTCAAGTTTGACAGTTGGGCTGCTAGAGTGCTGGTTGACTTTCTAATTTGAGTTGAGCTAGGTTACCTCAACATCAGTCAATTTGTAACATGACTCGAACATGAATGTTTAAGGAATCATATCTCAAGAATGGACAATCAATCGGCACATAAACAAAAACTAATCGGCTAATCCATCTCCTTGCAGAAATTCAAGGTAAGTGAAAACTAGTGGTACAGGTACAACAAATGAAAACAACCAGGGCCCCATGAAAATCATCACTATCAGTTATTTCCACCATTTTAACCTTATCTTAGAGACATCCAACATATAAGATGAACCCAAACAAATGTTGTTATTCAGGAACCAAGATAAAGTGCAATGTGCATCGAAGAGTAGAAACCCATGTGATTCAAACCTTTTTTTGCCCATCAATCAGAAGTAATAGTAGCCTGCAACAAGATAACTATAACGACATGGCACAGGGTCTGACAAATGACAAATTACCTGGTTACTCAATGTTCAGAAACCAGATTCAGCTCTATAGTGCTATGCCAGAACTAGGCAGGTTACAGTTTCTCACAGGCATTTTGAATTTGGGAAATAAAAAACTATAATGAATGCAGGCTGGGAACTAGGCACTAATTGAATAAACATGTTTCTGTCGAAGTTCTTACCAAAATCAGAACATGGAAGGTGATCTGGGAAAAAATGAGCTAATTGGTCTTTTCCCCATTTCTTAGTGGCTTTTTGAACCCAGGTTGCTCAAACGTTTCATTGCCTCACGCTATGAAGAAATAGCATCTTTTTGTATGAATGACAAAATTAAGCAAATGGTTGTACATGTTGCCCATTGCTAAACAATACACCTTTGGATTCATATTTTTAGCCAAGCAGAAACTAACAACCAAAATATACAAGTGTTGTGCGCTCCGAGAGAGTCACAAAACAAGCACAAGAGATCTCAGTTGGTTACGCATGAGTTTTATGCCATAGAAATTTCAACCTCCAAATTAGCCAATCACTCTGCAGGCCACAGTACACCATTAACATTGCATTCTTGAATCTTGATCAAGGTATCTCGTGATATGCTTTTAAATTTAGTTGGCAACAATTAAGTATATGACCCTATCTCATCAGATCCACTCCTACTAGCAACTGACAGGCCACAACAGAGTTATGGAGTAAGAAATATACTAGACATTGTACGAGTAGTTGCAACCTCACTGTGAGAAGAATTTACCTGCACGCTGACCTCAACTTTCTTATCCCCAAAGGTTTTTCCCTCTCCAACAGCAACAACCTCACCTCCCTGAGGCTTAGACTGCGCAGTTGAAGGAAGCAAAATTCCACCTATAGTCTTCTCCTCGGCAGCACCAAGCTTCACAAGCACCCTGTCTCCCAAAGGCTTGAGCGAGGTATACTGCCATGCAACAACAAAATCTGTAACTCACCGATGCAAACCGTAATACATACTCGCGTAATCTACAGGATATTGGACGCATCACACATTGCATTGGCATCGCTGTATACCTTCGGAGTGACGACCGTGGCGGCCCTGACGACGAGGCCGCGGGACGGGCTCCTGGAAGAGCAGACACGTGCCGACGGCGGCGCAAGGAGCCTATTGAATGAAGTCGACCCCTTCTTGGCGAAGGCCACCGCGGCGACTCCGGCAACGGAGAGCTGAACCGACGACATCCTCGATTGCTGGATGAACAACTAACTGCGAATTCATAAAACAGCGACGAGAACTTGTCACGACCTCAAAATTAGGGGAAACCAACCAATTAATCAATACGGATACAGACTGCCCAAATCTGAACCAAAAAGCGGTAAACTCATCCAGTTTGGAAGGGAAATGCTGGAGTCAACAGCTCACGCAACCACGCGCCAACAACATTAGGTTTTACTCTATTCGACCAAATAGATAAAATCAACCCACTCAAATCAACCCATTACTCAGCCCAAACCCCACCAAAATCCACGAACGAAACAGCAAAACAAGCCAAAACGAAATCAAATCCGAGAAACAACCACCCTCCCACCCACCCAGAGCATCATACTACCAAATCCACGCCCCCAAAACGGCCGGAATCATCGGCACCAAATCCGAGCAAGGCGACCCCAGCGACTAGTACCTCTCAGATTGGCTTCGAAGCGGCTGGCTGGAATCCGGATGCCGTGCGAGAGAAGACACGAGCAGCAGCAAAGAGATAAACCCTACGCCCAAAGCAGAGCTACAAGCGGCTAGTTTTATCCCCAATCCCCGCGCTTCCGCTGCCCCGCCGCTTATCCTGCTCTGATCTGGGTAGGAGGATTGCGATCAGCCATCTGATTATTTATTTAAAAATTGTTTTATTTAGGGTATTTAATAAATCGCACGATGTTCCAAGACAAAGTAAAAATATTTCATCACTTTATTAAAAGATATTTTAAACAAATATAATATCCGGTGGTGATGTTTATAACATCAAGAAACAACTATATATAACATCCTTATTATTATATCTAAACTCAATATTTCATACGTAAGAGTAAAATATTTTAACTTAAATTTAATTATACTTAACTTTATTTACTTTATTGAAATATTTTTTATTAAGTAATGAAATATTATTAATTAAGTATTGAAACATAGGTTGATTTTTTCAATTCTTAAAACGCCTTTCACTTGTTTATTTAACCAACTAATATATTTTTAGTTTTATATTTGTGAGTATAATATTGGATTGTACTATCATATCAAATATCAATCCCTCACGTTGTTTATACATTTTTGTTAATATGCATATTAGTTATTAAATGCTGTTTTGTTCTATAGGATTTTTTGACAAAGTAAGATTTTTTCGATAAACTTTTCAGTTGCGTTGTGGTACTTAATTATTGGGTAATTAAGAGTTTGTTTGGTATAGTTAACTTCAAAATTTATGCTAAATATATAGTTTATATGATAAATAGAGTGATTTAAATTTTTATTTTTAATCTAAATACTCAGCTGAATACGAGCATATTGGCGCCCTACTGACATCGCTTTAATAAGGAGTAGTTTACCGGGCGGTGAGGCTGCGACGGGTCGGGGTCGCTGGGTCGGACTAGATGGTTCTGGAACGTTGTGGAACGGGGTCGGATGGACCACCTGATCCGACCGACGGCCTGCTGCTGTGCACCACAAGTCCCGTCTGCAAGGAGCCGGTCCGTTGATCAGGAAAACGGACGGATGAGACTGCGCGTAGTAGCTTAGGGACTGATCTGTAAGCTTAGGAGATTATACTTGGACTGGACTAATATTTTATTCATGTTAACGCTACAATAAAAATCAAAAAACAATAAATATATTGAACTAAAAGCAAATAATTAGATAAATTAATATTTACGTCAAAAAAGATCAACGACAAGTTATTATATTATTAAATTCATAGTATTGACAATGAGAGAAAAAGAATAGCCTGACAAATAAAATATTTATATGTATCTACAAAACATAAGCATGGTATGACTGTCCTTGGTCTAGACCTACAAAACAAAGAGAAACAACCTGAACAGAGTACCTGTTTTTAGCACAGTAGAATTAATATAATCTTCCATCGTTCTCATTAAAGTTTTCAGCTATATATCCATTACTGTCAAATGACGAGTTGAAGCCATAGCAAATAGGAGCGAAGTTCTTTGGAGACTTGATAGATTGGAGAAATAAGTCTAGTAATATTCCTGTACTTAGACAGCACCCAAGAATACAGATCCATTACCGTCTCTCTTCATGTCATGATTATAGCAGATCCATTACCGTCTCTCTTCTTGTCATGATTATAATTGCTCCTGTATCATCAAATGGTGGGCGCCCAGCCCTCCCACACATCTGTAGATCACCAACATAAGGGGCATTGTCAGAATCGGGTAGAAAATCAAATAACGTTGTTTTCTAATTGAATCACAAAATGCTCTGAACTTCAATGTTTAAATGCATGTTAATTTCAATAACATAAAATCTTAACATGTTACATGATAAAAATCTGAACTTGCATGTGGCACAAAATTAGCGCAGACAATTCCAAATGTTCTGCATATGAAAGTGCTTCACAATGGATCAGGTCTTGTTTAGCCCCATGTAATGTAAATTTACCCTACTTTAAGAGGAGCCTCAGAATGCAGAGCTCAAACAGTA
Organism: Zizania latifolia; assembly: GCA_000418225.1. Classification (NCBI taxonomy): domain Eukaryota; kingdom Viridiplantae; phylum Streptophyta; class Magnoliopsida; order Poales; family Poaceae; genus Zizania; species Zizania latifolia. The sequence continues at coordinate 217,600 of KE372696.1, read as the reverse complement.
CGGTCTTACACTCCCAGTAGGCGCAGAGATAACCATGTTTACATCTGAAAGAAAGCACAAAGGGAAGCACTCGCTCTGCAATGAATTGAAATATCTGCACGGAAACAGAATATCACCATAAACCCACAATCCAAAATAATGCTTTGTTAGCCTGACGCGCTACGAGGCTACTCAACATCTCAAGCTACTGAAGTATCTACGATCATGCAACCGAACCAAGCACTGAAGCGCAACTACATAGAAATGCACCGTGCAGACACCGCAACCGCCTTGATCGGTGTGTGCATGGTAATACATTGCACGCACCTGAACCCAAAAACAGAGCGAAAAGGCAGGGGTAGGTCGGAGACGGAGCGCAGCACTGACGGGTCTCCGATTTTTCTGCAAAGACCTACGAGGCTATGAATTCTCTCAAAATATTTTTAAAATAGAAACGTCACAGGTAAAATATTGTAGCCCTAAAAATCGTATTGACTGACTGAAACCTGCTGATAAACTTGGGGGATTCACCAAGATCATTGGTAAATAATGATTTAACTCAATTTAAGATACGAACGGTGAGGATGATGAGTTCCTCAAACCAAGGAAATATGGAAAGCTAAGAAATATATTGAAAGAATGCCAACCTTACTTGCATCTTCTTGCACATTCCCATGAGTTTCCTGAGAATCTACCTCCTGAGAGGAATTTGATACTTTCTTTTCAATGGTGGCTTGCTTTTCAGCTTCTTCTTTCATCGACTCTACTTTTGTATGTAGCTACTTTTTTCTTTAGTTTTTCCCTTGCCGCTTTACCAGCCTCCCAGCAAGTATTCTTGCATGTGACATTACTATCATATTCATCACTCCCATCACAACAATTCTAAAAGGCAGTGGCGAACACGCATTGGTGAGTAGAAAAATACAGC
>KE372696.1:170852-184603 GCA_000418225.1 Zizania latifolia | reverse complement strand
GTGGTGATCACGGGGATGGGGCTGGTGTCCGTGTTCGGGAACGAGGTGGACGCCTACTACGACCGGCTGCTGGCCGGGGAGAGCGGCGTGGGCCCCATCGACCGCTTCGACGCCTCCAATTTCCCCACGCGCTTCGCCGGCCAGATCCGGGGGTTCTCATCCGAGGGCTACATCGACGGCAAGAACGACCGCCGCCTCGACGACTGCCTCCGGTACTGCATCGTCAGCGGCAAGAAGGCGCTCGAGTCTGCCGACCTCGCCCGCGGCTCCAAGTCCATGGACAAGGTAACCAATAGCTCGAATTCAAATGTCGTGCTTTTACTGCGCCAGACGCTAAGTGATGCTATCGTAGTGATCTTTTAAAGTTCTTAGCAAGTCAGCATGTGAGATTTTGATCCTACAAACTGTCCTGACTTTAGCACTTTTGATAGATCAGGTAAGATGCTTAGGAGCTGATTATTTATGTGGCCGATGGTGATATATTTCCCCATTTCTGTCATTCTGTGATCACTGAGGGTAGTAGGAGTGCTAGCGTCGGTGCAACAATGCGCAATATTGCAATCCAATTGTGTTTACTATCATAAAGAAGGTTTTTGGGAGTCCATGCATTTTAGTTGGCCACGGAAATAGGAGTGTCTGTTTTAAATTACTATCAATTATCCATGCAATGCAGAGAGTTTCTTCTCAAGTTCAAAAATATTTGTTGAGCGTTATTGAGGTTTTGTTTACAGTAAAATGTGGAAAAAAGGCATTTGCATTTCATGAATCCCTTGCATTTTTGCTGTTTTTATGACACAGAAGTATTTTTCAAGTCGCAGTCTTTTGGGTCCAAACTTCGTTGGTAGTTTATAGTTGATAATAGCTTGGTCAACTCCATTTTATGTACTCTGCTATGTCTTGTCATTGATACGTTGGGTAAAAGGATTTTTGGTGCTAATTAATAAATGCTCTGGTTGCAGATTGATAAAACTCGGGCTGGTGTACTTGTGGGCACCGGTATGGGTGGCCTTACAGTGTTTTCTGATGGTGTTCAGAATCTTATTGAGAAGGGGTACAGAAAGATAACTCCATTCTTCATCCCGTATGCCATAACAAACATGGGATCTGCCCTTCTTGCAATGGACATTGGTTTCATGGGTCCAAACTACTCTATCTCAACTGCCTGTGCTACCTCGAATTACTGTTTCTATGCTGCAGCAAACCATATTCGCAGAGGCGAAGCTGATATGATGATTGCTGGTGGCACTGAAGCTGCAATTATTCCGATTGGTGTTGGTGGGTTTATTGCATGTAGAGCACTTTCACAAAGGAACGATGACCCAAAAACAGCATCAAGGCCTTGGGACCAAGCTCGTGATGGTTTTGTTATGGGTGAAGGAGCTGGAGTACTGGTATGTTCTATGAGCACTATTCTAATTCAGATTGTATAGTGCACTTTAGTTGATACCATTCTTTTTCTGAAAAATATTGACCGTGTCCTGAAGACTGTGAAGTCAAACTAATTGATATTTTTCAGCAATCTGTCAGTAACTTTGAGTAAATTTCTGTAGGCTCAGGGTCAATGTCTAACTAAAATCAAGAATAGTTCTTTCAAACATATTAAGTTACACATTTTCACTATGTTAGACATCTTGTGCCATGCTTCTAGCCTATAACATGATGATAAATATCCTAGGCCCTATGTCTTATCATGGAATTATAATGCACTGTGCTCTTCTAACCACATAATTTTTTCAAATTGAAAAACTTCATGGGATAAGAGAAGTTTCACATGATCTAGATTTTATCAAGGAATTATGTTTTGCTGCTTTTCTAATCATTTTGTTATGTCAAATTGAAAAAGGTCATGGAGAGCCTAGAACATGCAATGAAGCGTGATGCACCAATAATTGCGGAGTATTTAGGAGGTGCTGTGAACTGTGATGCTTACCATATGACTGACCCAAGATCCGATGGTCTTGGTGTTTCATCTTGCATTAGGCAAAGTCTTGAAGACTCTGGCGTTGCACCAGAGGAGGTAACCCTAATATTTCACCCTTAAAAAGCGGTCCTGTATGCTAGTTCTTTTGCTCATAAAACTGTATACCTTTCTGATGTGGCAGTTACATTGATCCGTGAATTGCGATTTGTAGTCTGTGATTTGTGTACTTTTGTGGTTAGGATTTCTACATTTTATTCTGCCAGCAATTTTTAACACCCATTCCAGCCATCTTTGCACAGCACCTTTTACTTGAATAGGTTCTCATGTAACGTTCTAGAATCTGTCTCCACAATCAGCTATAGCTCCTATCCTGTATTTCATTTATATTATCCTGGTGCATTTGTTGTAAATTCTTTGATTTTGTTTGGGCAAATAATTTGATGAAGTTCCATATGACTGGGTAAATCACAAACGGTTTTTGCAGGTCAACTACATAAATGCTCATGCAACATCCACTCTAGCTGGTGATCTAGCAGAGGTGAATGCCATAAAGCAAGTCTTTAAGGATCCATCGGGGATAAAAATAAATGCAACAAAGGTGCTTTTATGTTCTCTATGTTCTACTTCAAGTTTAAGGAGACTGGTACATTGCCTTCCTAATACGATCTTCCATTTGCAGTCCATGATTGGCCATTGCCTTGGTGCGTCTGGTGGCTTGGAAGCCATTGCAACTGTTAAAGCTATAACGACTGGATGGGTTCATCCAAGCATAAACCAGTTTGTACGTACCCTTTACAATATTATGTACCCAATTTGGCTAGCACAGCTAGTAGAAACCTGAGCAGAACATTACGGCTAGAAAAACTAAGAGCTACATTCTTGTTAACCACAGAACCCGGAGCCAGCAGTTGAATTTGACACAGTACCTAACGTAAAAAAGCAACACGAAGTGAATGTTGGTGAGTAATAATGTCCACGGTTTACAGTATTTCTCCGCCATTGTCCTCCTTACTCTCTCATATTTGTTTTGTGTTGCTGTACAGGTATCTCAAATTCCTTTGGATTTGGAGGACACAATTCAGTTGTAGTATTTGCACCATTTAAGCCTTAACCGTGTTGCTTGCTACACAAATCTTGGCCAGAATAGTGAAGGTCTTTCAAGAAGCTGTGCGTTATTTTTTTCATGTCTTTTCTTTTGGGGAAGCAACTGCTAATTTGACAGCCGGCAACGGCACAATGAACTGGATCTGAGATTCATTGCATTTTAGACAATCCCATCATTGATTGAATCCTGTGTAATGCAAAAGGTTGGAATATCTAGAGTTGTCATGTACTCATGTAGAAGCAGAGTTAGATCTCCTATTCCATAGAAATGCATGAGCCAATGAATTGCGTGCCTGTAGTCTGTACTACTCGGTCTAGGAATACTACTGCAATTTTTGCTGTTTCCTGTATGCCCGTGCCCGTCTAGTGGAAGGAATAAAAAGTCTTAAATTCTGCTGATGAGTACTCGGTTGACAACTTGGTATGCAATACGCTCGTATCTTTGAATAAAAAAATGTTTCTTTTTCTAAATCAGCTATGGTCGATGACACGATGAACCATTTGCCGCTTGAACATCGCCCCCATGTAATTTCGTTTCTCAAATACAATAAAAATAATTTTAAGAAAACATTGTAAACATCTTGATAATATAGAGTACACCTATATATATTTATATATATATATATATATATCAATTATAAACAAAATCAAAGCATTGAGAATTTTTTTAAGTGTTTATACGTTGAATTTGTCTTTTTTATCTTGATTTGTGAATCAAGTTTAGATATAAAATTTTGTTGAGAAATATATGTACATTATACAAATTTTAATATACATTATATAAAAATTTATGTACGCTGTTATCTCCGTTTAGATGCTAGCCTTGTTACTTTTGATTGTGATAAAAAACTTCAATAAGACGATACTATCCATTCAGAAATACAGAGTACTTATCAGGTTTTGACTTTAAGGGTTTTAAGATTTAAATGACAATATTTTTATATAATCAAGTTATATAGCACAATAGTTGTATAAATAGATTTATAATATAATATTTTACTGATACCGTTAGAGTTATTAGTTTTAATATTGATATAAAATTAATGATAAATGTTTATCAACTCTTGGCCAAACTGACAAAAGTATTTGTGAACAGAACGAATATGTTTTAAGTATTGGAAAAAGAAGTGGCCAAACCGTCAAAGATGACAGGAGGTAGTGTATATTTTTGCGATGCAGCATCTTGCTTGTGGTCCAGCAACCTCATGTAAGGCCTAACTCAGCCCATCAACCCTCGACACGTCGTCGTCGTCGCCGCCGGCCCACCCAAGTTTCGCCCGTTCTCGAGCCGGCGTCGCGCCGGCCGTGCGCCCACGACCGCGTCCGCGAGTCAAAAGCGCCCCGGAATCCAAACCAAATGAGCCCCTCACGTCGCTTCGCTGTGCTATACTAGACTAGACACGCGGAGCCCAGCTATATCGGCCGGCGCGAGCAAACGACGCCGGGGCGACGCACACGCCGGCGCCAGCATGCGGGGATGCGGCGAAGAGGTGGGTGGCGGCGACCTCTGGGCGAAGGCCGCCGAGCTGGAGCAGCAGTTCGAAGGGTACATGTGGCGGCTCGCCGAGAGGAGGGCCTCCGCCGCCGCAGCCGTGGTTGATCGTCCTCCCGACTTCGGCGGCAGCGCGGAGGAGGAGGCGACGGCGGTGGATAGGGGGAGGAGGTACGAAGCGTACGCGCGGAGGAGGGACGAGAAGCTGCGACAGGGGTGGCGCGCGCGCATGGAGCGCAAAGAGGTCGAGATGAAAGCGCTCTGGGCGCGCCTCGACCGCCGCCGCGACGGCGAGCTCGCCGCCGGCCCCGACAGCAAGGTAACGACTCTCACGTGCCCTGCCCTCACTTTTGTGACATCATTTCTTCCGAATTCAAATGCATCTTCAAATACAAAACTAAAACTTGATAATTATTACGCAGATTCTTTTCTTTGCTAGGTAGTACCCCTCTAGCTCAACATGATCGATAAATCAAATTCAATAATTTATTGTTTCTCATTTATTTTGTTTTTAAAATATCAGTTGTTTTTAGAAAGATAATATTTATTTAATAAATACAAATATATATAATAAATTATAGTATTAATTAAAGAGCTAAGAAGTCTAAAACCACGGGTAAGAAATCTAAGGAGCAATCAAAAACAAATAAATAAGCATGTGATTTCATGCTTTCTTGGTATGCATGAACAAGCATCACGTTTTCACGTTTCGTGCTGATCGCCTGATCCCTGTGCTGCACGCATGCTTTTGTGCCTTTCTTGTGATGCATTCGGCGCACTTCAGTTGAGCTATCGTATATTCGTTTGGAAGAACCCTTTTAGGTGAGGACCATTTATCTCAAATTTTTAGTCTATCCTTTTTTTAAAAAAGGGAAAATCTTTGAGATTATTTAGGAGTAAAAGTCTATGAAACCAGCGGCGGAGCCACCTCCCGGGCTGGTCGGACGGCTGCCCTGCCTCGCCGTCGTGCGCCACTAACACTCTCAAGAATGAGTGAAAAAACCCAACTAGGGATATATGTCTTTACGATCAAATGGATCGCAAATGGATCGACATTAGTTAACGGCAGCTTAGCAATCAGGTCGATGTGGTACTGTTTAACGATATTTAATAAAAACAGGTTTTTTAAGCATCTTAAATTTTATTCCTGAATCTTATACAGGGATAGTTCTAAACTCTATTTCTTCCTAAAAATTAATCAATCTACAATAATTTTCTTATAATCTCGATCCATATTATTTAAATCCTGTAAATACGGTCTATAATTTATAATAATTTTGTGTGAAGATATGATACCTTCAAATATGTATATCGCCTAGCCTATAACAATACGCGGGGAAGAAAACAATGCATGCTCTAAAGAAAAATAGGCGCGAATAAAAACAGGGACTGGTCAAGCTAATCCTAATCCTATATTTAAGAGAGATGCGAGGTGGTTTAGAGAATAGATTAGGAAAGATATTTATTTAGGGAGACGGTTAAATTTTTATTTTTTTTACCAAAATACTTAAATTTAAATTTAGATAGTGTTGGCGTAATAACGAACTACGCAATAGGTTTAAATGTTTAAGAACTTCGGATAGTTCGAAGTGTAAATTGGGTTTAAGCAGTGCTCTAGACCTCCGAATGTATAATAACCTTCGAGCAGAAGTAGCTCTGATTTATACTTCGCATCTTGCGATCCCCCTCCACCCTACAAGAGGAGGGGTATTTATAGACGCAATTGCATGGAGTAATACGAAGTTACCCCCTACTTACAACCGATCATTACAGTGTGAACAATGTTCTTACATAGGGGTAGTTTAGTAACCCTCCGTGTGAATGAACTCGGCTTCAGGTCTTATTAGAGGGGACATAAATACCACGGTTTTGGAGCTGTTGCGACATGCGGTTTCAAAGGCTTCGTTCTTAGCAAGCCGAAGAGGGCTCCATACAGAGTTGCACGGAGCCTTAACTTATACCTCCGGAAGGGGCTTCGCAGGCACTGTCATTGGAGTCTCGTTAGAGTAAAATAATTTACCCCAACAGATAGTTATATAGGTAATGCTCTTACGCTGGTAGCTACGAATTTTTTAACCTACAATTTTGATAACCGTGGTGAAACCGTCAAATATAGCTCTAAGTTCATCCTAGTATCTTATCAAGCCGTCATGATATTTTGAAAAACAAGGGGGGAGAAAAGGGAAATGACCATAGTTAGAATGACTGCAGTCAAATCGTGCTTGTTTTGACACAAGTTAGTGCCCGGAATACTGGTGTTGCTTAAAGAAAATTCATGTAAATAAATTTGTCATCATATTACACTTTGATATCCTTTTCTGAATAATAAAAATTAGTGGTCAAATTATTGCCCGGACTAAATATGTCGAACTGTTTTAGTGTGAAAAAAATTGCATAAACAGAGGCATCTTGTACGTGCAGCAAAAGCCCGGAAACTTGGAGGTGAAACCAGCCTCTCCCGCCACGCCAAGATGCAGCTCGGCCATGAAGCGGCATGGCTTCTCGCGTCCCGGGAGCACCAAGGCGTCGCCGGTCGGCGTGGCGGCCAGCCCGAGGCTGTCGTCCTCGTCCAACCCTGACGCCAGACGGCGAGCGCTGCACCGAGAGACGTCGACACAGGCTGAACCACCCGCTACGCCCAGGAAGGAGAACAGGATGCCGCCACCGCCGTCCTCTGCGGCGTCGTCGGCGGTCACGACGACGCCGAGGCTGAGGGCGCTGTCACGGGGCAGGAGCTCGCTCAAGGACTCCGACCGCTCGTCCTCCGTCAGGGACAGCCCGAGGAGGCCGCGCTTCCAGTCCCCGCGGCCTAGCCACGACGGCGCCGGCAACAGGCAGAGAGAGCCGGTTGCTGCGCCGACCACCGCGGACGCCATTGCGCCCGTGGCGCAGATCTGTCAGAATCAGCAGGTCGTCCTCGCCGAAATCAAGATGGCCGCCGCGTTTCGCCTCAGGAGATCGGGCAATGGCGCCGGGCAGCCCGCCTCGCCGCGTCCGGTGATCACTAGACAAGTCGACGTTCGTAGCAGACCATCTGACATTGGCAGCAACAGCAATGCTCAGAACTCAAGAAATTCAGACATAGAATCAAATAATTGCAGCATCGATGAAGGCAACAGTGACAATGACACGGCACATTCTCCAGTTAAGCTTGCCAATTTCAAGATCACCGGCGACTCAGACACCGAGCCGAGCTACGTCTACATCAAGAAGGACAGCGACGAGGAAGCCATGAACACTTTTCAAGCAATGGCCGGCTCAGGCTCAGATGCTGAAGAATCCGAGAAGAAGGAAACCGGAGACCTCCAGGAGATAACAATGGTGGCAGTTGAGGCGACGGCTAAAGAAAGCCCAGTGACTGACGGCGAGGACACGTCGCAGAAGAGCTCCGAGTCGTTCTACTCAAATGTGCAGTCCTCGTTCTCCCACAGGTCGGAGCTCGCCTCCTCGGCCACCGACTCGCCGCTGCACAGCTCGCCGTCGAGCAGCGGTCCCTCCACCGAGCAGCTGCTTGAAGCCGACGCCGCAATGCTGAGAAAGAAACGGGAGGAGGAAGAGGAGGTCGCCGTCGAGATCAAGAACCTGCTGATCCCGAACACCCCGACGAGCAGCACCGTCGTCTGTTCTGTCGCCGTGCAGTCACCGACGGAAGCAATGGCAGGGCTCAAGAGGTTCCTTACCTTCGGCAAGAAGAACATCAAGACCGGCGCTGAGGCCACCGCCGCCGCCGAGCACGAGGCGCCAGCCATGGCGCCCCTGCCGCCAGATGGTGGCAGCGTCAGGCCGATGATTTGCTCCTCCGATGCTGCTTCAGATGATCCCGACAACACTATTGTCATCTCGCACGGTAATTCAGTAACCGGATAATCGCACTCCATCAATTCAGATAACAAGTGCTATAAACTATTTCAGAACAAAAAAAACTCTGACTTAGTTAACACCTATTAATCCCAAATGCAAAAATAACCCCACCAAATAGAGAACATTAATCTGTCCATGATTTTGCTGTAAATTATTATGCTTGCAGTAAACATAATTACTTGTGTGCAGTTCGATCCATGCAAAGCTGTCTGCCATCTTCAGTAAAGCCTGTACTACTGAAGGAAGTGATTTCATCAGCAAAGTCCCCAAGAGGTTAACCATTCTCAATCTCTGACACTGGCTAAATTAAACCTGCATCTGCATGTTATCTATCATTCATGGCTTGGTTCTGCGTTAGCATTCATTCCAATTATGCTCCCTTTCTGATTTCATTGCAGCACATCGTTCGTTCTTCTCGTTTTCGTCGTTCAAGTCCAGAGGGTACTGATCCCTTTAGCGATGCCGTGCTTAAACATTGCCGATGCTGAATATTGGTACCGATCCCTTTGCTTTGCCGAACCTGATGGAAGAATTCGTCCAGATTACGTTGATTAATTTGCGAATTGCGATAGATGGTACAATTGCAAATAAATTTGTATAACTATGTGAAGTTATAAACTGTACGGTTAGCAAACTAAAAGCTAAACTGAATAAGTATCAAATAAAACAATTTTTTCAACTATAGTAATTTTTTGCTAGTATAAAGTAAAAGTTATGCATCCTCAAATTTCACAACTTTATGGTTTGCACTGTTCAATCCTTTCATCAGCTTACATGAGATTATAATATTTGTTGTTAATTGAGATATGATATTATCGTTTTCTATTATTAAACTTTATTGAATCGCTCTACTCTACTGTATATTCACCGTTACTCCAACCAAAACAACGCCACAAATTTTACACAAGTCAAAATAATTTTTTCACAATCCATAACTCATAATTACAGCTCACAACCGTTTTTTTAGAATACCCTAGTTTTTGTACACTACTACTTAGAGAACCCCATGTGAGCCATGGTACATATGTAACATGTTTGTGTCATTTTTTAGATAACGAATATGGTTGTGTTTTGTGGACTCAAAAACTTGACACATTTTTGTTCGTGCATTGCTACTGAAAGTGAGACAGTGAGAGGACATGAGTGGAATCTCAAGGGGTCCATAAAACTGAAACAAACTCATAAATAACTAATGCAGAATTATTCAGTAGGAATCTTCCCTACTGTTCTTTTTCCTAAAAAACCAGCCAGTGTTGAATGTCATGATATGCTTAAATTTGTAGCACTCAAAAGAAAATGAAGAGTGCTTTAACAATATTGCAAATCACCCTGCAGAAGGTGAAATCAATGGGGCTGTCATAGAGATGTTCCGTCAAAAATATTACATAGATGGCCACTGCTACTCAAATGGAATTGATATGGATGCTTTGATTAACTTATATTATCCTTTATTCTTGCTTGAGCTGCTAGAGTGTGCTCCAAAAGTGCATTAATTAAGTTGACGAAAAACAAAGAAAAGTGCGCTCATTTGCCAATTGATTGAGCGGATCCCAATAACCTATTGACCAAGTTGTGACAGAACTACTTAAGTAAATCACACGTAGACTTAAGTAAATGACACGCAGAATATAACAAAAAGAAATCAACAATATTTTTTAGTGGTGATAAATTATCAAATCTATTAAACTAAAGAGTTTTAGTAGCGATAGCATAAGTTTAACAAAACCACAACTATCAGTCTAATAATTATGGTTTTTAGTAATTACTATCGTATTGATTTCTCACTAACCTCAAACTCAAAGTAACCATCAAACGTGTTAAGTGCTTCGTACATAAAGTCTTAGGTTTCATTACTTTTAAGCATTTGATAGCATAAAGCATAAATCAATAAAACCAAAACCAATTCTTTTTCCTATAATCGGAAAGGAAAAATGCCTTGGTCTGCACCAGAACCATACGCTACGGGATTTATATCTATCTGAAGGTACTAAGCGATAATAATATGAGGTGATGTGACACTAATTCCTGATGCCTTCTTTTTATTCAGCTTTATTATAAATGGCAAATTTTAAGATATATTAAATTAATAAAAATCATTTATTTCTACAGATCTAACTGTTACGATTAAAAAAGTCAGTGTTTTACCACTTAAAGGATAATAGATCACTGTGATCTAACAATCACGATTAAAAGAGCCAACGTATTACCTCCTAGGAGGTAATATGTGTGGGGGATAACCCCCGGGTAGGCCACGTGGCCGTTTCCTGGCCACGTGGCGCGCAGGCAGGTGACTGCGCGGTCCACCCCTAGGCGCAACGTCAGGCGGGGGACCCACCACACGCACGCGCGCGCCAACAGGAGTCAAACTCGGCCGAAAAGGGTAGGAACGCATTAAATGCGACTGGACTGAAAGCGGACAGGAGGCAATCCAGGCGCGTCAGAAGATCACCCCGTCGGGCGGCGTCAGCGTAGAGGGCAGGTAGGGAGTTGGCGGCACGCCGCGTCCCATCTGGGCGTGCCATGTCCTATCGGCGTGTTGCCCCGTAGACGTCTAACTGTTGTACAATAGGTTGCACTCAACAGGGGTATAAATAGCAGAACGTTCGCCTTAGAACGGACGACTCTTAGAGGAAAAGAGGCTCCTTCAAGCAAGGACGGCTTCTTCGAGTTGTAACACACACTTCACCACTCTCTGAGCCCTAGCTCGTGTAATCCGACACTGTAAACTCTATTCCCGACTAGTAAACACCCTACCAAAACTCAGTGGACGTAGGCCTATTACCCTATCAGGGGAGCCGAACCACTCTAAAACCTCGAGTCACCTCCGGCCAGTTCTATTCATACGAGCTGTGCAACCATCGGGTCTTGAGTGCAGCGCTTCCCTGCTATCACAAATCACCCCCTCGGACCACCCCCGAGGAGGATTGTCCGACCACCCGTCGACAATATGCCACTTTTTTTAACCAATGGCTAAGATTAATTCTATCTCTATGTACCATAAAAAAGCTCCTACAGATAAGCACAATCTCTTGTTATGCAAAGGGGCGACATACCTTGGTTTGCACTAGAACATTGAGTCGCTGCCGCGAATGACACCTATCCAGAGGTCTATCGGTGGGGAAATCTAGCTTGGCAGTGTTCCTACCACGAGATCAATCGCCACCATGTCTTACTGTGTGACCAAACAAAGAGCATGATACTTCAACGAGATGCGGATCGTATACTATGGAAATCAGAATAAGATTTGTCAACTCATATCTTAGAGGTGTTTGTGACTTCTATGCTCCACATTTTATAGATTTGCTCCATAAACTTGTAGCCAAACATGTCTAGCACTCGGTTTCTAGATCCACCAAAAACAAAGATCTAGGGTACTGCTCCACGTTTTTGTGGAGCACCTCAATGGGTGCTATGTGAATGAAGCTTTCAGATTTGCTCGTGAAGTTATGTGGAAATTACCCATCACTACTATCTATTACACACATACCCCTTCGGTTTTATTTCCCACTGTCCTCTTATCTCTCCTCACCGCCGTTGCAGCTGCACTGTGCCCGCGCCACCTCCGCTGCCCCGTGCTCACGTCGCCACCACTGAGATGCTCCCTCACCGTCGCCGCTATCAAAAGTGAATTCGAGAGGCGAGCAAACAAAATGTTGCCAAGAAGAGAAGGGCAAATGAGAAGAGAAGGGAAAAATGAGGAGAGACAGACATGTGGGCCCATTAAGAAGGGTAGAATAGACTATACACAATAAATCCTAACTTTTTTAAATTTAGATCTAATCTATAATATAAACAAGACAATTGCTCCACATTAGAGCTGCAACTCCACTCGAGATCTGATCTTATGAGGATTTCGGGGAGTGAAACATATTTTGGTGGAACACAACAATCCCAAACAGTCCCATAATCAACAACTCTGTTTGTACTTATCATTTTTCTAGAAAGAAAGCTTAATTTACTAGGATTCTTGTTGCAGCCATGCACCAAACTCGCTGCCCCTTTCTTAGGGCTGGCAGTTGAGCTTGGGACTCACGAGCCAGCTCAGGCTCGGGAGATCCGAACCGAGCCCGGCTCGGAGGGCCCCCGAGCCGAACTTGAGCCAGCCTCTCTAGCTTGACCATAGGCAACGCACGGGTCATTCCCCTCTTCCCTTTAATCCTATAGATAGTGTGTCTTCCCTCCTCTCTCCTCTAGCATTCTGTAGATTGGGCCATTCCCTGGCACCATTGACGCCCTTGGCGCCCGCCGTTGCCCAGGTCGCCCCTAGCGCTTGCCACCGCCCAAGCGGGCCCCGACCACCGTAGTCACCCCACCATCGCCCCCAGTGGTCCCCACTGCCCAGCCACCGCCTAGGTGGTCGCCACGGTCCCCGATGCCTCACCATCACCCGCCACTGCTTAGGTGGTTCTCGGTGCCTCACTGCTGCCCTTGCCACCCCGCCACCACCCCCACTAGCCCCCATCACCAGCCGTTGCTCGCTCACTCCCCGCTGCCCCTGACAACTGCTGTCGAGCAGAGCCGAGCTAGCTCGAGGCTCGGCTGAGCTTGAGCCAAGCCTCATTTTTAGCTTGCCAAACTCGGCTCGTTGCCAGCCCTATCCTTTCTTGCCCTACTACCAAGACCAGTCGATGGAACCTGCTCGATGCTGCGTTGGCCCTGACAAGGAAGCAACCTTAATCAGCAGGTCTCCTAGCAAGGTTATAGCGGAGCACGTTGATCTGACGCTGCTCGTGCAATTTGATGGTGATCCAATGGAGATCAGGTGTTGGTCACATTGTGGGCATGGGTGTGGGTGACAGTAGTGATTTAGTCCAAGAAGTGATAAGAGAGACTTTGGACTATTTGTCATCTTCTTTGCATGTTCATTCTTAAATGCCATCTTCCTGGCCACCTTCATTTTTGCCACTAGAATCACATATACTTTTGATCTTATGCCATTGTGGCCACTTGATGGTGCCAAGTTATCATGCCAACATGGCAGACAAGCTAAAATGACGATTTTGCTCTCGAGCACTAGAGGAAAAATTGGGGCTACTGGTTTTCCTCATCGCTCTCTCTCCTCTCTCTGATAGCGATGTTGTCCCTATTGAATCTGCTGGCGGTAGCATCACCGTGAGCAAACCAAGGTATATGGAAGCACCTATCGGCGACAGCCCCACTGTGAATCTGATGTTTTTGTTTGAGTTTGTTCTCAAATGGAGGTTGGATTTGGTGCATATTTGATTTTATAAGGTTTGGATTGGAGTAGTCTGAGGGTTGGACATGAGTACCCACCGTGGTAAGATGCAAGCTCTCCTTTTTTCTTATATTTTGAGTATGGTATTGTTGGTGAAGTTTTTGGTCATACGTGTGGTCTGAGAGATCTGCTTAACT
>KE372696.1:133894-145958 GCA_000418225.1 Zizania latifolia | reverse complement strand
GTCTTCTTCGCCGCCGCGGGCGCTCCTCTGCACGCCCTCCACCTCCGCGTTCCGCGGCGCTGTCACCGCGGCGCCGCCGGCGCTGCTCACCGCGCCCCGCCGCCGCGCGGCGTCCACCGGCATCGTCTGCGGCAAGGTAGCCTCCCCGTGCGTCTGCTCTGGCGCGTACAGTGTAGGCTGCTGAGCTGAGCTGAGCTGAATAGCTGACCCTGACATCACTACGGCTGTGGGTGCAGGTGAGCAAGGGCAGCGTGCCTCCCAGCTTCACCCTCAAGGACCAGGACGGCAAGACGGTGTCCCTCTCCAAGTTCAAGGGCAAGCCCGTCGTCGTCTACTTCTACCCCGCCGACGAGACCCCCGGCTGCACCAAGCAGGCGTGCGCGTTCCGCGACTCGTACGAGAAGTTCAAGAAGGCCGGCGCCGAGGTGATCGGCATCAGCGGCGACGACGCCGCCTCCCACAAGGTCAGCACGCGACAGCACTACACAGTACACGCATACATGCAAAAAACGTAGCCTTTTCCATCGATTGATTCGCCATGAATGCGGTCATGCATGCATGGATGGACAAATGTAGGCGTTCGCCAAGAAGTACAGACTGCCGTTCACGCTGTTGAGCGACGAGGGGAACAGGGTGAGGAAGGAGTGGGGGGTGCCGTCGGACTTGTTCGGGACGCTGCCGGGGAGGCAGACGTACGTGCTCGACAAGAAGGGGGTCGTCCAGTACATCTACAACAACCAGTTCCAGCCCGAGAAGCACATCGGCGAGACCCTCAAGATCCTCCAGAGCATCTGAACTCTCAGCAGTTAATCTCATTTTTCTCCATCCGTCCACATCGACAAATCTGTCAATCTGTTTACTTGACTGACCCCTTTCTCTCTCTCTCTGTTCTTGTTATGCTCGGCATTTATCTAGCATTTGTGTGTGTGTAAACAGTCAAAAAAATCAGTTCACCAATGTGCCACGATTGTCACGCCTGCACAAGTTGTAATTCGGAGCCTCCAGAACACATGATTATCTCTCCCTATTTCTGCGGAAAATAAACTGATTCAAGCGAAATTTCTACGTTTCAGTACATTATTTTGGAACGTTGGATTTTTCAAATGTTTTTAGGAGAATTGTACTAATTTACGTGTAAATCACGCAAAATTTCAGATTTTCTAAAATAAACGAAAGCGAAAGACAGATTAACTGCTTGTATTTCGATCATCACGACAAAGAATCTCTGCTTCATGATTTCTTTACTGCAACTCTTGGAACACCTCGGGCTCGTTCTCGTGGTCTCTGCTGGGACTTTCTATATCCAAACAACTCTAACTTGTCGCACGTGGATCAGGAAATTTCTATAGACGAAATCCACCGTGCCATTCTCCATCTCCCTTGCGATAAGGCACCAGGTCCTGACGGGTTCAACGCAAGCTTTTATAAGCAATTCTGGGATTTGATCAAAATGGATCTGCTGAGAGCTTTTCAACAGTTGTTTTCATCAGGTTCTCGTCACTTGCAGCTTCTAAATACAGCTAACATTGTCTTACTCCCAAAAAAAGGAAACTTGGCGCTACCACAAAACTATCGCCCAATTAGCATGCTGCATAGTTTCTCAAAAAATTTAACAAAAGTTTTGGCTAATAGGCTCGCTCCTGTAATGCCAGAACTGATCAACAATAATCAAAGTGCCTTTGTCAAGAGAAGAGCTCTTCGTGACAATTTTCTGCTAGTCCAGGGAACTCTCAAATTCCTGAATCAAAAGAAAATCCCCTCCTGGTTTGTCAAACTTGATATCTCAAAGGCATTTGATTCAGTAAATTGGCCATACCTTCTTGACCTTCTTCATAATCGAGGTTTTGGCCCTCGTTGGATTCGCTGGATCTCTCAACTTCTGTTTTCTTCCTCCTCGGCAGTCATCCTCAACGGTGTCCATGGCATCCCGTTTTTGCACTATCAAGGAGTTCGTCAATGTGACCCTCTTTCTCCTCTGCTATTCATCCTGGCAATTGATCCACTGCAAAGATTACTCTCAAAGGCTGAAGATTTCAGACTGCTTACAGCTCTAGACAATTCTTTCTCAAAACAGAGGGCCTCCTTTTATGCAGATGATGTGGGACTATTTTTAAAGCACTGCCCATCTCAATTTTTAGGTCTGAAACTGATTCTATAAATGTTTAGTCAGGCCTCTGGTTTGTCAATCAACTTTGTTAAGACCGAGCTCTTCCCAATCTGCATCAACAACAGCGATCATTCTCAGATCCTCCAGCTCTTCCCCGCTAAGCTTGCCTCCTTCCCATGCAAATACCTGGGTCTCACCCTGCATCACAAAAAACCTCGAAGGAACGATCTGCAACCGATTATTGACAAGATGGCGTCCAAGCTTGCCTCTTGGAAAGGTAAATTAATAAGCAAAGCGGGCTAGGAAATCCTTCTCAAGTCAATCTTGTCTGCCATCCCAATTTTTCATCTAACTGTCTTCCACGAAAACAAATGGTTGATCAATCGGTTAGACAGGATCCGTAGAACTTTCTTATGGCAAGGGAGCAGCCCAAATGTAAATGGAAACCCTATCAATCCTGGTGTGTGCCTAGTAAATTGGCCAGCTATTTGCAGGCCGAAAGAATTTGGAGGCCTAGGAATTCTTGATCTTGGCAAACTTAGCAGAGCTCTATGGATAAGATGGCTTTGGTATAATTGAACGGACCAAAATCGTCCATGGTCCGGTCTGCCTATTCCTTGCAACGAGCAAGACGAGCAGCTCTTTCGTGCCTCGACCTTGATAAGGCTTGGCAATGGGGAGACAGCAAAATTCTAGCAACTAGATCAAACAAACTCCACTCAAAACTCTCGCACCGGACTTATTCAGGATGAGCACGGGAAAAAATCCTTCAGTGAAACAAGCTCTAACAAACAATGCCTGGGTTTACTGGGTAAGACATATCTCCTCAATCTCTGAACTATCCCAATTTCTATTGGTGGCTAACCTCATCAATCAAACAAATCTCCAGAGCAATTCACCGGATGAAATCTGATGGCGTTGGTCAGTACTCTTCTTCCTGTGCCTACAAAATCCAATTCTTAGGCTCGACCAAATCCACTATAAACACTGATCTTTGGAAGGCTCTTGCTCAGCCAAGATGTAAGTTCTTCGTTTGGACCTTGCTTCATAACAAAATTCTGACTGCAAACAATCTTTTAAGGCACGGCTGGCCTTGCAATCCGATGTGCAATCTATGCCTAGCGGCCTTTGAAACTCCTGAACATCTCGCATGTCATTGTTCTTTTACCCAACAAGTGTGGACCCTAGTGCTTCAACACTACAATATCACAGGTCTACCTCCCCTCTCCTCCGGGGAAAATCTCGCGCAATGGTGGCAGAAGATGGCACTTAGCGTGCAACCAGCAAACCGTAAGAAGTTCAACGGCCTCTTGATTCACACTTGGTGGAACGTCTGGAAGGAACGCAACATTTGGGTTTTCCACAACTCCATCAGTTCAATCGACGAAACATTTCAAAAGACGATCACAGAAATAGAAGCTCTCCATTCAGTTCTAAGCAGTTGATATTTCTGTTTTCTCTTCGATTCAGTCTTCCTCTCCTTTTTCCATCTCCTTTCTCCTATAAGTTGTATCTGTAGCCCACCTTTTTCTTCTGCTTCTCAATCTCTAGTTGTAATCAAAACTCTATTCTTCTTTCAATCCAGAAAAGCGGATCTCTCGCTTCTCTTTCAAAAAAAAAAAGACAGATTAACCGGAATACACGTTATTCTTCTATGATATGATAACCGGGCCCTGCTTGATTTTCTACCGGAAGTACTGCTGTTTTAACTTAGTTTAATATGGAGCTCCTAGATTAAGGGAGGGTTTAATTTTAAGATCATAAAACTCAGTAAATACATACTTCACTTATTCGTACCAGCTAAATATTTATTATCGTTTTATGTGAACATGCCCTAAGTTCTCCAAACAAGTCGGCCTAGGGTCAAATGGTGATACAGTTTCGCTTTGCCTAAAGTAAAAAACAATATGTTTTCATTAAGTCGAGGCTCGGAGCTAAGAAATATATTTTTGGCAATTCAATCTTAATCTAGTGTCTCGGGTTAGTTGACTCAGCTACTTAGCAAATATTTAAGTCCTATTAGATACAACTTTAAATTAGAGATTTTTTTACGGGCTAAACTATTTCTAAAAAATATTCAATCTAAAGTCGTGGATAGAGCATATGTATTTAGTTGATCCAACAGGTTTATCAAACTCTAAATCTGATATCAGAACCAAAACTATATCAAACATACTCTCCTGAAGAACAAACAGAAATTAAGAAAAACAAAATTTTGGAAAATTAGTATAGCATATCCATCACAGCATCTCTCTTGCTCCTTCCAACTGATGGGATCTAACGTCTCCCCAACCAACGTCTCTCTGCAGTCACGCCATCAGCACCGCTCGTTGCTAATCCGAAGGCTACCACATTTTCATCAGGCGCAGCGCGCGTAGCATTTTCATTTTGCACAGCGCACAGGTCATTTCGGTCTGGTTGTTGTGCATTTGTTTCTTTCTCATGTAATAAAATTGATAGTTTTGTAGTGAAATAAAAAAATGTTACATATTAATAATCAATAAAAATATAGTATTATAAAATAATACATAAGAGTTTGGTAAAGGATTAGTAATAAATAAAACCTATTACACACTAATTTTAATATTTCTAACATTTCTATAATTACATCATGTTCATGTTTTAGGCTAAGTCCATATATTAAGAATTTCCAGATTATAACTAACACAGAAAACATTGTTTATTGCTATTGAAATTCTATTAAATAATGTTAGTTAATTAAAAATAATATTATAAAGGTATAGGTAAGCGATAGTTAAGAAATATTAAATGGGTAAACCTTTTTAGATTTTCGAACAAAAGATTATAATATTTCTTAACTATCTCTTACCTATACCTTTATAATATTATTTTTAATTAATTAACAGTATTTAATAGAATTTCAATAGCAATAAATGATGTTTTATGGGTTAGTTATAATCTGGAGATTCTTAATATACGGACTTAGTCTAAAACATGAACATGATGTAATTATAGAAATATTAAAATTAGTGTGTAATAAATTTTATTTATTACTAATCCTTTACCAAACTCTTATGTATTATTTTATAATACTATATTTTTTTATTGATTATTAATATGTAACACTTTTTTATTTCACTACAAAACTATCAATTTTATTACATGAGAAAGAAACTAATGCACAACAACCAGACTGAAATGACCTGTGCGCTGTGCAAAATGAAAATGCTACGCGCGCTGCGCCAGATGAAAATGTGGTAGCCTTCGGATTAGCAACGAGCGGTGTTGATGGCGTGACTGCAGAGAGACGTCGGTAGGGGCGACGTTAGACGATATTGTTCCCAACTGATGCCTAGCATCTTCCCCTGATCCCCTCTCAATCCAACGGCCAGGATTTACTCAACCGCCGCCTCCTCCCCGCCATTAAATACCCCTCGTCTTCTTCCTCAATCTCCACCCACTCCTCCCAACTCCTGAGCATACTGCAAGTCTGCAAGCGGAGAACCAAGAAACAAGCCACGTCGCCGGCGAGATGGAGCTCCTCGAGCAGCAGCTCGAGGCCGTCGCCTTCAGCATCTACTCCCTCCCGGAGGCCGTAGCCCCAGGTGCCGCGGCATGGACGTGCATCGCCGCCGTCCTCGCCGCGGCCGCGGCCGCTGGGCTCTGGCCCCTATGCGCTGCCACGCCCGTCGCCATTGCTGCTTCCTCTTCTTTCATAAATCCTTCGGAATCGGAGTCACCACCGGCGGTGGCGGCGTCATCGCTCGAGCAGGCGAGATCGTCCGGGAGGGCGCCAGAGCCGGACTCGTCGCCGGCGCCCTCGCCCAAAGAGAGGTACACGGCGTACTATGATAGCGGCTGCGTCGGGTGCTGCGGCTTGGACGACGACGAAGACGGCGACGAGGTGGTTGAAGAGGAGGACGACGGCGTGTACGAGCCATCGGAGATGGAGCCTTCGAGGGGGAGGTGGTGAGGTCTCTGCCTCTCAGCCGGACAGCAGCGGCAGATGTGGGTCGGTACAGGGACTCGTCACCGCTCGGCGGCTGCGTCGTGCGGCTGTGGGATCAGGCCGCCGGCGGTGGCTTCATGGCGGCGGCGGTGAGCACGAGGCGGAGGGGTCGAACCGGCGTCGTCTCGTCCTACTGAGCTTCCAAAGGGAGCAATAAAAATCAAGTCTTTTTTGGCTGTACTAGTTTGTAGCTTTAAACACGTTCTGCAATGTACATATACCTTCGCATGTTGGTCAGCAGTTTTCAATTTCCAATCAATCCTTTGCGCAAATTTGCAGGTTTACAGCTGCAAGTTTGCAGATTCAACTCAATTCTGCAGATCTGTAGCTGTAAATCGTAGGTATACTGCAAATTTGCAGAATAACACTGAAAAGGTAGTAGGTAAGGAGACAAGATTACTGTGAAAAATTGCATCTTTACCTACACTCACGGCTGATGCGGAAATCTGACTCAAGATGACGTTTCTTGGCAGCTACAAACACCCCAAACTCACTCACTCCAACACGCAACTAAGCAACCTTTACCCTACTTCACCTACCTTCTCACTTCTCAGAATTCGAGAAAGGCCTTTCTCCAGGTCAGAAAGATTCCCAATTACCGCTACTTCTACGATCACGATCAGAAACTTATAAAATAGCATAGATTCTTATTTGATATTGTAATTATTCTCAATTATAGCTACTCCTATAGTCTAGGGTTGTCGGGATCAAAAGCCTTCTAAATAATTTATATTCTTACTTCTTGTGACAATAAATAACCACAGATTAAGAAATAAACTTGTATGGATAAACTAGGTTTATTAACTTATCTAGTTTCTTACCAAGCAGACGATTACTTCTTAAAATCCTCTCCAATCTGCATATTGAGAAATCGATTAGAAATTCTCACTCTGTCAGTTACATCATGTCAGGCGACGATGCCACATGTCCAGTTCCGAAATCCTACTGCCACTGAGCAGCGACGAGGCGACGTGCCGTCCATTGGCGCCAGCAGATCAGCTCAGATTCAGCGAGATCCCCTCTCGTTGTAGTCTGTTTCACCTACTACGTACGCGTGCACGGCGACGGCGAGTAATGCTTTGCTCGCCATTAGAGGTGGTTGGTGCGTGGGGGCGGGCGACATTGCTGGCGGTGGCGAGCTCCAGACTCCAGTTCTAGGGTTGGGTTGGGCTTCAATGCTGTTCCGTGCACGGAGTCACGGAGATCGATCTGCCGGATGAAGAGGACGACACTTCGGTTCAATTCTCTGCTTCGTTTGGTTGGTTTTGATGGCTTAGTGTTGTTCAGATTGAGGAGTACATACAGCTGCAGGTTGCAGTCCCAGCTCACATGTGAATTGATCATATGCATCTTGGAGCAGAGCTGCAGAGATGTGATTGTAATGTTGGATTTTTGAGTTGAGATCACAATGATCTGGCAAGCAGCTGTCCATGGATGGATGATGTCCTCAGTTTCTCAAGGGATTAATACTACATTACTACTACATAGATCAGGTTCACCTTATCTGATGGAGATACTGGTTCCATTTACCAGTCGATCCAATAAAATCATCTATTGGCCAAAAAAATCAAGATTTTTTGAAAAGGTCTCCGTCTTTTCTCAGGTTGTTCGGTCGCCAAAATTTGGAAGCCCAAATATGATACCTGATTATATATTTGTTATTTTTATATTAAATGATTTAGATATAATTTATGTGATTTTCTAAACAAATTGAGCCATTTCTTATAAATTTTGACCAAAATTTTTCCATATCACTAGTATATCTGGTAATTCCGTTTATCGTTACCATCAGATTTTTTACAGTATCATAGACGACACCCTGCCCGGATGATGTCAGAACCTGACCTTTGCAACTAGGAAATGAAACACTCTTCGCCTTGTAACCATTCTTTATCTTGTGTTCTGACGGCGAAAATCTGCAACCTTCAGAGTTCAGACACACTAATTCAGGTTGGCTGGCTGTGGTTAAGGTCGCATTACGTTACCAAACCAACTTGTGCCTTCAACTTTGTTGAGATGTCAGGGAGGGGAATTATGCTGCGACAGAAACAAACGGGAGACTGACCTGACTGACCCTTTTCCGTGGCCTGCATCCTCTGACGCTGTGACACCGTCTAGATTGGTCCCCTGGTTTAGACATCACCCATCTTGTCTCGTCCTGGCTCGTGAACACAGCAGAGCAGTTGCCTTTTCGCGTCGCTGCTACCGTCCCCTCCAAATTAAATTTTTTTATTTGTCCTATGTTAAATTATTCTAACTTTAACTAAATTTAAAGCAAAATGTATTAAAATATATGATATCAAACAGTAGATATGAAAACATAAATCATAATAAATCTAATGTTTCCTATTTGATATCAAAATTATCATATAAATTTGGACAATCTTAAAGCACAACTAAAAATAGACTTGTTTTGGAACAGAGGAGCATGTTGCCAATTTGATATCAAAATTATTATTATTTTCTGTAAACCTGACCAAACTTGAAATAGTTTAACGTAAAACACAACTAAAAGTAGACCTGTTTTGAAATGGAGGAGCAGTAGTGCTCGGAAGGCGCCAAATCTTTCATGGCCCCCGGCCCCGGGCGGGCGGTGGTTGATTCTCCCAACCTCGTAGGATCATTCTGCTACGCTCTCCTGCTCTTAGTGTCATGCATGTATTCATGGCTGTACTGCTGTAGTGCTCGCCCAACACCAGAGTCCAAGTCCTGTTGCCGAGATACGAATATATCGGTACAAAGATATGGCACAATGGGTCAATGGCAGTACTGATCAGACTAATCCTGCCAAATGTACGCACCTGATGCCCCACACCGTTCATAATACACATGTTTTATAACAGAGCTGCCCCGGTACAAATAGGGATGGGGCACGGGTAGTACAAGATATTTTTATACTCATGTTTGTGTCTATTATCCTTGGCACCTAAAAATCCATATCTAAATCGTCGCCCATGGCGCCATACAGTGACGAAGCCAAGGGGGCCAGCAGGGGCCACGACCACCCCCTAAGGTCAGCTGCATTTTTTTCAGGTGTTTGATCCATGCTTAAATAGTTATCTGTTAATTAAAATTAAGCATTGTTTTAAATATGATGTTTTTACGGTTGTAATTGATTAGCAAGCACAAGAGTTTAATGGTAGATTTAGTGAAAAAAAGCTACAAAGTTTCTCACTTTATATATTTCTTTGGATTCTAGGAATTTATTTAGCTCGTTGAAAATTAATCATGTGTGTTCTCTTGCTTCAAGGTTTTACCATATTGATTTTACTGAGTAGGAAAGAACTATATTAAGACATCAATTATAATATTATAAACTTGATTTACTTATAAATCCTTTTTAGAATTTGACAACTATCGCTACTATTTGCCATAGGCTAGCAAAAATTAGAAAATTAGATACTATTGTTTGATTGACATATTATATACCATTTACCCTTTTATTCAGGTCATTACTTTGCTTCAATCATTATAGAAAATTATAATCATTATTTTCCTTGTCATATTGATTCGACTTGTTCTATCTCCATCAGTTTCAACGGTAACAATAGAGCATGCCTTTTTCAATGTAACTTGTTAAGAACATGATTTGAAATAAGATGAAAGATGGGTCCTAAAAGATTGTTTATTAATTTACGTTGAAAAGGATACCATGGATATATTTATCGATGAATTCTATATAATTTATATGCAAAGGCATATTGAAATGAAACATGTTAGTCCTTTAACCTTTCTTTGCTTACTATTAGATTTTATAGATCACAAAATTATCAGATTTTTAAATTATAGACTTAATGCATGCAAACTTAATAAAAAGTTTTATGTTATATATTAATATATGGTTGATCTCTATAATTATTAGAATTTATATTATAGTTCTATTACGGTACACCCATTACCCCCTAAAAGAGGTAATACTTAAGATTAATATAGACCATTGATTTTAGTTAGGATTAAAAATAAATTAAAATTAAACATACTTGATGACCGACAGATAATTAGAAAGTCAGTGTAGAAAATTAGAAAGTATATACAGAAAATTAAAAAGTTAGCATAGAAAATTAGAAATATACGCAGAAAAACCAAGGGTGACCTATTACCTCTTAGAGGTAATAGATCACAATATTTAATCATAGCCATTAGATCAAAATAAATGAACGATCCACTGAATTTTTGGTGTACCATAAAATTTGTCTTATTTTATATTTGTTTGAGACGTTTGGTCTCCTTTATATTTTATTCCTGCTCCGCTCCTTACGCCATATAGTCATATAATTTCTATGTAAAAATGCATTGCTAGAACTAGATGTCAACATGCATTGTAACATTCATAGAATTTAGAGCACCTCACAAGTCACAACAATTAGCTAATCCTAGCAGCTATCCCTCCTCAAGTCCATCAATGGAAGTTGCTTTTTCCGGGCTTAGAAATCTACGAAAAGCTATTACTGGCTTTTACATGACTTAGTTCTTCAAACATTTAGTTACTGCAGGGAAGGATTTGAGCTAACTTGGTTCTGCTAAGAAAAAATATTTTTCTTTGGGCCATGTAACTCCAGGTTATTCATTAAGAATGTCTATTGAAATTGATTTATATGCATTTGGTGTGCTTGTCACAGCAATTAGCTTTTTTTACAGATATTCAGGGCCGACGGTGAGAGGGGCGGTCGGTGCGACTACCCCTACCCCCAAATCCAAAGGGCCATGTGTGTTCATGTAGAGACAGACTAAAATATATACTAACATCTAAACCTATAAAAAAGCATTTTATGGACCAATGGCTAAGGCACTGCACCAATGTGAGGTTCTTCTAGGTTCGATCCAGTAGCAGCCCTGAATAATTCAGGGATTTTTCCTTTGGCAACGTTCGGCCAATTTTTTTCTTTGTTTGTTCCCGTTCCGCCTGTTTGAGAAACACAACTATTACAGTAAAATTTAATAATTATTTACTCAATTAGAAAAATAAACTGCGTTGCAAATTTAATAATTATTTACTCAATTAGAAAAATATTTTACTGGATTGCATATAGAAATTTTGACACAGCATATCCATTACTAAAATTTTAGGTCCGCCACTGTATATGTAGATGCATACGGTATACCCCTCTCTTCATAGGCTCGCACATGTCGACGTCTCATTGATCTCTCATCTCCGTTGGCATAGTACAACATTGTATATGAATGTTTTTTTATGTATTTTAATTATATATTGATAAGATTTCGCATATATATACTATATTATTATTATATCATTATAATATTATTGTTTTATCATTATAAGGGTCTCTAAATTTTAGTTTGTCCTATATCTTCGGAATCTTAAGACTGGCCCAACAGATATTTTACATCCATGACCATTAGCATGCAAAGTGGTCAGGGAGATTTGAGAATTTGCCACTAAAAAGTTTGTGCTATTTGATTATTTGCTACTTGTTTGAATGATAAGTGAAATCATCTGAGTCTATGACTCTGAATCAAAGTGGCAAAAAATCAAAGTTACTTTTTAAGAACGATAAAACATCAAATATTCTAGCTCATTTGCACGTTTTCTGCTTGCAGACCAAACTTCACCACTATCGAGCGCATACGTCCAACTAATTATATGCATTCACTACACGCACACGAACCGGTCAAACACATGGCCACGAGCATATGCAACACTAGCTCTGCTCTAATTCACACATACCTATACTGTCCGAATCCTAAAAAGTAGTTTCGAATCAGGATTTTTTTTAGATACGGATTTTTTCAATGCAAATTCGGATATTTTTTTTATATGAAAACAGATATGACATTGCTAGTATCTGATGGATACGGATTCGGATTCAGATAATCCAAATAAATTTTATTCAAATTATCTGATTAAAAGGCCTATATAAATATTTGATTGGCTGGCCAAAAAGATAATAATCACGAAGTTGTAATTAACTATTTTTGAACTTTTGTTTTTAATTTAATCTAACAATATTATGGCACAAAATTTCTGT
>KE372696.1:100682-125656 GCA_000418225.1 Zizania latifolia | reverse complement strand
TTCACCAACTATTCTTCCGCTGCACTAGCACGTCTCGCGTTAGAGGTAAATGATCTATGATCCCATTACACGCATGGTTTCTGGACGAACGGGGTAAAATTTTTAAAATTAACGCTAGCGTAGCCTCCCCATAACCCAACAGGAGCATCCCCAGAATGTGGCACTATATCCGTCTCGGGAATCACCACCTGGACTTGGCTACTCTAGTCGACCTCAAATTGTAATCTAGACTCAGGAACTTGGTCAGGTACTGAGTCTGGAGTAGGAAAGGTACGAAGAGTAAAATAGATAAGCAAAATCCGTTCCCAACCTTGCTCTAGCGTTTTTCTAACATACCCTCTCCACATGGCGGTCGAGGTAACAGAAATCATCTCCTAAAAATACCCTTCGGCCGCACGGCTGTATCGGGTATACAAATATAACTCTCACTGCTCTCTATCCAATCGAAAAATATGATACAACCACCGCTTAACACTCTCAATGCTACGCTCCACCACCTGACTTAAACTATTTTCGGTACATTGAAAATTACTAAGGTCAGCACCATCATGACCAATAAGTACTTGTCCATCTCCATATTAAATCTTAAATGATGTTCTATCCGACATACCTGTAAATATTAAGTTTAGCGCGACAGTACGATTCTACTTATTTAGCAATAGATGAATTAACTAAACAGAACTACATTTAATTGTACATATTATATAGAAACAACGCAAAATATGAAATAACATAGCATGCAATGAAAATAGAATGCAAGTGAAACATTACATAAATTTACATCATTAAATTACTACGTGCACAGAGGCTATGTTCGAAGTACCAAAAAACATTCCATAGCAATGTGTACAACAAATGTAAATTACGTTCAAAGTATCGCTACATTAAGTCTGAACTACGAAAAACATCTAACAGGGTAAGATATGTTGAAATACCTGGAACAGTAGTGGATGCAGTCACGGTCGAGTCTTACGTCAGCAGGCTAGCACGCGCAAGAAAGCTACACAGAATAAGGTATGTTAAAGTATCCCTTAATTATCTCAAAACTATGTTTAAAATACCCCCTAAGTATCTCTAAAGTATGTTTAAAATACCTCTAAATTATCTCTAAAGTACCCCTAAATTAGCTATAAAATATGTTTCAAGTACTTCTAAATTATCTCTAAAGTACTCCTAAATTAGCTCTAAAGTATGCTTAAAGTACCTCTAAATTATCTCTAAAGTACCCCCTAATTATCTCTAAAGTACGTTTAAAGTACCTATAAATTATCTCTAAAGTACCCCTAAATTAGCTCTAAAGTATGTTTAAAGTACCTCTAAATTATCTCTAAAATACCCTAAATTATCTCTAAATTATGTTTAAAGTACATCTAAATTATTTCTAAGGTACCCCTAAATTATCTCTAAACTATATTTAATTTATCTCTAAAAGTACCACCAAAATACTACTCCTAAAGTACTATTAAACTACTCTTAAAATACTACTAACCTAGTCCTAAATTACCCATAAAATACTACTAAATTATTCCTAAATTACTCCTAATCTACTCTTAAATTATCCTTAATCTACTACTAAACTATCATAAACTACCTACCCTACACCTACAACTACCTAAAGAAGAGAAGAGAGGAGAGGGCATACCTGAAGGCTTAGGAGCGAATGGGGGTTAGGGTGCACGGTGGCTGGGAGGGAGGCTTCAGCCCCCCTTATATAAGCGACGTGTCGACAGATGGTCTGCCGATCTAGGCCGATTTGGTCTAGATCGGCACATTAAACACCGACAAAAGCCTAACACTAGTCGATCGGCCTAGATCGACATACCATCTACTAATCTATGGTCGATCGGCCTAGATCGGCACACCAATTACCAACAAAAGGCTATTTTTGTAAATTCTAAAATGTACGTACCAGATTTAAAATTTTAAATAAAAATATATTATTTAAAAAAAATCCAAGAGGAGAAGAGTAGCGGCAGCTAGAAGCCGGTACGGAGGCGGGCGACAGTGAGGAGGTGGGTGCCGGACTGCCGGCAGTGGCAGCAGCAGCAGGAAGGCTAGGAGCCAAGCCAGCAAGCTGGGAGGCCAGTGGCGGCGACTAGGGTTACCGTCTTACAGAGCACTAGAGGAGGCTAGGGTTGGTGACTTGGGTGGGTGCTGAGAAAAGAAAATTAGGTTATGTACCGTACAAAGCCTACATCTGTTTTCAAGAACAAAGGCTCATGCACCCGGTAACAGGGGTAGAGATCAAACAGTGATTTCCGAAACTATTGGAGGAGCTCAACGATGAACAAATCCACCCTGAAACACAAAAGCATGAAAACACAGAGGCTATTGTTTAAGTTACAAGTCATGGGCTACAAAAATTGATGACGTTGTAATATCCTGTGTTCTCAGATATTAGTCTTTTAGTGAGGTTTTGGTACATAGCCATCTACCGCAAAGTTTCGTGTAGCTGCTGGTAATGACAGTCTCACGCCATCAAGTTCAGGCTTTGCTATTACTTGGCAGCCAAGACGAGACCTGAATGCAGTGCCAAAATAATGCCAGATTAGAAAGGAGAAACATTTGGAATGCACCTTCATATGATTGAGGGTCATGCCCATTACTTAATTCTTATTCATGTATTACATCATAGAATCAAAACTCTCAGTAAAAGTATGGCCGAATGGGAAAATTTCACTCCCCCATTTTACCATGCTAGTTAATATGTCTTTTATTTTCCTTTCTTGTTGCATGTAAATAAGAGTCATGGGTAGCAACAACTAGTTTGTAAAGGTTGCACCTCGATACAGGTGGAGACATATCATGACTATTGAGGGAGCAACTGCATCTCATATCCTCTCATATAAAAATGCCCCCAATTCCATTATTTCCCCTCCCTCCCCACTTTGATCATCAACTACGCATCATATTTTTTACAATACCAGTGCATAGTCATAGGTGGATCTAAGATATTTAATATGCTTGTTTGCACGATATGCAGATAGCATGGACCCGGAATCATGTGAATGGATAAATAAAAAAATAAAACATGTAAGAGATCTTCACTTACGTTTCCGTAAGCCCAAATGCAAGGTCAAGCATATCATTTTCTTCATCTGCTGGATCTTCTAGCTTATTATAATAATTTACATCCTGTACAAAATTGAAATTTTTGCTAGTCAGCAGCACTTTAACCATTAACCTCTACAACAGCATAAAAACCACCACTGGTTATATAAAGCATACCATAACTATAACATGACATGTCGAACATGCAAGTGATCCTTCACATGCTCCTGCAGTACCCAAAATACCAGGTGAAGTTACTAACAACAATTGAAAATCAGTCGTCAGATCATAAAAAGGTGAGATAAAATCCCCTTGTTATTATACATGGAAGATGGTTAGTTGGTACTGTCATGTAATAGCCGAAGAATGCTATGTTGATGGGTGTAAAAATAATTTTTTATCGCTGTTCTTACCAGCTAGAAAGGACTGACTACAAAATTATACAGTAAGGAAAAGAAGTTACATATTACACTGAAATCATATTTGCAATGATCAATTTGTTACCTTCAAGTTCAATGTCATTTTCATGAGCAGCTTCTAACATGGACGTTCCAACAGGGACACTGATCGTCTGCTCTGTGCCATCCTTATTCACAAATGTTACAGAGATTCTGTACAGTACAGGGAATTGTCCTTGTGAGAAGACTGTATCCTTACCCCAATAGTCTAATATTGGCTTAAAGTTGAGTACTAAAATTCAGTAAAACCAACCAAGCTATTGTTTTGAAGCAGATATAATTCCTATGTGGGAAGGGCCAAAGGAGAAGCCCCTCGAAAGGATAGAGAGGCGCGGAAAAAAGAAGATTAGAAAAGGACCTGGGCTACAACAATTTGTCCCAAGATACAATTATACAAATAGCAGTAGGTGTTCAAATTTCATGTCATGTCAAAAGAAAAAAGAAAGAAAGGAGAGAAAATTATGCTTACTTCTCCGTGTCCTGAGTGCCCTCATCATGAGTACTACTGGTTGCTGTGGAGAAGAGGATGCTCTTCTGAAAATTTATAGATCAATGTTGATTACATATAAGGAAATTCAAAAAATATAAAATCATGGAGGTACACAATATTTTGGAAAAGCAATGTGCATATAAATATTTTTTCTTTCCATTTAGCCACTTCAGAATGAACAAATTTTTATTGGACATTTCAGAATGCGTACAACATGTATAGAGAATATTTTTACCAATGATTTGATTGAATTGTCAGTGACAACAGATACACATGTCAGAATGCGCACATCATCCATGATCCATATAAAAATATATAACAAGTACAATTCTCCGTGATAGCCGATACAGAACGAAAGAAAATTTTGGGTCCAAATTCTCCAGAAATCTTAACAATGATCACACAATTGGACTAACCTCTGGGACCAAACGTCGTCTGAGTTGACCTCGATAGTAGCTGCTTCTACTGTTAGGCAAGTTTGCTGCTGCACAAGAATAAGATTTATGAGAATTAGATGGCATAAAATCCTCAGCTCTACTAGACTAGCCATACATAAAACGCAGGAGCATTTGAAAGCCACACATTTACTCAATAAACGTGGCTCTGAACTCAGAAACCGTCCATAGTGATGCCACAAGGGAAGCACAAATCGAGTTTATATAAATTGATCACACTTTAATCATTAAGGATAAGACACAACTTCATCACTAAGATAGCAACTAGTTCCCACCTGCTTCCAGAGCATTAAGCAATAGGCAGAGAAAAAAAGTAGGAGCAGGCGCGTACCAGCTCTATTCTCGCGCAGAAGCCGCGCCCCAAACTGGGAGATCCTGGATAACATCGCCGCAGCGGACTAGCCGAGACCACACTGCTTCCGAACCCTAACAGTAAACGATCCACGAGACCACGAATCAGCGAGAACCGCCTGGCCAGCGGACGAATAGCCGGGGCCCGGGGAGAAGGTAGGGAAGAGGCGGAACAACCGAGTGGACTAACCTTCCGGAGGCGGTGGGCGCCGCCGGTCTCCTTCCTTCCAAGACAGCGGGAGAGAGGGGGGGGAGTAGGATGACGCGTCGGGTAGCGCCGTGGAGTCTGGAAGCGCCGCCGCCACCGCTTGGTGTTCTCGTGGGCCGTAATGTTTTGGGCCGTAGGCCCACGAAAGACCATTACCCATCACCACCCACACTATATACTAGCCTCGGTGAAACCCTTCCTCCTCCTTCCCCCTCCCCGCCCGCCGCCACGCAGAGGGGAACTCCTGCTCCTCCGCCGCCGCCTCCATCCAGGAGGCGAAGCGCCGTATCCCGCCGCCGCCTCACTACGCAGGTAACACCCTTCTCCGTCGCGCTCCCTGAGTGTGATCCTGCAGCTGCGGCCGTAGTGGTAATTTGGATTTATGGGTTTAATCCAACTTTTCCGTGGTCGTTCGTTGTTGAATCTGGCATTAGTTAGTCACGAGATCAAGTTTCTTTTTCCGCTATGTGTTCTGTGTTGAACGAATTCAGCGCCATTTCCGCTATGCACTTGTTTATTCCAGTTATGTCCATTCTGCATGTTAGTTGTTTTTCCATAAGCACATAGTGCCATCTGTAGCACTCGTGCAGTTTGTATCGTGAGCTTCGATGTGATCTAGTTCATGCGGGAAGTGCGTCCGAGTCTCAGGGATGATTAGCACTTGTTTTGCTTTGTATTATTTAAGTAATAGAAATGCATCAGAGAAAAGCTGTCAGTTTTCAGCAGCACCAAAACCACTTCTCGTCTCTTTCGCTTTATCGGTTGTTGGTTTTGCTGCAGTTCCTGAGCGCACCTGTGAGGTCGAGATTGCAACATTCTGTCCCTAGTGTTGATTACGGAATCAGATTTGATGGTATGGTTAAAAAGCTATGTGATTGATTAGTACTTCCAAGATTAGCGGCCTCTCGTAGCTATGGAATTTTGAGAATCAGTGTACCCGATATAATTGAGCTTCTATTGCTCCCATATCGCTTACCGTCTGCAACTTTTGCACAAGCCATCAAAATTTTTATGATATAAAGAGTGAAAATTAGCCTGCTGGAGTTTGTCTATGATGCATGCATAGGCTTTGTACTATCTCCTTTCAGGAGGCTGCTACCATTGCTTAGGTTTATATGTGTTCACCTTTGTTTTGGGGGTATTGTTATCGCGTTTAGGGGACTGAAGCGGCCACCTTTAAGTATTTCAGAGCCATGTTTGATACCTGTGCAAAAACCACTTTTAAGTTGCCCAAGAAACTGAGGGTTCCATTTGATCAAATATTTAGAGTTTTATGAATTAATGTTGATCAGCATTAATTGAGAGTGCTGTACTAAATCATATTGGAATTTATTGGCTATTATTTTCAATGGAACTGTTCTTGTTCCCAATTATGTTCTTTCTGAAATTTTCCATACTGCTTCCTGTTATCCTGTATTAATTTCATATGCACGATTGTGTTTGTATATTACAGGAATAGGCAGCCAAGCTTTATATCAACAAGATGGTGCAATACAATTTCAAGAAAATCACTGTTGTCCCTCCTGGGAAGGACTTCATCGATATAATCCTCTCCCGCACCCAGAGGCAGACACCAACTGTTGTCCACAAAGGATATGCTATCTCCCGCATTCGCCAGTTTTATATGCGCAAAGTTAGGTATTCCCAGCAGAACTTTTATGAAAAGCTATCAACCATCATTGATGAGTTTCCAAGGCTGGATGACGTGCATCCTTTCTACGGTGATCTCCTTCATGTTCTGTACAACAAGGATCACTACAAACTTGCCTTGGGCCAGATCAACACCGCCAGAAACATCATTGCAAAAATATCTAAGGACTATTTGAGGCTGCTCAAATATGGAGACTCCCTGTACCGATGCAAGTGCCTGAAGGTGGCTGCACTCGGTCGCATGTGTACTGTCATTAAGCGGATCAGTCCTAGTTTGGCTTATCTGGAGCAGATCAGGCAGCACATGGCAAGGCTTCCATCTATAGACCCAAACACTAGGACTTTATTGATTTGTGGTTATCCAAATGTTGGAAAGAGCTCTTTCATGAACAAGATCACAAGAGCAGATGTAGATGTCCAGCCTTATGCTTTCACAACAAAGTCCCTGTTTGTTGGTCATGCAGATTACAAGTATCTGCGCTACCAAGTGATTGACACTCCAGGGATCCTTGATCGGCCTTTTGAGGACAGGAACATCATAGAAATGTGCAGTATCACTGCTCTTGCCCACTTGAGGGCTGCTGTGCTATTCTTCTTGGACATTTCTGGGTCTTGTGGGTACAGTATTGCTCAGCAAGCTGCACTCTTCCACAGTATAAAGTCTTTGTTCATGAATAAGCCTTTAGTCATTGTGTGCAACAAGACAGACTTGCAGCCTCTTGAAAAGCTATCTGAGGAGGACATGAAGCTGGTAATGGAGATGAAGGCGGAGGCTATGAAGACCATAGCTCAGGGTGGAGAACCTAATGAAGAGGGTGTTTTGTTGACTATGAGTACTTTGACAGAAGATGGTGTGATGGCTGTAAAAAATGCTGCATGTGAGAGGCTTCTTGATCAGAGGGTTGAGGTCAAGATGAAATCAAAGAAGATCAATGACTGCTTAAATAGGTTTCATGTTGCTTTACCAAAGCCTCGTGACAGCAAGGAGAGACCTCCTTGCATCCCTCAGGCTGTTCTGGAAGCTCGGGCAGATGCTGCTGCTGCAAAGGAAAAGAAGAAACTGGAGAGGAAACTTGAGAAGGACCTAGAGAATGAGAATGGAGGTGCTGGGGTCTATTCTGCCAGTCTTAAGAAGCATTACATGTTGGCTAATGACGAATGGAAGGAAGATATTTTGCCTGAGATATTGGATGGACATAATGTTGCAGATTTTCTGGATCCGGATATTCTGCAAAGGTGTGAAGAATTGGAAAGGGAGGAGGGTCTTCGCCTTGAAGAGGAAGTTGCACAGGAAGCTTTCCAGATTGATGGCCATGAGTTAACTGAAGAGCAGCGTGAAATCTTGGGTCAGATTAGAAAGAAGAAGGCATTGATCATCCAAGAACATAGAATGAAGAAGAGAACTGCAGAGAGTCGTCCTATTGTTCCTAGAAAGTTTGACAAAGATAGGAAATTCACAACTGATAGAATGGGCCGTCAACTTTCATCCATGGGTTTTGATCCTATTGCAGCTGTGGACCGAGCCCGATCTAGAGGTCGCAAGCGTGAGAGATCACTGAGCAGAGCTGGTAATGATGGTGATGATATGGATATAGACGGCCAGCAACCCAACAAGAAACTGCGGGCGATGTCGAGGCCAAGGTCTAGGTCGAAATCAAGACCACCGGAGGAGGTTGTACCAGGAGAAGGATTTAGGGACTCTGATCAGAAGAAAAAAGCAATTAAGAAAGCAAAGGACTCTGTGAAGAAGAGGAACAAGGAGGCTCGTCGTGGAGAGGCGGACCGTGTCATTCCAACCTTGAAACCAAAGCATCTATTCTCTGGAAAACGTTCTATAGGAAAGACAAGCAGGCGATAAGTGAATTGGTACGGCTGCTTGACATCACTGGTTCCAGGTGGGTGGATGTGGAGCACTACTTAAACACATCAAATCAAATTCATTATGGTAACTCTCTATTAGTACTATCGTGGGCTACATCAAACTTTTGTTCTCCTTTGTAGGAAGGAGATTGGGTGAAGAAAAGCCTCAGTATCCAATCTGCAGAACTTGTTGTACGCCGTATTGAAGTCTCCTGAGACATAATTTTGTTAGCTTATGTTGCTGCTTTATGCTACATTATGTTTGTTTGCATTATTGGAGTGGTTTAATTTCGTTTAATGGTACTATGGTCGAGAATCTATGTTCCTATCTTATAATGGTGACGTTATATTTACAGCCCTGTTCGGATGTTCTGATGGTACTGTCTGAGATGCAATGTTAAACTTCCCGTGTTGAGCCGGTGAATCTTTGCCTGACTAGCAATCACCTTGTTTGTTGAACTGCTTATGGCTCAAAAAGGCATGTATTTGAGCGCAAAAAAGTCATATAAACAATTTTCTCCAGTATGTTTCTAGTACAGCAAACATAGACAGTAATTTTTTTTGCCTGGCAGTTCTGCTATCTAGAATCTCTTTGGAACACACGAAACAAAAAACACAAGAGAATTGGATGTCCTAGCGGATAGAAGTCTACTTTTTTGGAACATAGGAATCAATCTCATTACGTTTTCATACTTCGTAGGAAACTTCGTAGAGGAAAAAAAACTATTAGAAAAGAGTTGAGAGGAGAGGTAAAGAGAGAGTGACTTCTAAGAGGAAATCAAAATCAAGATGTGTGGTCTCACGTTTGAAATTCTCTAAATTGTGGAGGGAAGTATTGATTCCTATGGAATTTTTCTAGCCAAATCCTAAAATCAAAGAATTAAATGGGAAATTTTCCTATAGGTT
The DNA here is from genome assembly GCA_000418225.1 of Zizania latifolia. Lineage (NCBI taxonomy): Eukaryota > Viridiplantae > Streptophyta > Magnoliopsida > Poales > Poaceae > Zizania > Zizania latifolia. Next base: position 116,227 of record KE372696.1, on the reverse strand, counting down.
TCAATTCTATAAAAATCCTCTCAAAATCCCTTGTTCAAAGGACCCTCATTTCTTTGCTGGTTTAAGGGAAAACCGAGCGTCTGAGGACTGAGGGCTGAGGCTGAGCCAACTGCAAAGTGCAAACAATGGGCGCAGGCAGCCGCGAGCATCAGCATGGTTTGCACAAGATTGCATCAGCGCTCGTAGATAGGTGCTTCCAGTCTCTTCCTTTCCAGCTCACCGGCTCAAAGACAAGCCCTCACGGCAAGAACGACGCATCCAATTTCAGGCCAGACTGCCTGAATCCAACAAGGAGCAAGACGTTTCTCAGCTCACCGGCTCAAAGACAAGCCCTCACGGCAAGAACGACGCATCCAATTTCAGGCCAGACTGCCTGAATCCAACAAGGAGCAAGACGTTTCTCTCGCTCCAGGGCCCCAAATGATTGCAGGATTCTGACTCCCTTTCGAGATAGATAGATAGATATATATATATATATATATATATAAATCAATACACCACAAAGTTATAAACTAGTAACTGATGGCTCCGCATCAACATGTAGATGCAATATACCGGTTATCTATTAGGGACTCTAGATATAGTTCATACAAAGAAAATTGTGTTTGTTAAAGAAAATTGGCAACACCATGATTTCTCCACTGCTCTATACTACTGAAGGTGAAGTATCAAGAAAGATCTGATTTATTTTATTTTTAAAAAATATTGCAAAAATCTCATATATACATAATACATCCCGTCCACATATCTGAAATTATCCGGATCGGATCCGATACATATAGGTGGCTTTTCACTGTATCCGTGTTTAATAGGCTATAACTCTTCATCTTGTTAAGGCCAATAAGCTAGGCATAACAAGTACTTAATTGCTCCTGAACTAATTAATTATACAACGTATGCATTTTACCCGAAGTACTCCCGAGTCCCGTTTGTGTCCTCACTTCTCCGTACAACAGCCATGATCAAGAACAAAAGGAAAAAAAAAGAAAGTCCTTCAAAAAAAATTGTATTCGTGGTGACCACTGGCGATCAAAATGTTGTTCGAGCACGTTGCTGCTACTGATGAGCGTCCGACGACACGTTGTGGCTCGCCGGCGGCCTCTGCCTCCTCTTGCCGCCGCCGTCGGTGGTGCTCCCGTCTTGCGACGTCCATGGCGATCGCCTCTGCGTCGACTCGCTTCCCTGCAAGCCCACACGGCCCCCGGAGTCCATCGCCGGCGAGCACCGCTTGTTCACGCCTTTACGTGAAGCCGGTGCTTTCGCATTCGTGGCTGCCGGAGGCGGAGACGACGGTGGCGTCTCGAGCGTGCAGGCCATGGCGGCGGCCCCGCCGTAGAGGCCGGCGTCGATGTCGGTCTGGAACATGTCGACGAACAGCTGCTGCAACTCCTCGAAGCTCTCCTGCACAACACCATCGGAAAAAAATGATTTTTCCGACCCAAAAGACGAATCTCGACGCACGATGGACGGCCCGGATTGTTTCTCCTTACGGTTGGTGCGGCCTGGCTCATCATCTTCGCCATTTCGCCGAGGAAATCGCCCATCCCCGACAGCTGCTGACCAAAAACATTTGCAGAAACCACCCCACATCAAACACCGAATTTTCATCAAAACGTCCTCGAATCAAGGAACCAATCGAGAGCAGCGTGTCAGCCAGTTAAACTAAATTACATCGTCTTCGTCGGCCTCGCCGTCGTAGATGCCGACGTCGTAGAGGAGCCTCTTGTTCGAGTCAGAGAGCACTGCACGCAGCCACGCACACGAGTAAGAACAAGCAGAGCACACATGAGTTTCTGCGCGCGGCGGCAGCCTCGCCGCGTGGAGGAGGGAAATAAAGTAATTGGTAATGGATGTGTTTGTAAGCGAAGGGAGAAGAGATCAGAGATCGATGGGGTTAAGTGAAGAACTGAAGAGTACGTACCTGAGTAGGCGCCCTGGATCTCCTGGAAGCGCTCCTTGGCGTCCTCGACCCGCGTCGAGCTGCCGGCCGCCGAGCACCTGTCCGGATGCCATATCTGCAGGCACGCACGCGAGAGGAGACGGCGAAGCCAACAAGATCGATTAGAGGTAAACGCGACCAATCGCTGCAACACAATCACGAGCCGATCGACCGATCGGTGGAGGAGGACAGGAGGAGGAGGTCCCGGAGCTAGGACACCCACCATGGCGAGCTTGCGGTAGGCGACCCGGAGCTCGGCGTCGGTGCACTCCTTGCGGAGGCCGAGGACGGCGTAGAGGTCGGCGTCGGCGTCATGCTGCCGCCTGCTGCAGTCGCCGGCGGCGGCCATGTCGTACGTTGTCTCTGTCGCGCGCGCCCGGGCGAATCGAAGCTAGCCGCTAGCGTTGGTAAGCGAAGAAGGGTGGGGTGGTGCCGTGCAGGAGGAGGGAGAGGAAGGCGGTGAGGTAGTAGAGGTAGACGGACCCCCTCGCGCGCCGGCAAGCTGGCTTTGTCCACTTGCAGCTGGAAGGCTCCAGAAGCCGTCTCGCGCGCGCGGACGTACGAACCGAAAACCCAACGGATTTGTGCCGTAGATTTAAAAAATCTATCGTGAACTGGATAAGCTATAAAAAAACTGAAAAACTATTTGGTTGCAGTATTTGATGTTTGGTTACATTATTAATATGTAATTTTGCATGTAAATCGTTGTAATCATGAAATTTTGTAATGTTTATATTAAAATTATATATTTTTGAATTACACTAAAATAATACATTTTATTAAAAAAATCAAATTTTACGTGAACCGGTATGTTGTAATGGCATGGTGGATAATTTTCGTTCAGAATTGAACTGAGAAGCTGTGAAAGTTGAGGTCTCTTAGCTTTCAGTTTGTACTATAAAAAAGCTGCTGCTTTTAAAAAAGCTGGTTGGACCTAGAACCTGTTTGGTTCAGCTTCCAGTTTTCTGGCCAGGAAACTAGTTAGAAAAGCTGAACCAAACACAGCCTCAATTTGGGCGGTTAGCTCCCCTCTCCAGTGAAACAAAATTAAGGATTATTTTCATACCCAGGATTTTTACAGAAATTTTACATTAATTCATTTAATTTCTGTAACTTTCTTTTGAAAATCTTATATTTGCCTAGCTTTGAAAAAGTTTCTAAGTGAACATGTCTATTTTGGTTAGCGGTGAATTATGAAAAATTATTATAAAATATGAAGTGTGAGATGTGTAAAAATTATTCTGAGCTGAAAAACCAATATTATTTTTATATGTCATATTGGTTAATTACAACATAATGGTTATATTCAATTTAGTGGGTTAAGAATCCATAAAAAATATGACTGGGAAATTTTTATTTTACGCTTAAAAAATCTAGTGTTTCTCAAGAATCTAGATTGTTGTATATTAGCTTTTATAGGAATCTAGTTTGAACCAACCAAACCCAACTTAAAATTCTTGCTACTGATTTCTTCTTATTAGGTAAAAATTAATATGTCATGAAAACAATTTAGAGCACAAATCTATTGTATAATTTTTTATTAAATTTGTTTGAAAGTTTATAACTCAAAATCTTGAAGGTTTAATTTTTTTTCAAATAAAAATAAGCTTTATCAAATTGACCGGAGGAGGTATTTACGATAATGGTTAATACTAATAATTAACGGCATGTCACTGCATTGGCCCCTTAGTTAAGGTACCAAAACCAGTGTTTATCCGAAGTCGCAGACATACAGTACGTGTTACCGCTTAATGTTGTAAGTGTGGTACATATAAAAAATTTGATGATTCGTCATGTGGTTTCTAATTATATGATTCGTCATAACAATGAGGTCGGTCGAGTGCACTTATACTGCTACATTATCCTGGTCAAGTGTCATTTAGGCCCTGACCAGACGTGAGACCACTTCTTCCGTTGTGAGCTAGCCGAGAATTAAACAATATTTTCGACGCATTTTATGCATGGTAAAATTATGTGCATCCTTAGGTTAACCAAGCTTGCTACTTCAATTATTTCATCAGCCAGTAGTTACCAGATAACATACTAACCATGGTAACCATCAGTTTTTGTATGATTTTAACTATCTTATAGACCGATGGTTAGCACTAATCGATTAGTAATTATTGTAATTGGCTATTCGGTTACGGTCGGTGCCGACGCAAGGATCTTATCATGATGGCTGATATAGTTGTATGTTGTAATGTTGTATAGACTCGGAGCCGAAGTGAATATATTTTTGGCGGCGATGGAGCTACCTAGTAACCTCTCGAAAGTTCCCTGCAGTGCAGAGAAGAGAGAAGTGGCTTCAATTCCTTTCCATCTGTGCGCCGAAAAGCGCAGGCCTCCACTATGTCTACGTGCCTCACCCTGCTTGGATTAGCCTTAATTTCTTACTCTGATTAATTTAGTTTTACATGTTAAATCAATTTAGATATATAGGTTTCTTACAAGACGGATTTTAAAGCCAAGTAATTTATTTCATGTGTTCTCTGATACTAGATTGTCTTAGCTTTTCACGTGAATTCAATTCTCGTGGAATGAAAATGATTTTATTTCTATACTACTGTCCAAGCTTCTGCTACTGTAGACTTTAGCTCCAACAAGGAGACGCTAGCTAGGGACAAAGCGTGGAAACTATCAAAACTATTGTAGAAATGGAGATTTGTGATCAGATTGCTAAGCTCCGCAGACAAAAAAACTTACGTAAACACTCTCTATCCTTTCATATTTAATTGGTTGTTATGGTTTTAACTTTGATAGTAAGTAAATTTAAACGATTATATTATACTGGATCAAAGTTATTTGTTGTATTTATGATATAAAATACTTCCATAGTACTTTCTATCTTGCAAATAATATATTTTGAGATAAAATTGATAAATTAGTGATATAAGTAAAAAAACCAAAATGCTTCTTATTATTAAAAAATAATATTACAAAGTGATATATAAGTAATATTGAAATAATAAAACTTCCTAATTTGTGACTTATTTTTCGAACAGAGGGAGTATTATATATTTTAAGTATGTATATATTCGTTGCTAAAAAGAAAGTGGTCAAAGTTTAAAGCTAAGTAGTGCATAGTGAAAGGAAAGGAGAGAGTACCATCAAACTTGATGAAAAATTAATAATCATAACATAAACAGTTTTACAATTGAGAAATGTGAGTGGTTGGCGTTGAACATGCCCCAATTGGGGGAAGCTAGCTTTCCTTATGCGGCAAAAGCGTAGCTGGCGATGAAGCAACACGGCTGATGCAAGCATGGCATCGAACTGTCCAGATATCACGACTGAGTCCTCATTTGCAATACAGGATTGCTAAGCTCTGCATCTTGTAATCTGGCGATGATACAAGAATAGCAATAATCCAGCATCCATCATCTGTAATGTATTTGGATAACAAGTTGGCCGGGGAATTTAGGTGCGTGCGTGTATGCATGTGACGTCTTTAATAAATCGGGAGAAAATGTGGACTGAGGCAAAAGTGAGGAGCAAAATGTGATGAGCTAATCTTAGCCAGACGTGGCCGGTCGTCTGTCCCGGCCGGTGAGCTTCTAGGTCCTTCTAAACTATGCTAGAAGGAGCTATTTGTTTCTCTACTTTATTTCTGTTCCTATTTTTTCTCTAGACGTTTCATAGATTCAATAGTTTTCTGTAGTTAATAGTGTTCAGTTCAGATCCTTAGTATGCATCTAGGGCAAGGACAGATCTATAAGGGAACTTTCGAGAGATTACTAGCTAGCTCCATCGCTAGTTCGCCACCAAAAATAGCTCTTCTATAGCACAGTTTAGGACTAGAAGCTCACCGGGACAGACGGCCGGCCATGTCTGGCTAAGATTAGCTAATCACATTTTGCTCCTCACTTTTTTCTCGGTCCACATTTTCTCCCGATTTATTAAAGGCGTCACATGCATACACGCACGTACTTAAATTCGCCGGCCAACTTGTTATCAAATACATTACAGATGCTGGATGCTGGATTGCTATTCCTGTATCATTTTTGGGGTTTATGAACCGGTAATCAAACCAGTTTGATAATCGTTAAATCAAATCGATTTCGACGGTAACCAATCATACAACTATCATCGGCAACCGGTCCCTAACCGGTTTTATAAACCTAATTAGCGTTGACCGTTGAGTAATCAATTACAGAAAATGAGATGCATTATCGTAGACAGTGCATATTATATTTATTTTCAAACAAAAAAATGTTTTTTTATAAAAATTAGATACTGCATTCAAATCAGAAATCAGAACTAGCTACATTTGATGCCTGAAAAATCACAACTTTACAGCAAAGCTCACATTGGCTTAGCAAGAATAAGGCTCGATTCTGACAAAGGCCTTCATGTGCTGGGCCAAAATGAGTGTCTCCCAACCCCTGCTCCATGCGACCATGCCGTCTCCGTCGCCTTCGTTTGTGCAAACCACTATCCATTCTCATGGCTTCACCTGAGCTCGCCAACTCGATCGCCTAGAATACCGCAAGCTCCATCGATCCCGACCATGATCGACGATCTATTGTCTCTTTCAGGGTGAGATCGATCGATCGATCGAAGCTTGGAGCTCTTGGCGGGCGGACGATCGATCGATCAGCTCGTTGCGATCGAAAATTCGAGAGCTTTTTCATCGTTCCGTTTGCACGCATGCAACGTCGCCGGCGATGTCCTACAGTCCTAGCTGGCTAGCTCGCTCGCTGGCTCGCCGTTGATGGGAGAGGAGGATGGTGGTAAGGAGGCGGAGAAGCGGCCCGTCTCCGGCTTCCGGAAGGTCGTGTGGATTCGTCAGATGATCCACAGATGGCAATCCACCGCCGCCGCCGCCGCCGCGAGAAGATCCGACGCCTCCGCCTGCGATGGAGGCAGCCCATCTAACGCAGCACCGACGGAACAGAAGAAGGACGACGGCGATGCCGGTGCGGTGCACGCCCCCGACGGTAACGAAGACGAACATGCTGCGGCGCAGGCCCCCGACGACGACGACAAGACGCCCCTGTCTGACCGGGAGAATGTGGTGGTGGTGGAGGAGATCGGCGGTGGCGGCGGCGTGGATACTGCAGCCGGGACGGAACCTTTGACTCCGATTACTCCGGACGCGCTGGTGGACGTGCCGCGCGGGTGCTGCGCGGTGTACGTGGGCGCTGAGCCTGAGCGGCGGCGGCGGTTCGTCGTCCCGACGGCGTACCTGAGAATGCCGGTGTTCCGGCGGCTGCTGGAGAAGGCGGAGGACGAGTTCGGGTTCGAGTACCGCGACGGCGCGCTCACCATCCCCTGCGAGACGGAGGACTTCAAGTGCATCCTCGTCGTCATGGACAGGCACCGGAAGGGCCTCGTCGACGACGGTGCGCTCGCCGGCCGGCCATAGCAACGCCGTGCAAATGGGCTTTTAGGCTTTTAGACCATATTAGTTCCAGCCAAGTTTGATCATTTGAGCCCTTCGATTCATTTCTTTTCCCTTTTCGTTTTGCGGAAGGAAATCCCAAGTACGCCGGCGCCGCAGGTGAAGAATCATCGGAGAAACGAGAATGAGGTCAGGCTACATCGCCGTGCAAATCTTGAAGATGATTTAAAATTTTAAAATTTGATTATAGGATTACGTTGTGGAGTTGGTTGACTAGCTTTCTTTTCATGATAGCTAAAAAGGCAATTAAACAATCTACATAAAACTATTCTTAGATATCAAACTTTAAAATCCAAAATTACATAAGAGTTTTGGATAGTTCCCCCTCTCATTCTCCGAATCTTGTAAATTCTACAAAAAATCGGCAATGTAAAATTTATCAGCTTTCCCGCACTTGATTCTCCTTTCTTAAAAAAAATAAATTTTAGAATCTAATTCTAAAATTATATTAAAGTTTTTCATTAGTAGTTTTGGCAGTTTTTTATAACCGTTATAAGTAAAAATATAAAAAATTATCCTAGTTTATTTGTTACTGCAAAGAAGTAACAAATAAACTAGGATCATTTTTGCAGTAAGGAGAAGCGATATTTTTGCTGATATCACATGTAGACATAAGACCAGGCCAGATCGGTGCTCGGACTCAGATCCACTTAAAAAAGTCATGGTCTCATTTAAACAAACAAAATGCCCACTCTAGCAAGCAGCCCAAATATTAGCTTGTCTGGACTCAAAAACTTGTTGGATCCAACTATGGTTAATATAGGGCATGTTGGCTAGAGCTCTTTGATTTTTCGGTAGAATTATTTTACGGTAAATGTGATTTTCTAATAGAATTGATTATGTCTATGAAATCATTTGGTAAGCTTAGCTGATTCTTATGCAAATGATGTGAATCGGCTAGGAAGCAGGTTTTTTTTTACTACCTACACTTGGTAGAAATGATGGAAATTGATTACTCCCTTCAGTTTCATAAAGTAAGTCGTTTTAGACTTATATCTAGAGTTACCTAAAACAAGTCGTTTTATATTTTATTGTGTATTTTTGACGTCTATACTCATGATGGTGCATCAATTCCTCTTCTAATGGGCAAACAATTTGCATATTTTTTGAAACCGAAGGGAGTGTGTGTTAAGCTGATTAGAAATTTATTGTTTAGTAGAGTTTTCTGGAGAGATATGTTTACTTTGTATCTTGGCCCGTTGGTGCGCTCAATTCCACTTAACAAAAGTCTATAGTCAAACCAAAAAATACACACTCGAGTAGACAGCTCAAATAAAAAACATGTCTAAACTATTTATTTCGTTCCATAATATAGCAACATAGCACTAGATTTAACATTTCATACTACAATAAATCTAAATAGTATATTCGATATACTATGAAATATTAAATTTAATCATAAGTTAATATATTATAGAATAGATAGAAAAAATTGTTGGATCAGATGTGACTGATATGGAGACGTGTTTGTTTGCCCTACAGGCTACAGCGTACACCACTCGTTAGGCCAACAATATCTCCCGTGTAACGTGCAATAATGGAGCACCATTTAATTAACCACTCGGAGGAGCAGTGTCACACGGCATAATTAAGCCTGACAGTTAACTACAATTCCCGGCCGGTCGTTCTATCCGTTTCTGGAGTCTTCACTGACGACGCTGGGGCCTACAGGGCTACAGCCTACACGCGACGACAGCTGACGTCGGCGTCAGGTGGCCGGCGACCTCCATCTCCTCTCCTTGGCACATATCAGATAGGACCATTGTACTGTGGCATTAGAACTCTTCTGTGGAGATAGCAAAAAGAAATACGGGTACTCTAATTATCATATAATTTGCAATTGTTATAGGCTAAAATAACTACAAATGAAGGATCTTCCTTGGTTTGGTTTTCTATGCATAGAGGAAGTAATATAACGATGCCCACAAGAGCACCTCGGAGAGAGTTACTATTTTTTATTTTCTAAAATTTTATATAGAACTATTCTAAATTTTATTGATCCCTAAAAATTAATCAGTCCACAATAATATCTCTATAATCTCAATTCCTATATTTTAAAGAGGATTAGGAATGGAGTTTCTACTTTTGAAAGAAAAGAGAGGTGATTTAAGGGATCACTTAAGATAGGGGATCATTTAGGAATAGTGTTACATTGTGATTTTATTCAAAATACATAAATTTAATTTTAGAAAGTTAGATAAGAGTACTGTTAGAGATGCTATAATATTATAGGTTGGTTTTCGTGACGATGCTTGGTTTTTTTGAAATGATCTTTTTATAAAAAAACTAAGCAGTTTTAGAACTCTTTGAAACATAAAAAATTTATATAAATTGAATTAAATTCTTTGATAAGTACTCAATTCTAAAAAAAGCCCTTTAACTATTTTTTCGTACATAGTTAACTAAAATTATTGGTTTTAAGTCAATTTTCAGCATATATATTGCACCAATTTCTCCTTGAAAATAGTAAAATAAACCTTCACAGCGAGTGCTTTTTTTTTTGCTAATTGATGGATTGAGTATTCAATCGATAGAATGGGCAGAGTTACGTTATCGCGAGATCGATGTATGCGAGGCCGTAGTTTAATGGCAAAAGTTGTTCCTTGGACTATTGGGCGGATGATAGGGACTAGAGAGAAATGACGAGCTATCTTTAGATTTCTCTCTCGATCTATGTAATGCGTGGAGATTAGTCGATCCGGGGCAGAGCTAACGCGTAGAAGTAATATTTACTATCTTAAACTAATCATATATATATAATTTTTAAATTCAATATCTACATACAACTATTTTCCCTTAATCTTTCCTAATTCCTTTTTCCCTTTTCTTTTTTTATTTCTTTATTTCATCCTTGCTTTCTTTTCTCTCTCCTCTTCCTTCTTCCTCCTTCCTCTTCTTTCTGGCCGTTCTCGCTCCAGCCCAAGTTTCGTCGCCTTAGCCTATCGGCCGGCCTCCACTCCTCCATTCGGCATGCGCTGGCCTAGCGTGCGCCTATGCCCTGCCCCGCTCGCCCCTTCATGCCTACGCCCTGCTCCCCACATGCCTACGTGTCCACGCAAAAATGCTACTGCTCGTGTTGCCGTTATGACCGCTCTTACGCGCTGCGCCCAACCGTTGTGTGCACGCCTACGCCAACCGCCCATGACGCTACCCCCACGCGCCCTCAGCCCCGTAGTTCCCATTCCTCGTGTGCTAGCCTGCTCCCACACCTGAGCACCACCGCTAGGAGCCCCTATTGCCCCTCGCCCGCACGAGGGCTGTTGGAGGCTAGAGCGACCGAAGAGGAGGGCTAGACTTTGGCGGCTGGTTGAAGAATGGAGCAAGCACAAGGAGCCTCGGGGAGTTAGGATTACTCTAAGAATGAGAGTACACATCTTAAATCACAATCGAACGGTTATAAATAACTGGGCCTAACGAGCTTTTTATTCTAGATTATCCGAATATGAATCCGTATTCATCGGATATCAGTGATGTCATATCTATTTCTGTATAAAAAATTTTGTATAAAAAAACTAGTATCTGTATATGTTTTTGATTGTTTCAGACGAAAACTAGCTGATCTGTTTTCCTCCATATAGACAGCAATCAATTTGACTATATGTGTGAGTCCTCTTATGTACAAGTTTTTTATACCAAGGGAAGATTATTAGGGATTTTTGGGAGGTTCCACTCTATTATTTTTAGCTCTACTCTAAAATTGAGCAAATAACCTAGTAGGTGGGGGCAAATCTAGCTAATTATGCTCTAGATCGTGCTAAGGATGTGCTAAGGATTTGCTGAATTGATGCATGATTATTGTGCAAGGAACAACAACAACCAATCATTTTAATCCTAAATAAGTTAGAGTAGCCTAGAGTTAAAACCTAATATGGACCATTAATCATACAGTTCAGGCACACAAATAGCTTCTCACATGCGCTTCTATTTAAGGTCAAATCTTTGAGAATATTGCATAAGGTCATAATTTTCTAGTATGTGTGCATGAACTCCTCACCATGAGCTCGGCCTCGAACTGATAATCACACTAGCCTTATGAAGCTTGTCAACATATCCATGCACAGCCATAAGCCTGCTACTATCCAAGGATCTGCACGTCTGTATTGCCCAAGCTACATAATATAGTAGATGTGGAATATGAACTAGTACTCATCTGATGTGTGAAGAGAGAACATGATGGTTGTGGCAAATGCTGTCGAGATGTGGCCTGTTTTATAGTCTATCCTTTGGGACTAGTTTAAACTACTAACATGTACTAAAAGAGGGCTCACGAATAGTCGTCACAATTGCGAAAACGACGCATACAAGTATTAAAAATCTTCTCTACATTAGTAGAGGTTGGGTTCCTCGGTTGATACTAAAAGTCATCTCTCCAGTACCAGGTGGAGACACCACCCGGTACTAGATACATTAATACCGGTCGAGTGCCCAGCCGGTACTAACAATCTTCTCTTTAGTATCAGTTGGGGACACCACCGGGTACTCTCTCCATTAGTATCGGACGGTATCCTCATCTGGTATTGAAGAAGAGCTTAACTATTGGTTATAATTTCCAACAACCTTTTGTATCTTTTTTGATTGTTGCAGGCTACTTTTGATACCAGCTCGAATTAAAATATGTACTAAAATAAAATTGGTGGATGAAAGGTCGATATAAGCCCTATACTCGTGCAATGAACAAAAATAACAGCGTTGCTTTGATTTTAACTTGATAAGGGGCCATGGACCGCCCCTGCGTGTGATGACTTGCAAACTTGGTTTCATAAATCTCAAGACAGGAATGTCTTCTAACATACCTTGAAATAGAATTGTTTCATTTATACAAATACAAAATGTGCCACAAAATTCAATAGAAACTATGATGTACTCCCCTTCTCTAATACAACATCATTTCTACCTTTTTAACAAGCCTCTGTTCACAAATCAAAAGGTTTTATTTTTTAATATCTATTACCTATCACTTCCCAATAATACTTTCTTATTAATAATGAGTAGCTTGATCTTTTACTCTCATCATCAATTTATCAACTTTATTTTAAAAGTAAAAACAGAGGAAGTACACGTTAAAAGAAGAAAAAAAATACAGTTTTTAGTGAATAAAAAGACAAAAAAACATAATTTGCAATTTTGTCTTGTTTGCTTCCCTTTGTTCACATATTTGTGGATAAGCATGATAAAATTATGCTGTACCAAAGGAAAATTTGATCATATACCCAATTTAGCTAGAAATCAATGACTTATCCTCCTTGTGACTCACATATATATATCAGTGGCTAAAGATGACCTGACACACTAGTGACATACGGATGAAATCATCAATTTTCCATCTAAATGCAGTATATATGATCTAATCTCCCTTGTTTTGGGATTATTTTGCATGGTTGTATGTACACTTTTCTAAGAGTTCAGTTGGCTTTGTTTGCTGGAGCTAAACTTATAAGCCGCATCCAAATTTGAATTTTATAACTTAATTTCGGAGTTTTTTTGGTCATTTTCAATGTTTCATCCTTAAGTCAAGGCCATTAAGAATACACATATATAAGTCCCTCTCAATTTAGTTTTTATCGTTAGTTTACATATCTTCGACTTATTATCCGCAGCAAAGAACCTCATCCAGTCAAACCCAAAGAGAGCACCGAACAAATTGTATATTATCTCATTGATGGCCAAATCTGCAACTCTTCTAACAGAAACCTGTTTGTAATTACACAAACTATTGTACATATTTTTCTGCTCTCATGAAGCAGCTCTTGTACACATGCATGCATGTTGTCAGTGTCACCTATACTATTGCGTAGATACCACACTATCAAGTATATCAACTTATCCACGGTCGACAGTAGATCAGCAGTTCGTCACACAAGTCACAGCCCTGCCAAAAGCAACATCGATCGAGGTGAAGCGAATTATTGGCGCAACTTGACGCCGCAACTCGGCCTCAAGCTCACATGAACAATCGCGGCCTCCTCCCATTTATCACGGCGACGATGGAGCGCGCGCAATGCGCGCATGTAGCCCATGTAGGCATCACGCACGCGTCTGCCCGTCGTCTCCGGCCAAGTCCAGAGCACGCACGCACGCATGTCGACGCCGACGCCGACGGATGGATGGATCGCTTGCCTCCGCGCCAGGACACCACCCGCGCGCGCGCAGTGCCCTCCCGCCACGGTCTCTAGCGGATTTTATTAATAATATATTTTTGATCAAAATTACATTTTTCATACTTTCAAACAAATTATAAAATTTCGAGTGACGTGATATTCCAATTGAAGGTTTGGTGATAGAGTAGTAAATGTAAAGCAACGATCGATAGAAGCCAACAGCTAGATCCTAAGTTATACTGATCATTAAAATAATGAATGATTACTGTCGTTAAACTAACAGACTATAGGGATCTAGTTTTAAATTTCTTAAAAGTCCAACTCAAAATACAATTCTGAATAAAAAAGATTATTAAAAAGTTCGTCTTTCCTCGCTGCATCCATCTCTGCACACATTTCACGCTGCTTAATTTTATATAGATACGTGCATGTATACAGATCGTATAATCCCTATTGATAATTAACAACGGTGTACAACATATGGTATTGCAGAGTGCTATACCTTTCCATCGCTGAGAATTTCATGATCGCGATAAGATCACGCTGGATACATACGGTGTAGATTAGACATGGCATTGATCTTTTTTCTTTCAGAGAGAGAGAGGGAGAGAGAAAGATTGTGATGTGCTAAATGATGGTGTCATTGTTGAAGTTAATAGTGTAGAGTTATACGGGCACAGGTGTTGGGATGCTCGGCAGGCAACTCCCGGATGCATATGAACGTCGGCCGCCGACGCATCAATGCACATGCGTGTGTTATGCCGCTCTACTGGAGTTTTCTGGCGATGTTTTTAGACATCTACAGGGGAAATTGTTTAGAGCAGAATCCATGTCTCATTTCCTTGTGTTATCTTATCTCTTGTTAAATTTTAGTCTGTCTGTTCGTCTGATTTGTACCGTCGCTCTGATAGTAAGGTGCTTTCTTCTCATGGCTTTTTGCTCTTCCGTGTATCATGTGAAGCATGAAAAAGAAGGCAGCATAACCATAATAGTTCAACTCTGGTTTTAGCTAGCCGGACAGGCCCCAAAGTTAAACAGATAAGTACTATATCACGGTCCTGACTTCACAGGGTGCATTTCTGTCTTTTCGGCACATGCATTTTCTCTCTCTTTTACCAACAGAGTATAGGACCGGTTGACAGTTGAATCTGAAAAATTCCATTATTTTGACTAGCTCAACGCAACAGCAGCAACGATCCAAAATGAGGTCGTCGCGGCGTCGCCTGGCAACCCGCGCCGCCGTCGCGCGCTCTCATTGACGTCGCCCCAATCATTGCACGCGGCCCCGCGCGCGCTCCCCGTCGCGGCGTGCCACTGTGCGCCGTGCCAGCGGCATCCCCACGCAGCGCGTCCGAATCTGGCTTTGTGCGTGATGTGGGTGCAATCGCGTGCGTGCTGTCTGCTTGAATGCTAGCGAGGAACCGAGAGCTGACCACGAAACCTCCACGTTGCCAACTACGGCAAGTATCATGCCTTGCAGCAAGTACGTGTCATCACGGCAAAACTTACGACATCAACGAGGCCGTCAGAGTCAGTATTAGGTTGTGCCCCGTACGCTGCGTCTTCCGTGTTACTTCGTAGCTTGGACACAACGCGCACGGATGGATGGTCGCCGGTGTGTGTAACCAGCGGCAGCGGCAGCGGCGGCGGCGGTCGCCGGAATGGCCGGCTGGCCGGCTCTGGTCGGCTTGGCTCGCATCACGCGTGGCAGGCAGCGACAGGATTAGCTGCCAGGTTTCCCGGCACCAATCACTGGTCTCTACGATGCTGCTCTTGCTCTCCAATGTTAATAATTCACACAGTGGCATTTTTTAACGCACGAAAAATCATAAGTTACACCTAACAAATCCATCTTCGTCTAAAAAACTATTTTTTAGCAATTAGCATGATTAAATGAGACTGGTAGGTCCAAATAATATACACTAAGAATAAAATAAAAAATACAAAATCCATTAAATTTTGAGAAAGAAGTACAATTAATCCCCGAAGCATACTCCTCTTCAATCAAAACTAAGATCCCAGCATTTTGGCAAATAAAAACCAACCACAAATGAATGAGAGCAGCATAAAATATAAACAACTAGAGTCAACAAAAAAATAAATCTCA
>KE372696.1:41988-100667 GCA_000418225.1 Zizania latifolia | reverse complement strand
CTCCGTTCCCATGCGAGAAGTGAGCAGAAAGAAGCAAAACAAAAGAAAGAAAGGGAAAAAGAAAGAAAGAAGAAAGGAGGAAGAGAAAAAGAAGAAAAAGAGAAATAAAAAAGAGATTTTTATAATTTCTAAAATTTGAAATTTTATAATTTGGAGATTTCTAAGGTTAGAAATTGAGATTTCAAATAGAAATAAAATCTTTTAAAATATTTTGAGATTTTAAAAGGGAGAGTAATTTTTTTTAGAGAGTTGAAAATAGAGTCTGTTGAAGTGTATAGCAAATATGGAGAGGAATCTTTTTGAAGAGTTGGTTAAATAGACAAATAGAGAGTCAAAAATAGAGAGGCTATTGGAGATGCTCTTAGTTCCTTACATTTAAATTTTTTATCAAATTACTTAAAAATTTAAATAATTATCAAATTAATTAATTTTTTTTATCAAATCCCGCTTCCAAAAAAACTACTCTGCACAAGAACTTCAGACAAATACACCTCTCCAAAACTAAAAGCCCAGCATTTTGGGAAATAGACACCGATCACAAAATGAAAACAAGAACAAACATAAACAACTAGAGTCAACAAAAAAATAAATCTCATGGAAAAATCAAATGCTGACATAAATTCATCTGAAAGAACAAGGTAAGATTTAAAAAATACTAATTTAAATAAGAAAAAAAGAGATCCCAATATATTTTCACTGAGTCACAGGCCAGCAGCTCGCGCTCCTCCTCCCCTCGCCTCACGGATTTAGCACCGAAAAAAGCGAGAAATAATCTCCCTTTCACGGCCTCGCCTCCTCCTCCCAAAAATTTCCCCAATTCCTCCGCCTCGCGACCGGCATCGAGCTACCGGATCCCGATACGCGACCGTTCGCCGGCGGCGGGAGGACTCTGCTCCGGGTTCCGATTTGCAGGGCCGGGGCTCCGCCGGCCGCCGGCCGCCGCTGTGATTCGCGCGGGGTTACGGGGGAATGCTCTACCTCAAGCAGCCGGACGCGGATTTAGGGTTCCGGCGGGCGGCGACGGGGCTGTGATCTGACGGCGGCGGATGCGAGATCGAGCCGTCCCGCGCCGGGGGTAGTCGGCCGGCAATGGCGGCGGCGGAGGCGGGGGGCTGCCTCCAGAGTTTCGAGCTCTACGAGGCCGAGTCGGTGAGCTCCTCGCATCCGAATCACAATGCGCTGCTTCGTGCTGTCCACTTGTGTGCTACTCTCCTGATTCTGTTATTTGTGCCGCTGCTGCTCTGTTGCTTGATTCGGGAAAGGCACGAGCTTTCGTTGTGCACGTGACTCTGGAAATTGTTCAGCCTTTGGGACGCGTACTTTAGGTATAGACAGGTGACAGGTGTGGTATGACGGTGGGGGTCGCGGATTTGCGGTTGCTTGGATCGCTCTATGCCACGCCGGAAGATTTGGAATCACGACCCTTCAGTTAATTCACGGTTCTGGTTTGTGATTTGGGTGTGCTTGGTTGGGAAGCGATCACCGCGAGAGATTTTTAGAAAGTTCTTAGAGCATCTCCGAGAGTAGTTCTAAAATTTGATTCCCTATATAGCCTTTTATGATTTTTTTTAGGAATGCAAATCACTTTAAATATGTTTCTCTCCAACAGAGTCTTTAAATTTGAGTCCCTGTGTATACTCCCTAAAAATAGGGAGCGAAAAAATTAATTTTAGGGATTCTTTATTTTTGGGAGCCATTTAGAGTATGTGTTGGAGCTGATTTTTCAGTTATAATCCCAAAAATTCAAGGAATGGACCTCTTTAGAGCTTCTTTTGGAGATGCTCTTACTTTTTTAGCCGTTTTTGTTGTTCATTCTAAGTATAGATGACCATATGGGTCGGGCTATTTGGGCCAGCACGAAGCACAGATGTTTTAGCCAGGCTCAGGCCTAGCATGGCCCATCTTTTATGGGGCCGGGTTGGCCTGGCACGAAGCATCGGGCCGTGCCTGGGCCGAGGGGCAAACCCGTGGGCTAGCACGGCACGGCCCGATGTTAACGGTAGGCACGACGTCGGCTCGATACCAGGAACGACCTAGCAAAATACTCCAGCCCATTTGCTAACTCGCGGCCTCGCCCATGTACTGGCCTCCAATTTTCTTGCCCATTGGCCTGTGAGTTTTCGATTTTTTCGTAGGGCTGCCTAGTTTTCCCGCCGTCTT
The DNA here is from genome assembly GCA_000418225.1 of Zizania latifolia. Classification (NCBI taxonomy): domain Eukaryota; kingdom Viridiplantae; phylum Streptophyta; class Magnoliopsida; order Poales; family Poaceae; genus Zizania; species Zizania latifolia. The sequence goes on along the minus strand of KE372696.1, from coordinate 98,507 downwards.
TTCGGTTTTCTCGCCCGGCCGTTGGTTTTCCACTTTTCCCGCCCACGGTTTTCATTTTCCCGCCCTGGCCGCCCGTGGCGCCTCGCTAGTAGTGCACCGCGCGCCTCGTTTTCTCGCTAGCAGCTAAGCAGCGCGCCGCTCGCCTCGTTTTCTCAGCTTCTCGCTAGCAGCGCGCCGCTAGCAACGTGCCATGTGGCGCAGGGGTGCGGGAGCACGGCGTGGCCTTGTTTTCTCGCTCTTGCCGCTCGCGCTTGGCCGCTGGCAGCTTGTCGCGTGGCACGGGTGCACAGCGTGGCGCTGGCGTGGGTCATGGGCTGGCCCGAGCCCATCAGGCTATTGTGCTTTCGGGCCGGTACGGCCCGATTTTGGCACCATCCGTGCCGTGCCTAGGCCGAGGCCTTGGCCCATGGGCTGGCACGAATCGAGTCAGGCTCGATCGCACAGTCGGGCCATGTCGGCCTGGCACGAATCGAGTCAGGCCGACCTCATGCTCGGGCCAGGCCAGGCGGCCCATATGGCCATCTATGATTTTGAGTGTGATTTGTGAGCTTTTCCCCTCTTTAGTTTCTGTGCGTTTGTATTGATTTCTGGTTAGCGAAAGGAGAAACTTTTTTCCTTGTTTCTAAGTGCTCTTGGGAGTTTAGTAATTTGTTTGGAGCTGTGATCGTAACAAGTAGCTCCGTGTTTTCTTGCAGTCCTCTTATAATTATGGCTTACCTTTCAAAGGGAGAGTATATGATTCAATCTCCCCTTTTAAAGAAAGATTTGATCATATACCCTCTATTTAAATGAAAATTAAGGATTTACTCTCCTGAATCACATGTCATTCACCTGTGTGCTCTCTGTGTGCCTGCTATTAAGGCTTGGACACTGCAAACTGCTCCTGTCCTGTGCTGTGTGTGCAACTGATATCGACGACTTTGGAGAATAATCAATGGATCCTACTGAAGATGGTGGACATAACATGGATGCTTCTAACAATTTTGATGAGTTTGCATTGTATTTGGATGACTTTTGATAGTCATGAAGTATTATCCTTTATGCTACTTTTGCATTGCTACTTTGATGTAGTAAAATCCTAGAATATGGCTTTTGCGCTACATTAAGTCTCTTTTGTGCTACATTTGCATTGCTGTCTACTTTACATTTACATGTCGTAGTGGTCCTAATGTATTTGACTGTTCGCCATACTAATGTGTCTATAGCGTCGCTACGCCGAGTGCCATAGGCGTTGTAAAGTTGTGAAGGTGGTAGGTCGTTGCGCTTTGCCATGTCGCTATAACAACCTTAGTTTGTTGTTCCCCTACAGATATAACGGTAAATTAGCAGTCATGTCATATTCGCATTACTTATCTGTGACAAATATACTTTTAACTTGTTCACTACATCTGGATGTACATGGAAAAAGTCTACTTAAACCCCCCAAGTATATACCCGTAGACACGTATTCCCCTAAACTACAAAACCGGATTCTTAATCTCTCATTTATTCTATACCGGAGAAATTACCCCAGGGCGGTTTGGGATTGTGGTTTTGCCTATGTGGTAGTCCACACTGGCATAGGACAACTGAGCTGGCTCGTTGTGGGTGGCTGATATGTGGGACCCAAAAATTTGATGTGGATCGGTGCCCCTTCTCTCTCCTCTTCCTTCCTCCTGCCTCCTCCTAGCCGCACCCTCAGCCTGGCTGTGCGACGGAGGCTGGGCGCACGGGCGCTCGGGCGCGTGAGGGGCTGGACGCGCGGGCGCTCAGGCACGGGGGACAGGGCGGCACGTTGGGGGCTGGGCGCTCGAGCGTGGGGTATAGGGCAGCGTGCGGGGGCTGGGCGTACGGGGGCGTGGGCGCTCAAGCGTGAGGGAGAGGACGGCGTGTGGGGGGCTGGGCATGCGGGGGGTCGACCGGTAGGCTGAGGTGGCGGCTAGGAGGAGGAAGAGGAAGGAGGAAGGAGGGAGAGAGAGAAAGAGGTAGGCATATTTTCCATGTCACTGACAAGACGGTCCCATATGTTAGTCAAGCCAGCTCAGCTCCCTCTGCTAGTGTGGACTGCCATGTAGGCAAAACCGTCGTCCCAAACCGCCCCGATGGGTAATTTCTTCGGTATAGAACGGGTGGGGGATTTAGAATCTGGTTTTATAGTTTAGGGGAATATATGTCTACATGTATATACTTGGGGGGTTAAGTAGACTTTTTCTGATGTACATATTAGTTACTTTGTTTGCAGAGCTGTCAAATCAATATCTTTGCTCTTGTTATTTTCATTGCCCAAGAATTTCTCGTGCCTACCAGTGAAAATGCATCAGTTCTTCTCCTTTTGTTTTTTGTTTATTGATTTGAATAACTTTTGTTATAGATTCTGCCCCTTTCTGTTTAGAAATGTTAGCATTGATGTCCTGTCTGACCTGAATTGTCTGGTGGATTCCTTTTCCCGTTGTGCCTGGTAATGCAGCATGTTCATATGAATTTCTAATTTTGAATGCGGGCCTATTTGATGATATGCAACTCTCCCCCTATGCAAATCTTGACCTTTGAACAGTGCGTAAGAAAGTGCCAAGTTAGATATATTTGCTATATAATGATCAATAAACAATCCGTTCAACAGTTCAACTTATCTATTGGCCCTTGTTTATTCCTTTTATTCTGTAACTTACTTTTTTCCTAATGACCAATTTTTAAGTATGCCTTTGTTTACCCTGAATTCTTCTAGTTATCTCCAGAAGTTAAGTACATTGGTACAAAATTTTTGCCATTAGGATTTTGGTTAGGCAGTCTCCATATTCTGGATTTGCAGCAGCAGAAGACAAAATGTTAATGTGGTGACCTGCTAATGCACAAATTTTAGGCTAGCCATGTGTGGATTGGTCCATGCACATGGGATGTGTGGTGAAGGTGATGGGCTTAATTAGCAGGCAGATCAGCAGATTATTGTCATGGGTATTGGGCTAGAGTTATTGGGCCAGGCCTAGCCCATAGGAACAGTACCTGCGGGTATTGTAGCACGAATTAGGGATAAGGGTTATATTTGGAAATAGTATCTCTAGGGATTAGATCTTCAAGAGTCTTAAGTTGTATTATTTGGATGTATTATAAATATGTTCCCAGGCAGGAAGAAATAATGCATCCAAGATTAGATTAAAACAAGCTGGGTTGGAACCCTACCTCACCGGCACCGTCGTGTCGATAGGGCAGGGGCCAAAACAAGCCGTGTATTCCAGAAAATATCGCTACACGTGACAATTATGGTGTGAGTTAATGACCATTCTAAGTTGAGAAAGGGTGCATTAACATTTATTTTACTACCTTTTTGTCACATTCTAGGTCTAGGACAGGGATATTTGGGACTGATCTAGAAGGGGAGATTATATCTGAAAGGGGTAACTGGTCGCCGGCCTCGACCTTGCCGGCACGGCCGCACCGTGATGGGAGACGCGCCGGCGAGGCAGAAACTTGCGACCATGAAGTTTTCTCAAATCCAATCTGCTTTATTTCTCTCAAAACCTCTAGTGGTAACAAACTAGGTATTTCCTTAGCGATATTACCTGCCTAATCATATCTCTAAACTAATAATTCCTAAATTGCTGCTACAGCACCACGTGGTACTGTTCACGCCCTATATTGGGCTATGATGCGGGCCTTGGCCTCTAGGCCCATGCCCATGGCACTTTTGTTCTTTAAATTTTCTTTGTCCGTAGTCCAACCAGGCTGTCATCAATAAGCTAATGTTGCTAAAATGGTCTAGCTCTCTGTTATCCTCTGTGACAGGTAGTGGTTATAACTGGCATCATTGGTCGCGTGCAGAAATTGAACAGTATTTTCATATTGCAATGAATCTTTTTTATTTCCTTTCAGAATTTTCAGCTTTTTGCTAGTAGATAATACTTATCTATTGGTTTTACTTTTTCTGCTATTTGATCTTTGAATAATTAAGAGTTAACTGAAAAAATTGCATTACAATTTAGTTGATTATATGGTGGTTTATTATTTTGTTACCACACTTAAATTATGATTTCTTCTTTGCAGAAATTTTATATTCTTGGAACTAACACTGACAAAACATCATGGAGATTACTCAAGATTGATAGAATGGAGTCATCTGAGCTCAACATAGAAGAGGGTTCTACTGTGTACTCACATACTGAATATCTTGATCTTCTTAATGTTCTTCATGAAGACCACAGGTCAACTGGTGGAGTAAAATTCGTTACAAATTGTTTCGGAATCATCGGTAAGTTATCCATTTTCTATAACCATTTCATCATGGAAAACATATGACAAATAAAAAATAATGCATTCGATGGTAATTTTTTTGTTCAGGTTTCATTAAGTTCCTCGGACCTTATTACATGTTAATTATCACCGAACAGAGAAAAATTGGTGCTATATCTGGCCATCCAGTTTACCAAGTTACTAGGACTGCAATGATTGAACTATCAAATTCCAAGTCGCGGGAAAATTTTCTCAATTACAAGGATGAGGACAGGTATCTTGCATCACATTTGACATTGATGCCCTACAGTCCACATTACCTTACATTCTCTTTTTTTTTTTACTATTTACCTTACAAATTTCCTGACCCTGGAACACTTTTATAAAAATTAAATGGCTAAGCTGCATATTTATTTCCCATGCTGAACGACTACACTGCGTATTCCTGATAATCTAACCTTTACTAACGTGCAGATACAAGAGGCTCTTGCAGACAATTGATCTTAGAAAGGACTTCTTTTTTAGCCACTCGTATAACATCATGAGAAGTTTCCAGAAGAATTTTAATGATCCACAAGAAGGATGGGACCTGTACGACACAATGTTTGTATGGAATGAGTTTCTAACACGAGGAATTCGTAATATTCTGAAAAGTACCATATGGACTGTTGCATTAGTCTATGGCTTTTTTAAACAGGTATCCATACCCCTAGGTTAGCACTTTTGTTATTTGCAAATAGAATAAACGAAATACGGTAGATTGCAACAAAATAATAGATCCTTCTTTCTTTTGAGAAATACCAAACTACCAAACACCAAGGTTGGTAAGAACCTGCCCACAAGGTCTTAATGTCTTATTGATGCTGACATGTCAATTCATTCCCCTGTTTATTTTATTCATTTGTTTTACTCTTTAGTGAGCCAGAGTCATGATTTTTATTTGCTTGTGATATACAAGTAATAGTCATAGATTATTAACATTGCTTTCCGCGTTGTTTAAGTCAGTAGACTTATGCTGTTGTGGAAAAATTGTATATAGGGGGGACATCAAATATTGTAATAAATTTGTATTTATGCGATGGTTACTGACTTATCTTGTATAGCTGAGACATTTCTTCTTATGGGGAATAAAACTTTAATCTAAAGAAAATCTGGCAGCATATCCATTGCCGTATGGTTAAGTTATTAACTTCCTTTTTGTCTAAGTTCTTTATTGCTCTTGGATATCACAATTTTTTGATTTGTTACATAATTTTAGAATAGTATAATAACCTAATTTTCATTTATATCAAGGATAAACTCACAATATCTGGGAAGGACATTATGCTGACGCTCATTGCTAGACGGTCGAGGCATTATGCTGGAACCAGGTTCACACTTGTCACACTCTTAGCAATTATAATACTATATACATTTTCCTATTAGTTTTCAATTTTGGGTTTGGTTTGATGTGATTGAGAAAGACGTGGATCGTGACATCTTTGTTCTCATTTTGTTATTTTCTTTGAACAGGTATTTAAAGAGAGGTGTAAATGATGAGGGTGAAGTAGCAAATGATGTTGAGACTGAGCAAATTATTTTTGATGACATGCTTGGACCAAGGCAAATAAGCTCTGTTGTGCAGAACAGGGGTTCCATTCCGCTATTCTGGTCTCAGGAGACATCAAAGCTGAATCTTAAGCCTGATATCATTTGTAAGCATTGGATCCATTTTTTGATGCATGCAGTGTTATTCAATTATTCTAATTTGTTTGTTCTCTCAGTGCATGATAAGGACATGGATTATGAAGCTACCAGACTTCATTTTGAAAATCTTAGGAGTAGATACGGAAATCCTATCATCATCCTAAACTTGATTAAGGTAAATTGTGCACTTATTATGAGGTCCTTGGGGGATGTTTACATATAAATCGTACTCCCTCTGGTAACAAAGTGACATTCTAGAGTGTGTGCAGTCAAAATGGTTTAACTTTGAATCTTTGATTGCCATATTTAGAGTGGCCGTGTGAAAATGATGAGTATATTTTTCTCAACTAGTATGTAGTTTTCTTAGGCTTTATAAATATATCACAATAGAATTGAAACTTGAAAGCCAAAGTTTCTGGAGATTGTCAGTTTTTTCAATGGCTGTAGTACTTAATAGTTGATGCTCTTTTGATTACTTGTGCTTTGAAGACACGTGAGAGGAGGCCACGTGAATCTATACTCCGTTCTGAATTTGTTAAAGCAATAAAGATTATAAATAATGGTCTACCAGGGGAAAATCATTTGCGATTTTTACATTGGGATCTTCATAAAAACTCTCAAAGGTATTGATTCTTTGTGTTGCGCACCTTTTATGTATGGTTTCTTAGATGATTTTGATGTTCATTACTGAAGCAAGTTGTATTTCAGCAAAAGTACAAATGCCCTCCAAGTGCTTTTGAAAGTGGCATTTGAAGCTCTGAACTTGACAGAATTCTTTTACTGTCAAATTCCCCCATCTCGAAGAGCTGAGAGTTCCCTCAATGTGCACACACTATTGTAAGTATTTTCTATTTTTTGCCATTTAGTTTTAATTCCTTTTTACCTTCTGGGTTAACCCTCTTAATACAAAGGTGGTATTTTTCTGTTGTGTCCTTCCTTATTTCGCTATGGGCTTTATAGGAAAAATGATTTTGGTCCTCATGATTATCATGTCAGCAACAATGATAATAACACAGACTGCATCGATAATATTGATGATATGTCCCAAGAAGATACCTGTGGCAGTTCTGATAGCTCTGGTAATGGAACTGCAGAAGATATAGCTGAGGACAATGGATCTGTACCCATAAAGCCGCCAAAATTTCAAAAGGGTGTCCTACGTACAAACTGCATCGATTGTTTGGACCGCACAAATGTTGCTCAGTATGCGTATGGTTTAGCTGCTCTTGCACATCAGTTGCACACACTTGGTTCTGTAGAATCCCCTGAAATTGATTTGGACTCCCCCCTGGCTCACCATTTGATGCATTTTTATGAGCGGATGGGTGACACACTTGCTGTACAGTATGGTGGTTCAGCTGCACATAACAAGGTACTTGAATCTTTCTATATGCACTGTTGGTTTTTCATTCTTTCCATAGGACTATGGATTGAAATAGGAGTGGTTCTACTTCATCAATTATTTTAGGATTATTCTATAGCTCCTAGGCATTGTATCTGGTCTACTTTTAAGCTTATTTTCAACTTTCCAAAGGAACGGATAAATCAATCATGGAACAATATAGCTATGGAAACACACATTTATCCTAAAAAATAGATTCAAACCATGTGCCTATCTAGATTAAAAAAAATCAAGAGTTTAATGGTTATTGGGATATTAAAAAGCTGTTTCTGCTTAAATATGCACATTGGTTCCGTGATTCAAGAACTAAAAATGGTAATCATCCTGTCATGGGCCAGGGCCACCAGGCCCATGGGCGAACAGTACCGCGCGGTACTGTTCACGTGAACAGTACCCCGCGTGGCAGGCCAAGCTATGGCGCATAGAGTCTAGGGTTAATTAAGAGTCTTGTTAGTTTACTTCTCCAATTGCAGTTAGAGTCGGTTAGAATTAAAGGGGATCCCTGCTCTATATAAAGGGGTCCATAGCGTGTAATTAGGAAGCAATGAATAAAGATCAATCTACAAACCCTACCTTAGTTCTCTAAAGTCTCCCCCATTCTCTAACATAGCTCGGCAAGGGGATCAACCCTGCGCCAACCTATCCTACTGCTATGATCTACGCAGTCGAGGGCCTCTTACCCTACGTACCGACGCCCTTGACACATCCATTAAGTTATGATGATTAATGAGTGTGAAGTGTGTAATATGGATTTTAGAACTTCATTACTTCAAGCAATTGCTATAAGATTTGGAACTTTTGTCAGACAAGGTATAGCTGGAAGGAGTCATAATGTTTTGTCTTGTGACTTTGACCATTTATATATCAATAGCTGGTATGCCATTTTGTGTTGTGTATCTAGTATGTTCATACTATTGTTTTCTTATGTATACAATCACAAAGTTGATGGTGCTTTCCATATGGGCAACTTTGTTTATAGTATGCATCCTGTATGCAGAGAAAGGAAAACTTGTACTATTGCTCTGCTAGGATAGGGTGGCTGGTAAATTAAATTAATCTAAAGGGTGACACCACATTTCCAGGAATCCAGGCACTGGTGGACTAACTAGTTGGCGAATTTTCAATGGAATTTTAGTGTTATGGTAGGGGATTGAAGATAGTTTTTTTGTGGCACATACTCCTGGTTAGCTGGGCTTGTCCTGGCACAAAAGTTTCTTGGCTTGAGCACTGCCTCTAGGGTCTGCCTGGATAATGTAGCCAGAGTTGTGCAATGTGCATAATGGTAAATATTACATAGAACTAGTGCCTTTTTCTCACTACAACTCTGAAGTAAATCAAACATCACAATTGCTTGCCCTGTGGAGTATGATACTGCATTACTTGCTGACCTCCTTCCCCCAAAGCTTAGTAAGGAATGGTGCATAAAAGAGACAAAGCTTAGTACCATTGCAAGCATCAATGAGTTGCAAAATACCATCACAATGGCAAGAAAGTCTGGAAATGCTATTGCTCTCATGTTCCCTGTCCAATGCTTCCATTGATGCCTATTTTAGAGAGAGAATTTCAAAAATGCCAATATAGTAATATACCATGGTGTTCTTCTTTCTTCTCTCTCTGCAGTGCTGTCCTGCCTGTAGCAACATTGAGCATGTTTTGTTGCTGGCTCTGTTAAGCTTTGTCACCACTGTTTTCTTAGATAGCAAAGAATACAACTAAAGAACTATGGCAGAAGGTTTATTTCACACCCTTTGGATTGAAAGTGTGAAGGGGATAATTATTTTCGTGTTTGTGGTGGGCGGTGGCATCTGTAAGCACTATGCGTCTCTTCCTTCATATGGTAATTCACAACTTCATGATAATTATAATGGTACAAAGCAAATTTGCTCACGTATGAGAAAATAACAATAGCTTCATCCTAACCACTAGTAAGAATTGAAAGCTTTAGACAAGAGTAAAATAAAAGATTAATTGACTGTTGAGATCTCTATTTAGTTAATGTTGTAAGATGATTGAAACATGACTATAGATAACATCTTAGTTCCATCACTTGACATTTGGGTAACTGAATATTTTTATGACATCACATGAGAAGGGAGATGTTAGTATGGAAGGCCAATTAGTGCCCAGGAAGGGTACCTTTCGATATTTAGGATGCTTCAAAAAGATGAGGATATTGATGAAGATGTTAGCCATAGAATCAAAGCCGGGTGGATGAAGTGGCGACAAGCATCTAGCATTCTCTATGACAAGAGGGTACCATATAAGCTAAAAGACAAGTTCTATAGAACAACGATTAAACCTGCAATGTTGTATGGTGCATAATGTTGGCCTACAAAAGATGACATGTTCAACAGTTGAGTGTTACAGAATTGTGTATGTTGCGTTGGATTTGTGGACACACAAGAATGGATCGAGTCCAGAATGACGATATACGTGATAGGCTAGGGGTAGCACCAATTGAAGAAAAGTTTGTCCAATACTGGTTGAGATGGTTTGAATATGTCCAATGGAGAACTTTAGAGGAACCGGTGCATAGTGGAATCTTGATGCGCGGCAAATGACAATAGTGTGAGGAGAGGTAGGGGAAGACCAAAATTGACTTGAGAGGAGACAATAAAAAGAGACTTGAAAGGATTCAATATCCTCAAAGATTTGGCTTTGAATAGGAGTGCATGGAGAGAAACTATTCATATGTTTAGACCATTAATAGTTTCCGTTGGGTTTCAACTCTAGTCTATCCTAATTTGTTTGGGATTAAAAGGCTTTGTTGTTGTTGCTGTTTCTTGTTTAGCTGTTCAGTTTTTGAACGACGCAGGATAGCTGTGTGTCATTTCATTGAGGAGAAAATAAAGTACAAAGGACAGGAGGGGGTCCTGACCCAAACACACTCACACACCCTTAAAACAAAACACTTTTACAACACAACGACCGAGCCTCCATGGACTAAGGACCTTAGGTGGCCAGCAGACACGCAAGCCCTTTTGCACCAGCCATAAACCAAAGTGGGCTCTCATTTGGTATTGTTTGCACTACAAAATCAACACTTGGGGTCAACCCATTAAAACCACAATCACATCTGTGTTTCCAGAGTTCCCACACAATGATAAGCTGTTCAATGATAACTTGTTTGATGAACTTACTGTGTTGTTTTGTGGAATAGATATTCTCTGCAAAGAGAGGGCACTTAAAGTTTGCTATCCAGTCACAAGAGTTCTTCAGGACACTGCAACGATACTACAGTAATGCTTATATGGATGCTTACAAACAGGCGGCAATAAACTTGTATGTTCGATCAAGCTCATTGTTTACTATAGATCCCTTTATGCCCTCTAAAGTTTAAATAGGTAGTAAGTTTATTATCACTTGATGCTTTTACCTTGTTAAATTTTGTAGATTCTTGGGATACTTCGAGCCACATCAGGGCAAACCTGCACTCTGGGAGATAGAATCTGTTGCTGTCCTTGGTGACAATGCAAGGTAAAATTACCAATATATGGTTTTATATGTTTACACTTGAACATGTGTGGTTAGTTATGACCACATAATATGAAGATTATTTTTGCTTTGTTTAAACTATACGAGCAATGTGACATATCTCTGTTTGGGGTCAATGTGACTATGTGAGCTACAAATTCCTTCTTTTTTAGCGACACATTCATATCAGACCTCTGCCAGCCCATTAGCTGAACTGGAAAAGCCAGGACCCAAAGGCTATACTTGCCTGGGTGCTGGTGCATACTCACAAAACCAAAGATGCAGTTGGGCTCAGAAAAAAGTTTGACCTAGCTATTCATATGAGCAGCCAGGTTTTGTCCATGATGGCGATGAACAGATACCTTGAATTTTAGACAGCCGTAGGGCATCTTTGACAGGTTGACATACCCTCTTTGATTTTACCATTCACCTCTCTACTTCATATCAAACCCTCTCCATGCCTCTGTCAAATCTTGATTTTGTCATTCAGTTTGCTGCTTCAAATCAAACCCTCTCCATGCCTCCATCATATCTTGGATGCCACTGTCTATTCCTCCACTCATTGGCCACTCTTGGCTGCCTGGTGCAATCTATCATGGTGATAGAAGCTGCTTGGCAGCTCACCATGGTGGACTGCAAAGTTGCAACAAAACGATGTTGTGGATTGGCTCGCATGTGAGCTTGCCTTCAATCTTTATCATTGTTTCCCGCATGCCTTGAATCATCATCTAGTACAAGCTGCTAGCTTTTCTTAAGATTTATTGGCTAGAACGATGTGTTTGAGATTGTAAGGTGCTGTAAGTGTACTACACAACTACATTCTTGCCTTGTTGGTGTTGTTAATATGATTGACTTGCCTTGTTAATACTCTGAGAGCCTATCATGTTGACTTGCCTTGTTGGTGTTAATATGATTGATCATTTGATATTATGGTTAATTTTGTGTTGATGAATTTTTAAGTATTTTCTGTTAAATACATATTTACTGAAATTTAATAAAAAATATGTGTTCAAACCGTGATCAGCTCTCTGACCGCTGGGTCAGTGACCTGAGACCTTGACCGGGTTAATGGCCAGGCCAGGTCTGAACACAGATGGCTTTTGTCTATGGCATTCTGTCGATGCTACTATTACAATGCTACTGGAACTGGTTAACTGGGAAACAGGGCCCAGTAGTGTTTACTTGAGACCCCAAAGAAATTCCACATCAATGTGTGCCAACCCTAAATTGTTCCAGAGATTTTGAATACATTTCCTCAATTCTCGAATGTAAACATCAAATACTTTGCTGAATTTTCATAATGTATTTGAACTTGGAATGCTGCGCATGGTATTCTGATTTCCTTTTGTTCCAAAGTACAGGGCAAAGGACAAGACAAAAGACTGTCTCCATTCCATGTTTTTTTGGTTTTGCCGTTGCTTTGAAAGCTAGGACAGAAGTTTGCGTGTTTACTTTATTTGCACATGCATTTTACAAATTAACCAAATCAATCTTTTTTGTCACAGTAAATTGATCAAAAAGGCAAGGTCAGCTGGCAGTATTCTTCAGAAAAGCAACACGTCCATGTCCAGCAATGGTCGAAATGGATCGTTAAACTCATCATTTACTGATTCTAAAAATGAGCCTCAATCTCCGAATTGTTCTTCTGATTCAGTAAATGAAATTCCATCAGCGTATGATAATACACTGTCAAAATCAAGGTTGGTTTTTGTTCATCAAATTCTGTTAATAGAATAGCAATGCAAACTAAATTATTTCAGTATTTAGCTGTGGTGTTTCTCAGAACAGTATTTAGCACTGGCGTATTGATCCATGTTCTCTCTTGAAAATACTGCAGGTATACTCCCACAGTGCCTCACATTAAGCATGCAAGCTCTGAAGGCTCTGAGCTTGATTATTGCAATGGTTCTGGGGATTCAAATTTTCTGGATATTGACTGGCTTTCATCTTCAGACAATGAAAGGTGATTAACATCATGTCACCACCTTGGCACCTTGCTTTCTGTTTTTATCCTATCCATCTCTTTTAATTTATAAAGGCTTTCTTTCATGTTACTTTTATTGATTCCTTGAGAACGACTATTCTGTTCCTGTTGTGTGTTGAAAACAAGATAAACTTGGCACATGGTTTCACAAGAATGATTATCGAATTACAAATCTGTAGATCTTTTATTTATACCAGACTTCTGTAGTATCTATGTTCAGAGACAAACTTAAATACAATGTAATTGTTGCCATGTATTCTTCAATCCCTATCCACAACACGGCTCATTGATACTGCATATTCAAAACCTAAATGAATACTTTGTTCCTTTCTAACTATATTTGTGTTGTACATTATGCTTGAACAGGTCAACAGCCATAAGTACTCCTGATGTGAATGTTTCAACTGACAATGTTGCCACTGGTGTATCCTCTGGGAGAACGGTTAGTGTGTTCAACAATCAAACTGTTCATTGCCATCATGACTAGAGAATATTTATGTTCATTGCAATTATGGTTCAGAAAACCTCAACCTTTTTTATTTGGCCTAGTTTCCTGGCCCCAAGCCAGGAACTGTCAGGTTCCTGGTTCTTTTTTTTGGCTTAGCACTTTTCAAACCACCTTTTTCGTGTCTTTTTTCTCAAGTTATTGCTCCCCTCGTCACATATTAACATTTCACAAGAAAGAACTCATGACTGCCCTCGTTCTGAGTATTTCACCTGGAAGAATGAGTAGCTGCCATAATTGATTTAGAAAGAGGTTTAGTTCAGAGTATGATTTTTCACACGAGCAGAATATATTTTTTATCACATTGAGTGGAAATAAAACTTAAGATGTATGATTCGTTCAACAAACTTTAGTTATTTCGTTTGGAACTTCCAGGAAGATCATGCTGCAGAGATTCAGGCTCAGGGAATATCGGAACATTTTGTACAGTGGGTTGATCAGGGAGAGGCCTTTTGGTACTGATATTGCTAGATGATTTATCACTTATATAGCCAAGCTAGAGGATGGCAGTCGTCATGGCACTATTGCAAGGAGGCATAAGAAGAGATAATACTGCCCTCAGCATTCTCCTTGTGATCCATGACTCACCGAGGTCAAAGTAAACCATCCTACGAGACCTCCAGGGAAGTGTACTGTTCTGTAATTCTGTTCATTGGTTAAGCTTTCTCACCAATTATTCCACTAGAAGCGAGTAGATAGGCATTGTTCTTATCTTCTTAAAAGGAAAGAAAGAAGGTAGGTAGTATATTATTCTTTTGAAGTTGTACCATTGTTCAGGCATTTTCATTGTGTAAATATATATGACCGAAGTGTTTACCCTTTTCTGAGTTGAGGTGGACATGAAAGCACCATTTTTCCCTCAACCTGTTTCTTTGCCCCCCTTATCTCTGGGATCTTATGAGATCTTATGTACATGTATTTTCATTGCAACAGAAGATATACTATTGTGTATTTGTAGTCCCCTCGTACCAACTCATCTCTCAGAAGGCACATCTTATTTATATGTTTGGAACATTATGAAAATCATTGCTGATTGTTATGCTATGCTTACCCGTGTCGTCAAACTTGTGTAACCTTTCTCTAGTTTGACAAAAGTGATTGATGCAAGCCTAAGTCAGCATAGCACATCAGGAGATAAGGTGGCACTAGTGTCAAAATTCAGAACCATGACATTCCAAGCTAGTAAAGGCCTGTATGGTGCTTGTCGGTTTTGGTAATTCAGGCCTTGTATGGACACAATCACCTCACAGGTGTAAATTACTCCCTTTGATTACTTATATAAAGCTCTTTTTTGAATATAAGTCATTTTAGGAATTCTAGTCATGTTTTTATTTTTTTTCATGTTTTCTCTCACAAATAAACAACTCATATTTTTCAAATGAGAATAAATGTAGTGCAAGAAAGTCATTTGAGTCGATTTCTTAATTTTTGTGCACAAGTTCAAAATAAGGAATCAGAGGGATGATTATATCTTTCACTGGACAACTGCTACATTAGATCTCAAACAGAAAATGTTTCAAAATTTTACTTATGAATATACATAAAACTATTAAATGAAAAAGCACTTTCATATCATTATTGTTTTCAAAAATATTTCATGGACATGTTATTAGATAAAATAATGGTCAAACATGTGTACTAGAAACCATGTTAATAATCTAAACCCAAGTTAGAAAAAATAGGATAACATCAGTAAGAGCAAGTCCTTGGAGCTTCAACTGGCCAGACTTGAAGAGACGTCCATATTGACCAGCAGATGTGAGCAATGCAGTCAACGTACTGGAAGAAAAAAATGGATTTTTTTCTTTTCTATTCATAGTTAAGTGATGGTTTTTCTTTTATCACAATCCATGTATATTACAACCAGACTAAAAATCACATATTATACGTATATATAAAATAAAAGAACATAAGAACAGGTACCACTAACCTATGTGTGAAATGAGAGGAGTCTATAAGAAAAAGAAAACATCAAACCATCCATGAGCCGACCACACTGTCATGGCTCATGGCCACTCAGAGAGCCGGAATATATATTGGGCAGGTTCCTAGCACGTTCATGACAGCCATAGCTTTTCCAGCTCCAGTTAGCCGCGTGCCTGATAACAACATGCATGTGCCAGGCGACGATGATAGAGGCATACCACTCCCAAATGGGACCCAATTCTACTCCATCTTCTACCTAACTCTTCCATTGTTTCTGAAATACAGCCATGGCCGCCGGCGGCCGTCGCTAGGTTAACGGAGAATCCGAGATCGATCACTCGCCAACTTGCAGGTCGCCGAGCCGCCATTGCAGTGCATGCTGTTTGATCTGCTCATGCACGTGCACATCTCTGCAGATTCAGAAACCAGAATGCATGGGCCCTGATGCTGCTTCTCTGTATCTATCCCTCATCCACCCCTTTCATTTTGAGAAGCTTAATGATGCTTAATTTGGACTTCAACTTTAATTCATATGAATAAAAAAGACATGGCAGGAGTGCTAGTAAAGCTACTGTGTTACTGATAATTGTAATATTTATATCTGTTTGGGTATAGAGACTGATTTATTCTGTTATCTGAAAATTGTAATCTTTTGCAGAATGGAACTGAGGGACATTGTCAGTTGGTTACTGTCAGACTTTCACGTTATGGACAGTGCTAGCTAGTGTGATGTCAGAAGAAAATTAAATCTGGACAGTAGTGTAATTATATGGGTGGGTCCAGCTACTTTACATAATTTTGTTAGGGTGGGTCCTACCTATAATTGGTGATGTTATACTAGCACAGAATTTATTACTGACAGCAATGGGATTGGGACGGCTCAAGGATAAGGATTAGAGTCACGGTAAAGCGTGCGCATCCGATGTGGCTGGTTAGGTATGATTTTCTCAGTATTGATTTTATTAATTATACGATCATGTCATATGAAATCTGATGCGGCAGAAGATTATTGATATAAGATGAAGAAAATATGTAAGAAACCAGTTTTACACGATATCAAGAAAGCAAAGAAAAAGATTAGGAGCGGAAAGAGAGAAGATAGATGATTAGATACACATTTATTTTAAAGAAACTATCCATTAAGAATGTAGTGCGTATGAGTGATATAAAAAAGAGAGTAGAACATTACTTATAAACACTATAGGTTGGGATTATCCTCTAATGGCTTAATGACTCTTTTTTGGTATTGCAGTGGATTACGACAATCTCATTTGGTGCAACAAATGAGCAAAATTTGAATATTCAAAATTTGGTAAACCACTTTTATTTTAGGTAAAATCTATGTACAACTAAATAAGTTTAAACCGTTTATTTTAATAATCAAACAGTCCTAATTAAAGAAATAAGACAACCTATTACTTCTGGGAAGTAGCAGGCCACACTTAATTATTACATTTATTTTTATGTTTTTTTTTAAAAATTAATTATTAATCTTTATTAATTAGTTGCCTTGTTTTGAAAGATTTGATAATCAGATTTTGCTCATACCGATTTAAAGATCAATCAAGAAAAGAAAAGTTGCATAAACATATAACCTGCAATAGCCATTTAATTTTTATTTAACTTGTTTTTTAAAAATCAAAGTGTTAGGTTTGTTAAAATCTTACATCCTAAAAGGTAGAAGATGTATCTAAAGAGTCATTATTGTGAAAACATCGTATATCATATATCATATAACCTTAATTCGATCTGTAAAATAAAATACAATGCTTATGAGTTTTAAATTTCCACATCAGATTAAAAAATAATCACATCACAGTAACCACAAACTGAGTCTTTAGTAGCTGATTTTATCACTTGGATAATTTTTTAGAAAGACTGAAAAACATAAGGAACACACGCAGCACTTACACGACCACCACACGTACACATTTGCATATACTTGCCGCTGTATATGCTTGAAAATTTCGGAGATACAGGAGTACAAACGTGAGCATACTCACTAGACACGTACGAGCGTGTATACGTTTAAAACTTATGATCACCGATTCATGCGTTAGATTTTTGAATCCTGGTAAGCTAGAGTGCATAACCATCGTTTGAACTCAAAGGGTTTAATTAAGGCATTTCAGAAAGGACAAGTAGATGTGTACCGGTGGCATTTCTTAATCTGCGTGCAAATTTTAAGAAGGCAAACTTCAAAATTCCCATTTGTTTCCTCTGATACGTAAGCAAGATGTATTTTTTCCAAAATACATAGGAAAGATATACATATCAACTAAGGATTTTATATCAATGCTGTCACCATAAACTTATCAACTAATAATTATAATTTCTAATAAGATATTAAGGTCATCAAATAAACTAGAGACTAATTAACATCAACATTGAATTAAAAAAATGTTTTGGACAACTAGACATTGCTATCAATGACTACACATTGTATCCACTCTCCTATATATCAAACATAAAAGCGTAGGATAGCTTGCACTTTGATAGCCTATGGACATGTCAACCACAGGTCTTGAGACAAGTTATAAGACGCAAACACGAAAACAACTACGAACTGTGCCACGCATTTCAACCAAATCGAGTCAATTCCCAGCAAAGTAAATTACACCGTTCTAGATTCCGATGCGTTGAACCGTTTCAGTCTATAAACTCCAGCGACGTGGCAGCTGCCACTATTGAAAACTAAGGTTCATTCGTGCATAGCAACTATTTGGTAGAATTTTAAATCTGAAATAAATCTAGAGTTATAAAGTTAGAGAGATTACTTTATCTTTTCTCTGTATTTTTCATAGTAGATCTACCTATTCTACTCTTTTCTACTAGTGTTTGATTCAGCTGGAACTCTACTCGAATTTAAATTACATCTGTAGGATACAGCCGGAATTGTCAATTCTTTTTTTTTTTGCAAACGCAATAATTCGCTCAATTCTTCAAAGGCCAGGGATACGGTTAACCTTCCGTCAGAATTCACCCGAAATGAACATACTTGGTTTGTACTATTTTATTGGTCAATGAAGCAAATCTGAATTTTGCTTCGGTGTTTTTAAATAAGAGTTGAATCGAGATGAAATACTTTTGTTGATTTATATTTTTGTTTCTAAATTGGACCTTGACAATTCTTTTATTTGAACGAAAGGGTCTTGACAATTTGTCAATGGAAACTTCACAATTCCATTTCGTCATAAAGACCTCCAACCTTTCTTCCGAGATATTTGCTTGATATAAGGGCTCAGATGATAACCATCATCGTCTTCTTCTTGTGTCCTTACATATCAATTGCTATTATGTCCTTCCGTTTCATATTATAAATTATTTAATATTTTTAAAAATCAAATTACTCTAACATTAAAAAATATTAAATTAAAATATATTAACATATATAATATTAAATAATTACAGTATTAAATCATATTTCATTGTTGTTTTAGCGAAACTAATTTACGTTACATTTTCTATAAAATTAATTAAAATTTGAGAAGTTTGACTTATAAAGATACCAAATAACTTATAATATGAAACAGAAAGTGTATTATTAAGCATTAACAAGATCCATATCATCTGTTTAAATTATTCTCGAGAATTTTCACCGATCTGAACCAGCCTGCCATTCTCATTTCTCAGCCCCTGTTTCTGCGTGCAGTATGCAGTTGATGCAAAACACAACTTCACACTCTATTACAGAAGAATGGCAGCCATAAAGTAATCGATCGCCTTCTTTTCTTTCCCCTGAAGAAAAATCTACCGCAAGAACGCTCGTCAGTCACAGAAAAACCACAGCGAGCACGCTCGTCGTAACGCACAAGGGCGCGATCTGCACGCGAGAAAACACAAGGTCCCCAGTTTCTCCAGCCTGATTTGAGAGCTGGATTTGGAAGAGACCGGTCACCATCTTTAGCTTTTTCTCACTTTCTTTTATTTTGCCGTGGGTTAAGCGCCCACGGGATTCAGGAATTCCAGGACCGGGCGTGACTTGTTTCTCAGCAAAATTGCACTATAAAATGCTCGCACCTTGCACCCTGCATCTCCATCCTTACATCTGCATTCGGTTTACTATTGTGGGTCATCGGCGTGTTTTCGTTCGTCTGCGTCGTCGGTGTTCTTGCAGAGGTAATGCCTTCTTCTGTCAGTTGTTCTCTCTGTTCAGTGCAATGCCGGTTCGAGTTTGCAAGTGCTGTTTCGTTGGTTTAGATGGTGTTTTTCTGGTGGTTTCTTGGTTATGCTCGGTGTGTCTGCACGAAGCATCAATGCTTTCCTTCCATGAAAGCATATTCAGACAGCTTCTTGTTTCTGCTTGTCCTCTTTGATGCTGACTGGACTCCACTCTGCTCTGCAATGTCATATTAGAGATTAGTATATTATTGTGGATGCTACCATCTCCTTGGTGTTTCCCTGTTGTTTTTGCCCATGATCTTTCTGCTTTTCTGAAATACCCATGTTTCAGAACTCAAGCTTCTAGAAGGAGGTTGCTGGTCAACTGGGCATTCATGGTGACCCATGATTTTCTTTGTGGTGTCCCACTAGTCATAGGCATTAGCAATGGGTAGATTTTTTCTTGCAGTTTATTTGGAAAATTTCATTGCATCTGAACTCCACCAAATCACCAGCTTTCTGTACTCCACCAAATCAATTTGTGAGATTTGCAGAAGCAAAAAAAGAAAAGCATCTGCTTTCTTTCTTCTCTTCTCTTCTCCCCCAACCAGTCCTTTTCCACTGTACACTTGTATGTCTACCTGCAGTCTTTTCTACAGAAAAGTTTGAAACTTTTCCAAACCAGCCAATGGTGCCGGCAGATCAAATGAACACTATTAGTGACACCATTAGATTAATAAAACAATCTGGTGGCACAATAATTTGGTGTTATCCATCGCTGTTTCATCATGTCAGCTGAAGGGCCTACCACTACCAGTACCACCACCTATCAGAGAGCACTGGGGTTTTGCACCTATTTATTGGTCCCTGTGGATCTCGGAGAAGCCTTCCGTTTGGCTTCTTGCTCTGAGTCTCTGACCATTGGGTATGCTTATGCTTCTGATGCCAACCTGTTCCCTTTACCCATAGGCTGATCTTGGGTGTGATTTTGCTTGGATTTTGAGCTAATTTGGGAGCGCTGGCACCTTGATCGTGGTTTTGCTCCATCATTTCCTGAGTTTTCCTGCTTCTCTCGCGATTCTTTGGTGTGTCGGCAGCTGAATCTTGCAGGGTTTTGCTGACATGTTTTTGGGTTTATTGCTTTCGTAAATCTGAACCAATCCTTTGTTTGCCTTGAGAGCTTCTTATGTCCTTAGTGGGTTTATGTCCAAGACTTGTTTCCCCAAAAATTATTACTTGATGCAGTTAGAATCATTTGGCCTCGGTATAATTTATCGATCCCGTAGTTCGATTATTTCTTGCCTGATCACTTGTTCTACTTCTGCCTAAGCTTTTGCTTCCTGAGAAATGTCTTGATTCCTTCGGGGGATGACAAGCAAAAAAAAAAAGGAACTTCTTTTTCAAGAAGTTAGTTACTAAGAAAGTCTTCAGGTTTTGTTGGATCCATGGACTCATGGTCTTCCATATTCTTCTCTGATCCCCCGCTCGGGGACTTGCTGTTGTCTTCGCTTAATCTGTAGCTAAATCCTCTTCTCTCCATGGATTGTTCACTGTGTCCTATTGGATTTATAATCTAAGTGATGCCAATACACTAAAACCAACAAATTTGTTTGATAAAGTTTGTGCCTTTTATCCCTTTTGAAACATTATCAAAGAACTGGTATGTTGGTGCAGGTTAGTTTGGTGTAAGTAGGTTTGATCTGTCTTGCCAATTGCTAATCTGTACCTTCCTTTGCAGTTCTGAGTCATGGCTGCCAAGCTAGCTCGCCTCCACAGTCTCCGTGAACGCCTTGGTGCCACCTTCTCCTCTCATCCCAATGAGTTGATTGCACTTTTTTCCAGGTAAAGATCTCAAATAATGCCTAGTTGTATCTCCTTTAAATCTGCTACTGAAAACTGTTGAGTTCTTATTCATTTTATCCATATCATTGATTACTTCTTAGCAAATACAGACGTGAAATGGGAACATGTTACAAATTAGCAGATACAAATGTGAACATGTTACAAATTTGTAGCTGATAAGGTGATGCATTCCTTAGATTTTATATATTGTCTTCCAGAAGTTGTTTGGATGGTATATAACAATTAACAATCTTTGATGAGCTCTAGCATATCGATTATGAGCCATGAATCTTGGATGTCGCAATATTGCTCATTCGTAGATAGAGTCAATAAAGATCTGGTTGATATGGTAGTGCCATTAACATAGTGCAGCCACAGGAAGGATATGAGATCTAACATTGGTTCTATTTCTCAAATATCACTCCATGTAGGTATGTTAACCAGGGCAAGGGAATGCTTCAGCGTCACCAGCTGCTTACTGAGTTTGATGCCCTGATTGAAGCTGACAAAGAGAAATATGCTCCCTTTGAGGACATTCTCCGTGCTGCTCAGGTAAATTTGGCAATGTGCCAACTCCAGCATGGCAGTGGTCGCCAACTGAAGTAATTTACTAGGCTTTCTAAATTTTTTTCGTTGACTGCATGTAGGAAGCCATTGTGCTACCCCCTTGGGTTGCACTGGCCATCAGGCCAAGGCCTGGTGTCTGGGACTACATCCGGGTGAATGTGAGTGAGTTGGCTGTGGAGGAGCTGAGTGTTTCTGAGTACTTGGCATTCAAGGAACAGCTTGTTGATGGACAGTAAGATCCAGAACGACAACATACACATTATAATTGTAGCAAAATAACAATATATGAATTCGATCTCTCTTTTTCTTAAACCAGAACCAACAGCAACTTTGTGCTTGAGCTTGATTTTGAGCCCTTCAATGCCTCCTTCCCGCGCCCATCCATGTCCAAGTCCATTGGAAATGGGGTGCAGTTCCTTAATCGTCACCTGTCTTCCAAGTTGTTCCAGGACAAGGAGAGCCTCTACCCCTTGCTGAACTTCCTGAAAGCTCATAACCACAAGGGCACGGTAAGCCTCCAATATGTAGAACCTACCAAATGCTTTTCACTACATGTTTTTTCTTGTGTGAATTTCTTTAAATTTTATTCCATCCTTTAGTAACCTGATATTCTCTGAAGTTCCACCAAATGATGGGATTCAAAATTTCTCAATCATAAAGTATTGTTTTCCATTGCAGACAATAATGCTGAATGACAGAATTCAGAGCCTTCGTGGGCTCCAATCATCCCTTAGAAAGGCAGAAGAGTATCTAATGAGCATTCCTCAAGACACTCCCTACCCAGAGTTCAACCATAGGTAATTACTTTCTTACATCCCCTTACCATGTTAAACTACTGCAAATGGATAATCGCTGATAATGTGTGCTTCATGTTTTGAATGTAGGTTCCAAGAGCTCGGCTTGGAGAAGGGTTGGGGTGACACCGCAAAGCGTGTGCTCGACACCATCCACTTGCTTCTTGATCTTCTTGAGGCCCCTGATCCGGCCAACTTGGAGAAGTTCCTTGGAACCATTCCGATGATGTTCAATGTTGTTATCCTGTCTCCACATGGATACTTTGCCCAATCCAATGTGTTGGGATACCCTGATACTGGTGGTCAGGTAGTACTTTTAACAATTGGTTTCCTTTTATCCACCACTGTTAATATTTCTAGCTTTGACATGCTATGCTGTTGTTTTGCAGGTTGTGTACATTCTGGACCAAGTCCGCGCTTTGGAGAATGAGATGCTTCTGAGGATCAAGCAACAAGGCCTTGATATCACACCTAAGATCCTCATTGTATGTTGGAGATGACCATCTTGAGTGTTTCAACTTCTAAACACTTCTTAGTGTGTGAATGACCAGTAGATATGACCACATGATTTTATTCCATGCAGGTAACCAGGTTGTTGCCTGATGCTGCTGGGACTACATGTGGACAGCGTCTGGAGAAGGTTTTTGGAACTGAGCACACTGACATTCTCCGTGTTCCATTCAGAAGTGAGAATGGAATCCTACGCAAGTGGATCTCTCGTTTCGATGTCTGGCCATTCCTAGAGACATACACTGAGGTAAATGGATTATCTGGCTGAACGTCCTTCTGAGATGATTATAGACCATGAATTCTGAGAGCATTCATGTTTTGCTGCAGGATGTCGCGAATGAAATTATGAGAGAAATGCAGGCCAAACCTGATCTCATCATTGGCAACTACAGTGACGGCAACCTTGTTGCCACTCTGCTTGCGCACAAATTAGGAGTAACCCAGGTATGTTTGGTTGTAAACAACTCCTTTATATTTCCCTTCTTTTAGCCAATTGCTTATGATTTCTTTTCTACATGAATGCAGTGTACCATTGCCCATGCCTTGGAGAAAACCAAGTACCCCAACTCAGACATATACCTGGACAAATTTGACAGCCAGTATCACTTCTCATGCCAATTCACAGCTGATCTTATTGCCATGAATCACACTGATTTCATCATCACAAGTACATTCCAAGAAATAGCTGGAAGGTAATTTTACTCAATAGTAGTAGAATATTGCTGCACTGTGGCACCAACTAAACGAGTATCTGATGTTTGACTCCTTTGTTTCTGCAGCAAGGACACTGTGGGGCAGTATGAATCACACATTGCGTTCACCCTTCCTGATCTTTACCGGGTTGTGCATGGCATTGATGTATTTGATCCCAAGTTCAACATTGTCTCTCCTGGAGCTGACATGAGCGTCTACTTCCCATACACCGAGACTGACAAGAGGCTCACCGCCTTCCACCCAGAGATTGAGGAGCTTCTTTACAGTGATGTCGAGAACAATGAACACAAGTGAGTAGTCAACTGCTGATTGCATCTCTGTTATTTCCCTACCATGTCCTGATCTGTATGTCTGGTCTTGCTGTCCTGGCTCTTCAATCTACCAACTGCCATGCAATAGAACTTTGTAGATTTGAAGTGGCAACCCTAAATTTCTTATTCCTTGATAGACTGTAGCAATAATTATTGTGTCTGAGCAGGTTTACAGTAGTGACTTCAATATTTTTTCCTTGAACAATTGCTTACTTTCTAGTGTATGGAACTTGGACGTCTAGACTAGGTTACTGGAGTAAATGCTCTTCTGTTCGAGCATAAAATATCTGTATACATTTTCAGATAATGAAAATATTTGTTTAAATGCTCTGTAGGTTTGTATTGAAGGACAAGAACAAGCCAATCATCTTCTCAATGGCTCGTCTTGATCGCGTGAAGAACATGACAGGCCTGGTTGAGATGTATGGTAAGAATGCACATCTGAGGGATCTGGCAAACCTTGTGATTGTTGCTGGTGACCATGGCAATGAGTCCAAGGACAGGGAGGAGACGGCTGAGTTCAAGAGGATGTACAGTCTCATTGACCAGTACAAGTTGAAGGGGCATATCCGGTGGATCTCAGCTCAGATGAATCGTGTTCGCAATGGGGAGTTGTACCGATACATTTGCGACACTAAGGGAGCATTTGTGCAGGTATGTGCATGCCCTATCATATTCTACTATCACGTGTCTAATCTGTGCTTCCGACATCAACGATTTCGACTATTTTCACAGAACAGCCTTGTGCTTGCAGAGACTAAAAACTGCTTTTGATTTTTTTAGCCTGCATTCTATGAAGCCTTTGGCCTGACTGTCATCGAGTCCATGACTTGTGGTTTGCCAACAATTGCAACCTGCCATGGTGGCCCTGCTGAGATTATCGTTGATGGGGTGTCTGGTTTGCACATTGATCCTTATCACAGTGACAAGGCTGCAGATATCTTGGTCAACTTCTTTGAGAAGTGCAAGCAGGATGCAACCTACTGGGACAAGATTTCACATGGTGGTCTGCAGAGGATTTATGAGAAGTAAGGCTCTATTGATATATCCTAATTCCTACAGCTGTTTTTCTTGGGACTATGCCAATATTTGATGCCAGTATGGTTTGTCTGTGTCTGATCAATATTGATCCTGTAAATTTGGACTTGTCAGGTACACCTGGAAGCTGTACTCTGAGAGGCTGATGACCCTGACTGGTGTTTACGGATTCTGGAAGTATGTAAGCAACCTAGAGAGGCGTGAGACTCGCCGTTACATTGAGATGTTCTATACTCTGAAATACCGCAGCCTGGTAAGTTATTCTGACTGTTCAAGAACACACATTCGTTTCAGCACTCTGCACTAAAACATATCTCTGAATTTTTCGTTGTACGTTTGTCTGCTGAATTCAGGCCAACGCCGTCCCATTGGCCGTCGACGGCGATAGCACCGGCAAGTAGTGCGGGCAAAGAGGCAACTCCAGTGGGGCAACCCGTCAGCTGCATTTGAAATTTGATATTTTACTGTAGTTTTATCATTTGGAAGCCATGTTTGCCATGGATGCGTACTTTGATCTTAAGCGACTTTGATCTTAAGCGCTTGGTATATTTGCAAGATTTTGGGCAGTGTTGCCTCCAATAAACGCCTGTTCGTGGTGTTTATCGTTCAGAATTCAATGCAATGTTTTGTTGTGGCGCTCCCTCAACCTGCCATGCTGAATGAATGATCACTCCTGCTTTTCTGTTGTTGTTGCTGGGGTGTGTTTTCTAGTAGTACGTTTCTTTTGTTGTCATGACCGAAATTAGGGTTGCTTGTTTTCTCGTCCCTGTAAAATTATAGTAAAATTTATTTTTTAAACCTAATTTTAAAGATTATATTATGTTTTTCGGTTTTTTGGCAGTTTCATTTTTCAGACAGTTATAAATGGAAATATAAAAGTTTTACGCAAATTATTTTTTATTGAAAAAGAGCAGTGCTCCTTAAAAAAAAGGAGAAACAAACATCCTGTCAAGGATGGCACTGATGCTGCTTCATGTGATCGGGTGCTGAACGAGCTACAGGAGAAAGGGGGCGAACCAGGCGCGCATGTGTCCAGAGTAAAAAGGCTGAAAGTGCGTTTCGTTGGGCTGGAATGGCCGTGTAATTACATATGCTGGGGTGTGTGTGGGCATGCTATATAACACGCGATCGAAGGCTGTAGCAGATCATCGAGTAAATGAAGTAAGAACAAGGCGGTGGCTCGGCTAGAGAGCTCCTGGCACGAGAGGTTTTTGAGAAATTCTGAGCGATCGCTAACAAATTCTGGTATCAGAGCTTGGTTGATTGCTATTCCCTTGGCTCAGCTGTAAAAATTCCTGGGGCGAGGTTAGAACCTGCAGGAAACTATAGGATCTGTAAAGAATTCCTCAATCTGGTTGGCTTAAGTTCGAGGTAGATCAACAAGTAATCTGACGATCTGGAGAGATCTAGATACCTCACCAAACAGGCCACGTGCATCATGGAGACAGAGGCTAAGATTGACTTGTTGATCAGGAGAATGGATGAGATGGAGGCAAGAAGACTGGAGGTGAAAGCAAGGAGAATTGAGGCGGAGCAGAAAGACCACGCTGATTTGTTGTCCATGAAGGCAGCGGTGGAATCGTGGTTACCTGATGTTGAAAGGAAAAATGAGGGACTGCAAGGTGCAGTGGGTCGATTGCAGCTTAAGGTGGAGCAATTAGAAGATGGAAGGGAGCAGGAGAAAGACATGAGAGTCCTGCCGGCTGGATTGCTGTGAAGCTTAACATCTGGAGGCGAGGGTTCTGAAGCGGTGAGGTGATTCAGAGAAGAAGTGGCTCGATCAGAGTTAACACTCACTCCACAGACCCCTAGGAACATGTTTTTACATCCTCAATTGTAAAATTCAAATCTGGGAGCAGATACACCATTATACCAGTCACCAGGATATATTGGTTTGGGGGGCTTGCCAGTAATGAGTTGTCCTCAATTTGATGGGGATAGTCCGCAGATGTGGAGAAGTAATTGCAAGATGTACTTTGAAACGTATGGAATCCATCCTAGAAATTGGGTTAGGTTGGTCACGTTGAGCTTCACTAGTAATGCTGCATTTTGGCTCCAATCAGTGAGAAATCAGTTAATTGGTATCTCTTGGGAAGGGCTTTGTGAGAAGGTATGTGCCAGATTCAGCCGTGATAAACGCCAGTCTTTGATCCGACAATGGTTTAATATCAAACAAGATGGAACAGTGGCAGAGTATGTTGAAAAGTTCGATGGCTTAATGCATCAACTCGTGGCATATGACAACTCTCTTAGTCCCATTTATTTTGTAACATATTTCGTTAAAGGATTAAAGGAGGAAATCAGATTAGTGGTCATGGTACAGAGGCCCAAAGATTTAGATGCTGCTTGTGCATTGGCATTTCTGCAAGAAGAAGCACTAGAAGGGTCCAGAAGGAGGGAGCCACGGAAGGGAAGTAGTAGTTTCATGACTAGAAATGTGTCAAGGGGGGTACCACTGCCGTTACCAACTCCTCCAGTAAGAAACACCAATAGTAACATTACTGAGGATAGGAAAAGTAATGAAGTGGTAATAAGTCAAAACAGGGATGACAGATTGTCAACGCTAAGAGCTTATAGAAGAGCAAAAGCTCTATGTTTTACATGTGAAGAATGTTGGAGTCGAGATCATAAGTGTGCATCATCCATCTAGCTGCATGTAGTTGAAGAATTAATTAAGGTAGTCCGATTGAATCAAGATAGCTCTTCTGAGTCCAAATTATACTCTGAAGGAGTTGAAGATACCCTGATGGCAATATCACAGCAAGCACTGGTTGTTACAGAATCAGCTCAAATGATTCGAGTAAGGGGGTGGATACAAGGAATTGAGCTGCTGATCCTAATTGATTCAAGTAGCACTCACTCACTCATTGATGATCAGCTTGGCCTAAAATTGTCAGGTGTTCAGTTATTGCCAAGAGCAGTAACAGTAAGAGTTGCTAATTGTGGATCCATGCTATGTGATAAGGTTTTGCCTAACTGTCAATGGTGGATGCAGGGCAAGGTTTACAAATGTGATCTCAGATTAATTTCGCTTGGAAGCTATGATGTTATTTTAGGGATGGATTGGTTACAATAATTTAGTCCAATGAAAATTGACTGTATTAACAAGTGGCTTGAGTTCACTTACCAGGACCAATTAACCAAGGTTTAAGGAGTAATTCCCAAGTTGGATGTCTGCCATGCCATAACCCATGAACAAGTTAAGGGTTTATACAAACAAGAGGCCCTGATGTATATTGTCTACTTGTGTGTAAGCAATTTTGAATCTGGTGACAACACTCCAACAAAAATTTAGCAACTGCTAGAAGAGTATAAGGTGGTTTTTGAGAAACCAACATGTTTGCATCCAAAGAGAAGTTGTGATCATCAAATTCCATTAATATCAAGAGCAAGGCCAATAAGTGTAAGTCCTTATAGGTACAACCTAGCTCAAAAGGAAGAGATAGAGAATCAAGTAAAGGAAATGCTTCAAGTAGGAATTATTCAAAACAACATAAGTGTCTTCTCCTCTCCTGCTTTGCCGGTGAAGAAAAAAGATGGGTCATGGAGGTTAGTGGTTGATTATAGGCAGTTGAATTCAATCACAATCAAGAGCAAATATTCTATGCCAGTGATAGATGAACTATTGGACGAGTTGCAAGGGTCCAAAATTTTCTCTAAACTAGATTTAAGGTCCAGGTACCATCAAATTCGAATGGTGGAAGGAGAAGAGTATAAAACAACATTTGAAACGCACATTGGTCATTATGAGTATAAAGTTATGTCATTCGGATTGACAGGAGCTCCTGGTACTTTCCAAGGTGCTATGAATGCAACACTAGCACCAACTTCACAAATGTGCCTCGGTATTCTTTGACGATATATTCATCTACAGTTTTGACCTAAATTCTCATGTGGAACACCTTAGATCAGTCCTGGAATTACTCAAGCAACATGATTGGAAGGTCAAAATCAGTAAATGCTCGTTTGGACAATCTAAGTTGGCCTATCTGGGTCACATAATCAGTGCTGATGGAGTTGCTACTGATCAGGATAAGATCAAGGATGTGGTTGAGTGGCCTCGGCCTCAAAATTTGAAGTTAAAGAGGATTCCTTGGTTCGGCGGAATACTACAGAAATTTTGTTAGAAATTTTGGAGTATTGAGTAAACCCTTAACCAATTTACTTAAAAAGGGTGCTGCTTTTGTTTGGTCAGCAGAAGCAGAAACCGCATTTTTAGCTCTGAAGAATGCTTTGGTCTCGGCTCCTGTACTTGCACTACCTAACTTTTCCAAGCCATTCATGATAGAAACTAATGCAAGTAATTTTGGGGTAGGTGCAGTTTTATCTCAAGAAGGTCACCCCATAGCTTATATCGGTAAAGCTCTTGGACCTAGAACACGAGGGTTATCTACATATGAAAAGAAATGCCTTGCCATTTTATTAGCAGTTGATCATTGGAGAACATATCTTCAGCAAGGAGAGTTCACAATCTATACTGATCATCAGAGCTTGACCCATTTGATGGATCAAAGATTATCAATGTAACTTTAATGGATTCAAAAGTATTCTGTATACAGTACAAGGTCCAGACATATACTAGAGAGAAGAGACAGAGGGAAGTGATATACTTCAGAGAGAGAAGTGAGAGAGGTAGAGAGTAACACTATAACAACACTTAACACCCCCCTTGAAACTTAAGGTGGATCCAACACATTGAGTTTGAGTAAATAAAGTCGATGTTGTGCTCGAGTCTGAGCTTTGGTGAAGAAATCCATAACTTGTAACTTGGATGGTACATACTGAAGCCCAATAGTTTTCTGATGACAATGAGACCGAATGAAGGAGGCATCAACTCCAATATATTTGGTAAGCTCATGCTTCACAGGATTATTGGCAATCTGTATGGCTCCTGTGTTGTCAAAAAGAAGAGGTGTAGGGTTATCACAGGAGACCCCAAAATCGGCCAATAACCACCGTAGCCATACAATCTCAGAAGTAGTAGTAGCAAGAGCACGAAGTTCTGCTTCTATACTGGACTGAGAGATTGCCGTTTGTTTCTTGGACTTCCACACAAGAGGAGAAAAACCAAGAAGAATACAATAGCCAGTGATAGAGCGATGATCTATTGGATCACTTGCCCAAGTAGAGTCCGAGTAAGCATGAAGCTTAAGTGGACTATCATGAGAGTAAAACAAGCTCTGTGATGATGTCCCCCTTAAGTATCGCAGCACACGAAGCAAATGTCCAAAATGGGTAGAGGTAGGAGCACTCACAAACTAACTCAAAATATGGACGGCATGAGTAATATCTGGCCGGGTAATCGTGAGATAAACTAAGCTGCCTACAATGTGCCTGTATCGAGAGGGATCCTCAAGTGGTGTGCCATCAGTAGGACGCAGATGCAAATGAAGATCCATAGGTGTGGCAACAGTTTGATCATCAGTAATACCCGAACGAGTAATCAGATCATGTATATATTTGGACTGAGACAGATAATATCCTCTTGTAGTGTGGAGCACTTGAATCCCCAAGAAATAATTGAGAGGACCCAAATCAGTCATCAGAAACTCTGTGCGAAGTTGCTCTTTCACCTTAGAAACATGCTCAATATCATCACCTATGATCAATATATCATCCAAATATAGAAAAAGCAAAGTACGTCCACGTGAAGAGAGATGAATGAATAAAGCCAGATCATGTTCACTAGGAATAAAACCGGCAGTGTGGATCACAGAGACAAACCGCTCAAATCAGGCACGAGGAGCTTGTTTGAGACCATATAATGCACGACGAAGATGACAAATATGTCTAGAGGGCACATCCATACCTGGAGGTGGCTGCATATAGACAGTCTCATGTAAATCATCATGCAGAAAAGCATTTTGGACATCCATCTGAGAGATAGTCCAAGAACAGCTGGCAGCCACATCAATCAATGTACGAACAGTGGTCATGTGAGCAACAGGAGCAAAGGTATCAACATAATCAAGGCCCTGAGTCTGCTGAAAACCTCTGGCAATAAGACGGGCCTTATATCGCTCAATGGAACCATCTGATTTGATCTTAACCTTGAACACCCACTTGCATGTAATAGGTACCACATGAGATGGTAATGGAACGATATCCCAAGTGTGAGTACAGTCAAGAGCAATAAGTTCTTCAGACATAGCATGTTGCCATTCTAGAATGTAGAGGCTTCCTGATATGTGGATGGCTCATGGAGCATAGCAGTCTGACAGGAAAGAACCAACCTGACAGGAGGCTTAAGAGTGGTCCGATCCCGAAGATGGTAACTAGGACCAATTAGAGACTCATCGGAAACAATATATGTCTCACTAGAACCAGGAACATCAGGAGAATCAGTGATAGATGGAGATAGTGGAGGTGGATCTAAAGGAGTGGAGGTATGAGGTGTATCTAAAGAACGACGAGTATAAACATGAGTGATAGGTGGTTTGGGTGGAAGAGGAGTGAAAGGACATGGGGATGACTCAGGAAAATTGAGAGGAACTGGTGATGGTAGAGAGGTGGTAGGAGAGTGATCACTAGAGAAGATAGGAGGAAGAGATAAGAATGATGTGGATTCTGTGGGAGAATAGGATGACTTTGTGGAAGGATTGTAAAAGAAAGGACGATCCTTAACAAAGGTAACATCACGTGAGATATAGATGCGACGAGAAGAAGGATCATAACAACGATAGCCCTTATATTTAGGACTATACCCTAGAAAAACATACTCAACAGACTGAGCAGTCAATTTAGTGTGCTCACGGGAGGCAAGAAAAACATAACAAGTGCATCCAAAGACCCGAAGATGATCATAATTGGGAACTATTCCAAAGAGGATCTCACCGGGGCACTTGCCAGAAAGTTTGGATGATGGTTGAAAATTGATGAGATAAGCAGCAGTGGAAATAGCTTCACCGCAAAAATGAGAGGGAGCAAAGGATGCAATTAAAAGTGTGCGAGCTGTCTCAATAAGATGGCGATGTTTACGTTCAGCCACATCATTTTGAGCATGAGCACCAGGACAGAAAGTTGTGGCAAGGTGCCCTCAGAAGTCAAAAACTAACGGAAAGAATGAGACAAGTACTCACCACCAGAATCAGAACGAAAAACTTTGATGGGAGTAGAAAACTGAGTATGAACCATACAAGTAAAAGACCGATAAATAGAGAGCAACTGAGAGCAATGTTTCATAAAATAAATCTAAGTGTAACGAGAGTGATCATCAATGAAAATGACATAATGTTTATGATCACCTTTTGTAGCAAAAGGAGCAGGTCCCCATACATCTGAGTGAATGAGATCAAAAGGTCTAGCAGAATGCGAAATGCTAGAGGAGTAAGGAAGTTGGATTTGTTTACCAAGCTTACACCCCTTACAATGAAAGTTAGACTCAACAGGGACTTGATCTAAACAGCCTCTACTAATTAGGGTAGACAATCGAGACCCACATAAATATCCAAGACGATGATGCCACTGAGCAAAAGATATAGTGGAGGTAGCGGAGGACACATAGGCGGTGGTAGTGGTAGAAGAAGGAAGACGTAGGGTGTCCAAGACGTAGAGGCTAGGAATATCTCTACGGCGATGGCCAGTCCCAATCACAGCCTCGCTGCGACGATCCTGAATAAAACATGATGATCATCAAATCCAATAAAACAATTATGGTCAGTGACTTGACCAACAGAGAGAAGATTCATGGACAATTATGGAACAAAGAAAACATTAGGTATAGAAAAGTGAGAATTGTAAAGAGAACCCTGATGAATAATATGACAAGAAGTACCATCAGCTGTCTGGACAGAGGCTCCATCAGTAACTGGCTTGCAATTGGCCAATTGAGACTGATCTGAGGTCACGTGAAAGGAGGCCCCTGAATCAAGAACCCATGAAGACTGAGAGGCACTAATTGGAGCAGCAGTGGCAATGGAGACTGAACCTTTGAAAGTGGTTGATGCACCACGTCCACGGGCTGCTCGACATGCACGATACTCAGCCAATTTTTCTGGGTATTGAGTGAAACAATTTGCAGAGTGATGGCCAGTCTTCTTGCAATGCTCACAAACCTTAGAAGTACTGTCCCGAGATGTACTGACTCTCTGAGGAGCTGCTAACACATTATGTGTCACTGACATAGAAGGAACATTCAAAGACTTGAGCCGAAACTCTTCAGCAATCAGGTCGGACAAAGCTTGTTCCATGGTCAAGTTGGCAGAAGTGTGAAGCAATCTTGTGCGAATAGCCTCAAAATCAGAGCGAACTCCCATAACAAAACGGTATGTAAGAAATTTTTCCATAAAGGTGTGAGCAGTACACTGCTCAGCTTCATATTTTGGTATCATGGACACTAAGGGGCCCATCAAACGATCAAAGGCTGAATAGTATTCATCAATTGTCATATCATTCTGTTCTATCACATGGATTTGTTGCATAAGAGTATGCAAGAGGGCACCACTATCCTAGACATAGTGTTGCTTTAGAAAAGACCACATCTCTTTTGCTGTTTTAAACTTAGCCAAGCTCATGATCATGAACTGTTTTATACTATTGATAATGGCTGTCATCACTTTACCATCATTAATTTTCCATTTTCTAACTTCAGTCATGCTAGTATTATCTGAAGGTGGATCGTCAGTCAAGTGAAAAGCTAACCCATGACCTCTTAAAGCAGTTTCCATAGAAAACGCCCATTCCCGATAATTTTGACTATTAAGAGTAATACTAATAGCAATTGTACTGGGCTGAGACATCTTGAGAGGTCAAAGGAAATTACCACCAAAAAGAAATATGTTGATGAAGATGCAGTTGAGAGGCACAGGCTTCAAATGAACACAGACTTCAAAGGAATCTGCCAAAAGCTTCTCCTAATAGCCTTTCTCCACGCGAAGAGCAGAAAAGGAGCACAGGCACTTTGCCCTTTATGTGCACACAATGTGGGTCTGCACACACAAGCAGCACAAACTGCACGCTGATGCAGGAGTGCACGGAGATCAGGAGCGACGTCCAAAGGCGTGGATCTAGCGCAGCAGCAACAGGGGGAACTGCGACGGCACCAGAGGATTTGAACCGTGGGCAACAGAGAGGACCACATGGCCTCTCCACGTGAATCCTGCGGCCCGTGAGTAGGGGCTGGGGATAATCCGGCGATGATGGCGGCGTGCAGCCACGCGACAGGAGCCGCGCGAAGGGATGGGAGCCGCGCGACAGGAGCGCAGTCTGGGCGTTACTGCGACGGGGAAGCACCGCGTGACGGGCACGGCGATGGAGGGCCACGACGGCGGCGAGCGACGGTGGAAGACAGTCACGATGGCGGCGAGGAGTGACGGTGGAAGACGGCTATGACGGCGGGGAACGACGGTGAGGACGGCGGAACCCTAGCCAACCCGCTCTGATACCATGTAACTTTAATGGATTCAAAAGTATTCTGTATACAGTACAAGGTCCAGACATATACTAGAGAGAAGAGACAGAGGGAAGTGATATACTTCAGAGAGAGAAGTGAGAGAGGTAGAGAGTAACACTATAACAACACTTAACAATCAACACCTATGCATCAAAAGGCTTTTACCAAACTGCTAGGCTTACAGTACAAGCTGTGTTATAAGAAGGGCACTAGCAACTCTGCAGCTGATGCACTATCTCGAAGAGAAGATGACTACCAATCTGTACTGTATGCTGTCACTAGTTGTCGGCCACTCTGGTTGGAGGAGGTGTTACAGGGGTACCAGGCAGATGAATCCACTAAACAGATTCTAGCTAAATTGTCAATTGATTCTCAAGCTAGACAAGACTTCAGTCTTAAGGATGGCCTCATTAAATTTAAAGGGAGAATTTGGATTGGGCATAACCCATCACTGCAACGTAAGTTGATTGAAGCATTGCATTCAAGTCAGGTTGGAGGGCACTCTGGGTTCCCTGTGACATACCAGAGAATCAAGAAATTGTTTACATGGAGAGAAATGAAGAAGGCCATTCAAGATCAGCTTAAATCATGTACTTTATGTTAACAGGCTTTGATCGCTCAAGGTACCCATGCCTGCTGCAACCTTTACCAATTCTAGAAAGAGCCTGGCAAGCAATATCTATGGATTTCATAGAGGACTGCCCAGCTTAGAAGGGTATAACTGTATCTTTGTAGTGGTTGACAAGTTCTCTAAGTATGCCCACTTTGTGCCATTACATCACCCGTTCACTGTTAAAGATGTTGTCAAGGCCTTCATGCGTTATGAGTACAAGTTACACGGTTTGCCACTTGTCATTATTTCAGATCGAGACTGAATTTTTACTAGCCAATTTTGGTAGCAACTATTTGAACAGTCTGGCACTGAACTACATTTGAGCTCGGCTTATCATTCACAGTCTGATGGCCAAACGGAGCGAGTCAATCAATGCTTGGAGATTTATTTGAGATGCTTCACTCATGCTTTCCAGTCGAAGTGGATGAATTAGCTCTTCCTAGCTGAGTACTAGTATAATAGCAGTTTACATTCAGCTTTGAACAAGTCTCCATTTGAGATTCTTTACGGGTACCCACCACAGCAATTTGGTATCTCCTCTGAATCATGCACCATACTGGACCTTACTGCTTGGTTGGAGAATCGTAAATTAATGAACCAACTTCTGAAGCAGCATCTTCACCGTGCACAACAACAAATGAAGGCCCAAGATGATAAACATAGAAGTTTCGGAGAGTTTCAGGTTGGCGATTTCGTTTTCGTTAAACTCCAGCCTTACTTGTAGACTTCTGTGGCACGGCGTGCAAACCACAAGCTTTCATTCAAATACTTTGGTCCGTTCATGGTTGAAGCTAGAATTGGTGGTGTGGCATACAAACTTCAACTCCCAGCCAATAGCTCCATTCACCCCGTATTCCATGTGTCCCAGTTGAAGGCAGCCTTTGGTGTTTCTGGTGACCAAATGTATACTGGTGATCAGCCTATGAGGTTTTTGGATTTTCGATCGATGGAAGCAGATGGTTCAACAGTGACCCAGGTTCTGGTTCAGTGGGCTAGAGATGAAGCTGAAAATGCAACGTGGGAAGACTTTGATGAGCTGCAAAGAAGATTTCCTCATACCCTGGCTTGGGGAAAAGCCAGTTTTCAAGGAGGGGTGAATGTCAAGGATGGCGCTGATGCTACTTCAGGTGATTGGATGCCGGACGAGCTACAGGAGAAAGGGGGCGAACTAGGCACGCGTGTGTCCAGAGTAAAAAGGCCAAATGTGCGTTTCGTTGGCCGGAATGGGCCATGTAAGTACATATGATGAGGTGTGTGTGGGCGTGGTATTTAACACGCGATCGAACGCTGTAAAAGATCATCGAGTAAATGAAGTAAGAACAAGACAGTGGCTCAGCCAAGAGCAAGGCGCAAGAGGTTTCTGAGAAATTCTAAGCGATCGCTAACACATCCCCTTAAATATGTAACAGTTATGATGCTTCACCCAGTGCGACAAAATGTTTTCTGTAAATGCAGTTTCTTGGGCTATTGCTTAGCAAGGAATCCTAACGTATGAATTTTATAGAATCTTTGTATAATATCTAAACGGTCAAATGCATCATGTATTTAAGCTCGCCATATCTAGTCAGTGTCAACATCTGCTCACAGAAAGGCACAAGTTTTAATTATATCCTATTTGGAACTCTTGAATTTTGAAGTAATCTGATCTTGTGAAATTCGTGCGCAACAAAATTTAAAGTTATACGTGGAGATGGATTAAACAGATCCAGCTTCTGAAGATCGGGCACAATGTCCTTTCCATTATCCATTTTTCCTTTTTTTTTCTTTGACAGGTCAAAGTATCTGCACATAAATCTCTCTTTTTCTTCAAACAATTTGTGGAAATTACATGTGGACCAGCCCGCCAAACATGTGAGAGGTTGTGCTCAGGATTTCAACGAAAGCAAAAGAAAATCAGTTTTCTCAGTGACAAAATGATACTCCCTTTCAGATTAAGCTATGCAAATGTTGAGCAATTTTGAGCAGATAAAGTCCCAAATAGCTGTTTCCTTCATCCATTTATTATGCTCACCAATATGGCAGTATTACATTTGTCCAGTAGCAAGTACTAAGTGCAGCATAGGTACAGTTGGAGAACTACATCGAGTGAAAAACATTACACTCCCTAATTGTGAGAGGACTGAGGGGATATTTTTCAAGATCTTCAAGTTAACTCCCAAGTTCATTTGAAATCCCTTCAAAAATGTTTTATTTCGCATTGCAAAAGAAACCTGATGGCCATTGCATATTGGTGCACGCTATAAGACTAATTAATTGCGACGCATCAAGAACTGCACCTTTGCAAACTTGAACCCTGTAGGGTAGGGTGGTTTAGTCCTCATCGTTGGTCTGTCTGCCTGTCTGGCAGGTAATTTCATGTTTTAATTATGTTCTTTTCTTATTTGCTTGTTCGTAGTAGTTGATGGTGCACTCATTTGGATGCGTTTGCATCTTGGTTGCAGAGAACGAGAGTGGATTGGAGATACCTGGCTACTGTATCAAATTATACCAGGAGTCTAGCACAACGAACAGTAACATTCAGAAATTCTCTTTAGCTCCACCATTCTGTTTTACTAGTGTGATTTTTTACAACTAATTGATGAAGCACATTGTTTGGATCGTTCGGCACTTTATTAGCTCCAGATGAAGGAAAAATAAAACCAGCATTGAATCTGAGGTGATGAAACTAGATTTAGTTTAACAGAGGAAGCTTCAGAAAAGTAAAACCTGAAAGCATACATGTTACCCAAACAATCAGTGAATGCACTTTTTAAAGGTGAAATGCACATAACGATTAATTTATGTTTCATTTTTCTAATGAAAAACTATCGCTGATGATTCCACTTGAGAAGAGGAGCGTAACAGAGAAAGAACCATTCAGATTAAGGTACGAAGCCAGCATTGAACAATTTTAGCAGATTAGTCCCAAGTACAGTAGCTATTACTTTCATCCATTTATTGTGCACACCAATATGGCTGGATTACATTCGCTTAGTAGTAATTACATGTCGAACCATGCATGTTGCAGCCTCGGTACAATTGGAGAACTACATCAAGTGAAAGACATGTGTTTGGTTTTCAACCAGCCTTTTCAATTAGAATATTGAAAGCTAAACTAAATAAATATCGGATAAAATCAGTTTTTTCTACCGCAACAGTTTTTTGCCATTACAAAGTAAAAGTTGTTCATCCCCCTAATTTTACAACTTCACGGTTTACATTCCCCCCAGTCTCTTCGTCATTTCACATGAACTTATTATATTCACTGTTAATTAAGGTGTGAAATCATCGTTTTCCATTGTTAAACTTTATAGAATCTCTCTACCGTAAATCCAAAGCTACTCTATCCAAATAAATTCATAGTTTTTTCACAACTCATATCTCACTATAGTTTATTTACAGTTTACAACGAACAACTTTTATAGAATCTACGCCTCAACTAAATAAATCCTAATTGTGGGAAGACTGAAGGGATATTCTTTAAGATCTCCAAGTAATGAACTCATTGGAGGGTAGAAAGTGAAGAGGAGATATATAAAATACATATCAGTAGTTTTATAGCATCCTAGAAGTTATCCAGAAGCTGTAACTTTAACCATGCATGGAATCTTGCTCTTCTTTAGCAATGGCAATGGAAACTTTGCAACCATCATATAGCAGTGCTGGATTTAAAGGATCGCGAGGCTAGGAACTGGAGGCGTTTGGAAATGCAGCGAGGAATTCGACTAAGACTCGTGCACTTGACGTGGAGAATCACCTGGAGATCGCTTCCTCTCCTGCTCGGAGACAACGCTCAATTTCTGATGCATCACAGATTTTCGTCGCTGATTGCACATTACTAGTTGTTCTATCAAGAAAGCTATGTGATATTCACATATTTAGTGGTAGCCTTGAAAATCGGTGCGGTTTCTCAAAGTTTGTCAGTCTCCACACGTTGGTTAGGGCATGTCTTCAACATAGTTAGCAGATGCAAGATCCTATATGTAATGACTCATCCTGGCGATGACAGGGAGATGGTAATGTTAAGAAACCTTTGCTATGGAATGTAGTCCAGAGTTACTATAAATAATAACACAAGAATATAGATGACACAAAGTGTAAGGAAAAATCTTATTGTTTTATTACTTAAATGTGTGTTTATAATAAGGAAAAAACCTCTCTATTTATAGGCAGAACTCCTAAAAGAAAAGCACGATCTCAAAGGAAATAATTATCTTGAGAAGAAAACAATACTTTACAGAAGGAAAGTTGAGATTGAGATATACCCACTCAATTCCATATATTCTTATGTTTCAAAACCTGTCATCGAGTTCCAAATATATAAAAATCAGAGTTTCCTAACACTTTCTCTCGTGACATGTATCTACCTCACCAAAACTCTCTAAAGATCTAGTGAAAAAATAGGGAGAAAGAGTATAAATTGCCTCGTTAAAAAATTTAATATGAGAAACCACGCTGTTGCAGCGCAGGTACAGTCGGAGAAATACATCGAGTGAAAGACGTTACACTCCCTAATTGTGAGAGGGCTGAAGGGATATTCTTCAAGATCTTGAAGTTAACTCCCAAGTTCATTTGAAATCCCTTGAAAATGTTTTCTTTTATTACATTTGTATATTGGTGCACGCTATAAGACTAGGATTAATTAATTGGGACGCATCAAGAACTGCACCGTTGCAAACTTGAACACTGTAGGGTAGGGTGGTTTAATCCTCGTCGTTGGTCTGTCTGGCAAGTAATTTCATGTTTTAATTATGTTCTTTTCTTATTTGCTTGTTCGTAGTAGTTGATGGTGCACTCATTTGGATGCGTTTGCGTCTTGGTTGCAGAGAATTCTCTTTAGCTCCACCATGCTGTTTTACTAGCGTGATTTTGTTCGGATTATTTGGCACTTTATTAGCTCCAGATGAAGGAAAAATAAAACCAGCATTAAATCTGAGGTGATGAAAAGAGATTTAGTTAAACTGAGGAAGCTTCAGAAAAGTAAAACCTGAAAGCATACATGTATAACAAGCATTCAATCAGTAACTGTACTTTTTTTAAGGTGAAATGCACATAGCGATTAATTTATGTTTCCTTTTCCTAATAAAGAACTATCGCTGATGATTCCACTTGAGAAGAGGAGTGTAACAGAGAAAGAACCTTTCAGATTGAGCTACGAAGCCATTGAACATTTTTAACAGATATGTCCCAAGTAGCTATTACTTTCATCCATTTATTGTGCACACCAATATGGCTGGATTACATTCGCTTAGTAGTAATTACATGCCGAACCATGCTGTTGCAGCCTTGGTACAGATGGAGAACTACATCAAAGACATGTACGTGTTTGGTTTCCAGCCGGCTTCTCGGTTAAAAAACTAAAAGTTGAATTAAACAAGTATTAGATAAAATCAGATTTTTCTACCACAACAGTTTTTTTCAATACAAAGTAAAAGTTATACATCCTCTAGATTTGATAACTTCATGGTTTGTATTGTTCGATCCCTTTGCCATTCCACGTGAGCTTATTATATTAACTATTAATTAAAATCTGTAATCGTCGTTTTTTGTTATTAAGCTTTATAGAATCTCTACTATATATATTTATAACTACTCCATCCAAATAAATTTATAGCTTTTTATACAACTCATATTTAACGATATTTTTTACGGCCCATAACAGTTTTTTCCGAATCTACGATTCAAATAAACCCTAATTGTGAGAAGACTGAAGGGATATTCTTCAAGATCTCCAAGTAAAGAACCCATCGGATGGTAGAAAGTGAAGAGATATATACATATCAGTAGTTTCATAGCATCCTAGCAAGTTATTCAAAAGCTGTAACTTTAATCATGCATCCACAATTTTGCTCTTCTTTAGCAATGGCAATGGAAACTTTGCAAGTGATGGATTTAACGAGGATTGCGATGCTAGGAACCGGAGGTGTTTGGAAAAGCAGCGAGGCAATTGACTAAGACTCGTGCTCTTAACATGGAGAATCACTTGGAGATCGCTTCGTCTCCTTTTCTAGAGGACGACGCTCAGTTTCTGATGCATGCCAGATTTTCGTCGCTGTTGAAAAGAAATTTATAAGAATCAATCTGATATATTAAAGATTTGTTGATAGCCTTGGACATTGGTGCGGTTTCTCAAAGCTTGCCATAAGTTGGTTAGGGCAGGAAGGAATCTTTGGCAGAGTTCTGATGAGAACATCTTTTATTCCTTAATATTTGGGTGGTTGGGATGCACATTGCTACAAGGATTTTGCTATCCGGGCAGGATGGTAAAACTGCATCAATGTAGAATATATTTGATGTGCTTGTTATTATTGCGATGATATTGTTCGCCGTTATAGTATGATCGCACAGACCAAACATTTGAACTCTGGATACTTCGGCACGTTATATTAATCACGTCGTTATAGTATGATATTGTTATTCGATCGATGCTTTGTTGCATCACGTCCACGATAGCTAGGGTTCCTAAAATTACGGTAACCTCCTTCGTCTTATAGTCTAACGGTACATGGTTAGTAGTTCGATTTTAACAGTAGAAATCAGATTACATAAAATAAGCAGTTCGAAACTGCTGTCTCAGTTTTGCAAACCATGATCGTCAGCCTGTCATGCAGTTCAGTGATCAGTCTTGCAGCTGTCCTACTGTTGAAGAAGGCTGCTCGAAAGCCATCAATGAATCTGATTATAATGATGCTTCTCATTTTGTCAGTGTATTTTTTCTTTTTGTCGTGACCATTTAACTGATGTGGTCGCGTCGTTCGCCCAGCGGCCCTGTGCAATCAAAATGTGGAGTAGTTGAAGCAATCTTTTCAAAATGAATTCAAGAAGTGTTGTGATGTTAATTAACTGTAGATATTGGCTCAGTATAGTCGAATGCAAACGCATGTGCCTGCATCTTTTGTACTGCTGCAGTAGATAAAACTGAGACAGCCCTCTTTTAGACAGTTATGACTTAAAAGTCATAAAAAAATTCATGTTTGAGACTTTTTGAGTTTATTGTATTTCACGTAGCTAATTACCAAAAATATCCTAAATAATAGTATTATCAATTAAATACCAACTAAAACAAGTTTAGGAATAATACAATATTTTTACCGTACTATACAGATAGACAGTAAGCTCATATTTTAGAAGCTATTCAGAATAGGACAGCGAACTTTTTTAGAGTTTTTTGACAGCAACTTATTTAGACTGTTAAGATTAAGTTAGATTATAAATAAGTTAAAACTGTTTGGAAGGAGAAAGACACTAAGTCTTTATAAAAGAGAGGATGTGCCGATGTGCTCAGGATTTGAACCAAAGAAATAATCAATTCTCTTGGAGATTGCACAAAAAGATTCATGGTTTAACATACATACGATAGAGTGATCATATAAAGCTTAACAACAGATTGATTCAGCTGTTAACTTTAACTTTATACTAGCAAAAAGTTGATATGTTTGAAAAAACTATTTTTATCTAATACTTGATTGATTCAGCTTTCTAATTGAAAAGCTAATTGAAACAACTAAATCAAACATTTCAATACTTGATTTTGCTCCCATGACTATTTAACCGATGTGATAGTTCGTCCAGTGTGACAAAAATGCTGGAGTCCTTGTAGCAGTTAAAGTAGTGTGAAGTTTTCTGGTGTTAAATGCCGATCTTGGTCCAGTAAAGCAAACACAAGCCATGTGTCTGCATCTTTCTACTGCTGTAGTATATGGAGATATATACAGATCGGTAGCTGATTCTGAGGAACGCAGAGGACCTGAACCCCGAACCCGTAACTCCAACCGTCACTATCTCTTGCTGATCTTATTCAGCAATGGTAACCGAAACATTGGAACCATCGTCATGCAGTAGTGTGCCGTAAAAAGTATAGTTTTGCCTGCTAGAATCTTGAGTTTTTTTAACCTTTTAACTGTTTTTCTTTGCAGAGGTAATTGAGTATGTCCGTACGTGTCCCATTATCATTTACTCATTTCATCCAAAATCTCCTACGTATTATATTTTATATATTTTTTTTAAAAAATTATACATATTTATAGTTTACATGCATACAAGTCTTGAATGAGCAGTAATATCATTTCGTTTAGCGGCTAGATTAAATTAACATCACGTGACCCGAACAATTATAACTTAATTAGTCTTGCATGCACAACTCCTTCTAAACCATGCGTATCAGGATCAATACAACTATTTAATGCAACTAATAGAGTTTGTTTTTTTCTTGATTATGACAAAAAAAAGTAATACATACGAGATTTTTGAATGGAGGGAGTATTTCTTAATCCAGGCACCAAACTCACTAGTGATACCTACTTTTACAATCTAAAGCTCTTCAAACAGTGTAGATTCTTACTTCAAATTGTGAAACTCAATAGTAACAGGATCTAAAAATAGTTAAGAAATATAAGCTCTATAGATTCTCACCAATACTCTTCAGTT
The DNA here is from genome assembly GCA_000418225.1 of Zizania latifolia. Classification (NCBI taxonomy): domain Eukaryota; kingdom Viridiplantae; phylum Streptophyta; class Magnoliopsida; order Poales; family Poaceae; genus Zizania; species Zizania latifolia. The sequence continues at coordinate 55,040 of KE372696.1, read as the reverse complement.
GCATCTTAGAATCTCCCCAAACATACCGTATGTCTTGTATCAAAGGCCGGGATGTGAATTATTTCTATTATCTAACAGCACGAATCAGTGAGCGTAGCAACCTTCTTTCTTCCACACATTATCCATCCCTTGTCTATGTGCTTGAAACAGACAGTTTTCAGCATCCCGCAACATCAGTTCATCACATCATTCCACGGTACAACACACAACAATAGCAACATGTTTATGCTTCACAATTATGGCGTCTTTTGAATTAGCGTCCTCGTTCAGGCACTTGAAGAAAAATTAATAGCAATTCCACAAGGCTTCATCAGAGTATAGCTGGCCTGGAGTATGATGCTGTTGTTGACTCGGTTTCTTAGGTGGAAGCTATTGGTTTGAACTTTAATGACTAGCATACTTGAGGGAAGTAGCTAATAAGGATGCTCGGGAGAGAACATAAACCAGGAATTCGGGAGAGAACTCGTTCAGCAGACACCAGTGGACATGTTAACCTGAAGATAGATTCGTGGACATGACCTAGCATGCTAACTAGGTTAATTTATTATAAGAGCAAGGGAAAAATAACTAATAATTTGTTCTTGCTGAACAGGAAGTTACACGAAAGGACTGAAGGGAAATCAGGAATTCAGGATATGCATCACATGCAGAGTTGGTCGTAATAGTTTACAAAAACATCCTCAGTTACCAATTGCCTCGATATCCCGTTCAGTGCAGGTCTCTGAATTGTGCAAGTTCAAGGTAAATCTAACAAATAACCTAATAGCTAGTAGGTAATCTGTGAACATTGATTGGAATCCAAAAGACTGAGGATGGCTAGTCCATCAAATAACCTAATAGCTGGAGGGTTGAGTTAATATTTTTAACATTGTTCATCATCAATCTCCAATTCAGGTCGATCTACTTCACTAGAACGCCTGCAAAATTGAGTAACCAAAGAACAAGGAAACAAGTCACTATCATTCCATCTTGTATGATAGACGAAGCAAATTCGAAGAAAAAGAACTGACAAAAGATTTTGGATATGCAGTGTCTACTAATATAAAGACTTTGCCTTAGATATGGTACATTCATGATCATATGTCATTCATAGCTCGTGACACCACACTAGAATAGTAAAAATGGAAGGATGAGCGTCAGTTGCAGCAGTGAATATACAGCCAGTACATCTACACAAATATACAGAGAAAGGAGTTGAGTAGGCAATTCAAATACTAAATTTCAGATGTCTGCAACATGGCATCCAGCATACATCGGTAGGATTGGCACAATGTTTCATAGAGCATCAAGACAATCTACTCCTACGGAGAAACTCTATCTGATCACATTCTAAAAATTAACAGCATAATAGCTGTATGGCTCATGAAGCATCATAAACTATCTTTGACATAAGGAAATCCAGCCTCAAGAGATTTAACTTTGGCTAAAATAGATCCCAAATACCTTGAACAGTTTAGATAAGATCACATGTTGAATTCTGAAGGCAGTTTGGAAATGGGAGATAGGACGAAGCTTTTTTAGACAGTTGTAAACACACTCTGTATCTATATAGTTTTCATTTTAGGATTCTTGTGGTCGTATTTTTTAGAATTGATCTGGACAAAAAGTATAATAGCATATTTCATCAACAGTAATTCCAGAACAATGTACCATTGTATATATTCTTTAATGATAATAATATGTTCATGTTAAAACAATATTTGCCAAAGTTTTATGCTCCTGATTGTGCCAATTACAGAGCAACACCCATTTGGAGAAAAAGGGAGTAATTCGCAGCTGCCAAGTGAACACACAAAATATGATGCAGTGTTATCAACCCCCAGCAGATTACAGCTATACATTTGATTCAACACATGATAAAAATGACAAGAACAGCGCACCAGTGCTCCAATCACAGATATTAGAAGCTTCCACATCAGTTATCAGATTCATGGTAAGAACTTGCTCTAATAATGTAGACCTGCACCATTTTGTTATCAGAGAAAACATAGTTAGAACTAACATAGATTTCTTCTAGTTGGGCCTTATAAGAAGCAATGTTTTCTGAACAATATTTCTTATGCTTATGTACATATGTTAGCTGGCTAGGCTCAACAAGTTACCCAATAAATATTTGGGACACATCCATTTCAATTCTTTATGCTAAATGATTGTTCTTCCATGTAAAACCTCAATTAACCCCACATCATTAGTTGGCTACAAATCGACCTGAAACATCTATGACGATGACATCCCATGCTGAACAACACAAAACTCACCTTGAACTTTGTACGCTGAATCAGCTGGAACACCAAGCAATCACCATCAACTAGTTTGTGAGCAATGGAGAACCCTCTCCACCCTCCACTGAGGCCCTTCTTGTTCGCGAGGTAGAGCGTGTCAAACTCGTCGTCAACCTCATCCACAAGAACGACCATCTCGTCGCGCTTTGGGAGATACTTTCGACTGAAATGCATCGGGAGGCCCTGCCATTTCATCCACCAAAACCAACAACTCCAAGAATCAGATGCAACCTACAAGATGTAAGCCAAGATAAATTATTGCGAGGGATGGGCTTACCAGCCAGAACCCTCCGGTGACATGCGACTGGAGCATGGGTTTGATGAAGATGGGGTGGTCGGAGCCTAGCTTCTCTTCCAGCTCTTGAGCGGCGTCTATGGCGTAGGCTCTCTCCTCGTCCGTCGCGTACACCCGATTGGACAAGTCTCTCCTCTTGCCATACGACCTGACGAAGAACAACTCAAGAATCTCACAATTCATCCCTGATTTCCACACTGGGTGGGTGCAGAAAATTTGAATTGAGAGCTGATTCATGCATTAATTACCTTCTTATCTTCTTCTCGAAATCATGAAACTCCTGCACATATATCCATCAAAGTTGTATTCCTCGATGAGTTAAATCTTCAATGGAGCCAAAAGAAAGGGAACATTTTTGACAACTATGACAACATATTATCTACATACATCGCGGTACTTAGGCTGTTCGGGGAGGCTGGCGAGGCGGCCGGACCGTCGGGGCGGGACGTCCCCGGCGGCGTCCCGCGAAGCCCGCGTCTTCCGCTTCTTAGTCTGCAGCAGCAAGCATTCAAATCAGGGAGGAAAAAACAAACGAAAAGAGGAATAAAGGGAGAGATATGATCTGACTGACCAGCGACGGCTTGGTGGTGGTGGCTTCGCGGACGGCGGCGGAGAGGTGGTGCAGGCGCAGCTCCTCTAGCTTCTGCTTGTTCTGCTCCACCTGCCGCTTCCGCTGCTCCTCGTACGAGATCGCCTCCGCCATTCGCTCCCTTGCTTCTCGCCTCTTCTTTGGAACTTGGAAGGTGAACTGAACAGAGGAGAGGGCAGGATGGCAAGGAGGGGATCCGCTAAATTGGATGCCACCGCGAGATTCTTACGTGCACATGGTCCATGGGATAGCGAGGTGAAGTGTTGGTATTGTAGTCTATGGGTGCATGGACTAAGTGTATGCCTGTATCAGACGAGGACTCCGGGCAGATTCAAACGTTCAAATAGCCCAAGTGCCCAACAGCCCACCTCCTAGAGAAATAAAAGAAGGACGTACGTTTGGCAGCTTTGTCTCAGCGTCCGGCACTAGTCATATCCAAAAATATTATTATATTATATTCTTTAATTAAAAAGCAGGTGAATCTGTTTAAAAAATATATGCTTTCTTAGTTCACTAATGTAAATCATTTTGATTCTGCCTAGATTTATTTATATGTATTTAGATTCATTGATTTGTAGATAAATCTAGATAAGACCAGAATGACTTACATTAGTAAATAAAGGAAGTAGAAATATTAAATAAATTCTTTTTTCCAAGCAGCACAATTTAGAGTTTTATCAACATGGCCTAATATTTTATAATATGTTACTAAATAATTTGCATGGTAGATCTAATTATATAAATTTTATATGATATAATTTGATTGTATAAAAGCATTATTAATGGAACTTTAGATACTAAAAGTAAAAAAGATAATGGAATTTAAAGAGAAGTCTACGACTACCTGTAAGTGAAGACTAGTCTTAAAAAAAGAGTTGCCTAGCGTTGCTAGTAGGGATGACAACGGTGGGGTCTGCAATGAGGTTTTTGACAAAACGTCACTCTAAATTTGAGCTTCTCTAAAATGTCACTCCGTACATTTGCTTCTCTAAAGTGTCACACTAAAGAATTTCACTTTGCTTCCTATATCATTTTGAATTTTTTTACTATTTGACTGCAAATCCCCACAAAAAATGTTCATTTTGCCCTCCGTAAAAAATCTCAGCTCTGCGCAGCATATCGACGAGCTGTCTTTGGGCCCCTAAAATTGCAGGGCCAACATTGCAACAACTAACATTGCAACGGCTAACTACGTAGCATATCGACGAGCATACTGACTAAATCTCACATTCTAGAAGCTAACATTTTCATTTCAAAAAACAAAAGCATCCTTCATGCATTAGTATAACTAACATCACTTCGATTGAATCAACCAAGAACACTACCAGTACAGCATACGCCGACCCTAGTTCACCAGAAAGCAAGTAGAGACGCATAAACCACACATAGGCTCTGATCTACTCCAATTGTAAACCCTTGTGCATCATCAAAAGCAGCTTTTCTTTTGTAGTATCCAACATAAAAAACCGGAGCAAGGCAAAGAGAAGTTACAAATTTAAAGATGGAGGAATCAACCATTCAGCAACACATCCAAAGAGAAAAGAAGAACAAGAGTAGAAGCAGCACCCAAGAACAATACTTATGAACTTGTCATTTAACAGGATATCACAAAGAGTTGTTCACAGTTAACAAAAGATAGTTGTTCATAGCTAATAAAAGAGAGTTGTTCTATTACAAAAGAGAATAGTTCTAGCAAATAAAAGTTCACATCTGATTACAACCACTTAGTTAACATTTCATTTCATTTTAGTTTATTTTCCTCTTCTTTGGAGTAAGCTTTTTGCCCGCAGTTGTAGTTTCAGCCGGTAATGTTTCCTAAGTGGAAGTTCCTTCTCCCCTTAACATGGCTAGATGCCTTCTTGTGCGCATATCTAGACTATCTTCTTGTAGTGGACCTATAGTGATGTTAGAGTTCTCTGGTGTTGAAGCAACCCTCAACTCCTTTGTTTTGTCCCTCCTAGGCTTTCTATTCCAACAATATAGCAAAAGTTAGTACGGTTATTGAAGTAGCAACATGTACATATTAATGAAAAATACATTGGGATTGCTTTTTCTTTGTGCCATTTAATGTGCATTTATAACTACTATGTCTATGATCCTTAGTGCCACATTTTTTGCATGTCATTGGTCCTTTGATCATTATTTTCTCTTCTTTCTCTTGTCTTTCTTTTCTTTTGCTACCATCACCCTCTAAAAAACCTTTGATCATGTTCTTTCTTTGCCTTCTAACTCCTCTTTTTCCAAGAGGTGCTCCCAACACAAATGGTAGGTCAATCTTAGCCCACTAACTTCTATCTGTTATTGGTTCTATCACTCCTTCATAGAAAAGCCAAGATATGTTCACATGGTTTGCCGATGTGCTGCCACTCAAAGCAGGTGCAGGTTTCTCTTGTAATTTGACAACGTGCCTTACATGGTTATTTTTGCTGTTGTCCTAAACCTCTGCAGAAAAATTAGCAGCTTTGATGACCTTCAAGTGTCCTAAACTTCTAGTCCTTGCCCTTAGTTGAAGCTTGATAGCTTTAGTATCCATTCATGAAACATTTGTCCCATCCTTATCCTCTTATCCCACAATACAATTATCATCTCTCTTATCTTGTCGGCAAGTTATGTGACAGGCAAATCCTTATAGTCTTTTACCCAGTTGTTGAATACTTCAACTAGATTGTTTGTTATGTAGTCACACTTGATGTTTAGGTTAAAAGCACACCTCATCTACTTGAGTGAATGATGCTGCTATAAGTACTTATCCACTTCATCATAAGCATCCAGAATTATTTTCATGTGATGATCAAACACTTCAGACCTATATGCCCTTGCAGCAAGATACATCCTACTAAATGTGTCGCCATGAAACCTCTTGATGAAGTTCTGCATCAAATGTCTAAAGCACTCCCCTTGTTCAGCCCTTGGAAATACTTGCTTCACTGTTTTTCCAAACCTTTGCAAGCATCTATACATATGGCTAACATAGAAGAATTTCTTATAGCTTATTTCTTATAGCTTTATTGACTCATAAACCATATCCAGTTGTCTTTAGTCTCAGAATCTATAAACCCAAATACCACTGGATACATCTAATTATTAAGATCAATACCAGTAGCCAAAGCTAAATGCTCATTCCATCTTCCATTAAGTGTAGTCCCATCAATACATAGGTATGACCTACAACCAACCTTGAATCCCTCAATGCAAGGGGCCAATGCACAAAAAATCTATGAATACAAACCTTTCCTTCTACAACCACCTCATCAATCTCAACAACACTGCGTGGTGATATCTTCTTAATCTCTGCCTTCCAACTATACAACATATGCAAACTTTCCTCCCATGATCCATAAATCTGTTGCATAGCTAACTCTCTACTCTTCTAGACTTTATCATATCCAATAGTCATATTGTAGTCATCCTCTAACTTTTCTGCAGCTTCATTGTACCCATAATGTCATCCTTAATGAGGATAGGGACAACTTTTGCAGCCATTGAGGATTTTGAAGCTGTAGAAGTCTTATTCTACTAGTTGAGCTGCACTCATGTTTATTCACTAAAAGAGTAATCTACAATAACCAACAATATAAAAGTAATTATTAGTACAAACATATAACCAAATTAATAGAAAAAATGAACACTTGCTTGTTAGTTCATACAAACACATGAAAAAAAGTTAGTACCATTATAGTTCTCAAATCACTTTGCTTGTTACCCCACAATTCTCCAATGACATTCTTCACCTTTGCAATACCTTTGAAATTGAGTCCTATCAGATTTCTCTATACCCAAGTCAAGCTCCTAATTTATTGCATACTATCTCATAACCAATCTGAATTCCTTCATGTCAGGGCACTTAAGGCCAAGTTTTATTTTAGACTTATCCTTGTCATATCTTATCATACACTCCTCTAGTATGGCATGATCCACCGCAATGGCTACACCTTCTATGTCCTTGTCTATAGAAGTTCATTGGCTTTCACTAGCTTGTGCGACAGCCTTGTTTGTAGCACCCTTTGCATCCTTGTTAGTCCTATCATCCTCATCTCTTAAGCCCAAAAGAGCATACATTTTATCTTGTCCAATGGTGTCAATTCTACCTTTGTCATCATGCCTCCATTCAATCTCCAAATTATCCCAATCAACAACCAGAAAGCTTTGTTAGTTAGATGGCAAACCTAGTGTTGCTATTTGTGAGCATACACCTAACTCAAGCATTAGTGGTTCTCGTGTCTCCATCAAAGTTACACTTGACTGGCAAGGAAAACTACTTGCTATGTCCCCAACATGATTAGGGATGGCAAAGAGGACCCATTCCTCAATCCTCGATGGAGATTTCCTCTATTAGGGGCGGGGGATGGCAGGAATCTCATCCCCGTGGGGGAGAAATGGGGGAAATCCCCACTCCCCATCCTCGTTCTCCACGGGTGTACCCACGAAAACTGACATGTGGACCACTGATCTATAGTATATAAGGAGGAAAACTCTAATCTCATTCTCATCTCCAATCACTACCATAGAAACAGTCTTTAGTGATGGAGTTTTACTGAAGGATAAATGACGCACATCAGTAATACACTTTTAGTGGTGGACTGTTTTACATGCGTTAGTAAAGATGCACCATTAGTGACGGGTCGTAATGTGGCCCATCACTAAAGGGGGACACCCTCATTAGAGAAGGGTCATACAGTGACCCATCACTAAAGTGTCCTAGCATTAGTGACGGGTCATGTTACGATCCGCCACTAAAAATAGGCACCCCTTTAGTGACGGGCCACATTACGACCCGTCACTAAAGGTGGTGCTATTTAGTGATGGATGTTATTTTACCCGTGTTACTAAAGATGGGCACCCTCTTTAGTGGCGCACCATGTTATTATCTATCACTATAGTTGTCTCCTAGGTATAAATAGGCGGGACAAAATTGAACCAGCTACACTTTTATTTTCATGCTAATCCCTAACCCTAGCCTCTCATTGGCGTCATCACCGCTTTTTTTGATGGAATTGTGCCCAAGAGAATTCTGGGAGAACCAGAAGTTCTGGCTGAGGGCCGAAAGTTCCGGGTTCTGGAGCATCCGGAAGTTCCGGTTATGACTGGAAGTTCCGGGCCAGCCTCAGTTTTGGTTTCTAGAGGAGCCGAAGGTTCCGATTGGTCTAGAAGTTTCGGGCCTGCCTGGACGAACCGGAAGTTCCGGTTAGGCCAGAAGTTCTAGGTCGAAATAAATTCGATACAGAAGGTTATTTTCGGAAGTTTTGGTTAGAACCAGAAGTTCTGGTCCAGGCGAACAGATTAGATCTGTTGGGCTTTAATACAGATTAAAGGCCCGTGACAGGGTACTATATAAAGAGAGGAGGGGCTAGCACGAAAAGGCTGCTGCTGCTGCTTGATGTTGGTATGACCAAACCCTAGCCACCACCTCTCTCTAAGCTACAACGGTTGCAGCGATCTCTCCCGTAATCTCCCACGCGGTACTAGCATACCGATGAGAGGTGATCCCATCTCTGTATGTGTGGATACCGTAGAGGCACCACTCCTACATCGGTGCTGATCTTCATCTCGTGGAGTTCGCCGGATCACCAGATCACGTCGTCTCCATCACTAGATCACCGACGAACGGACAAAAAACATGAGGAGTAGCTTGAGGACGCGCTTCACTGACTCTACTTCCGCTGCCCGAGCGCGTCTCGTGGCTTGAGGTAATGATCTATGATCCCATTGCACGCATGGTTCCTAGGCTAACGGGGTAAATTTTTGAAATTAAGCGCTAGCATAGCCTCCCCATAACCTAACAGTGGTATTAGAGCCTACGTGCGTAGTGTTCGATCTGGATCGATCATATATAGTGATATGTGGTGGAAATAGATTGGATCTATTGTTTTTGCGTCGGATTTTTGGAAGTTCCGGTTAGACTGGAAGTTCCGAGCTGAAATAATTTTTGTACAGAATATTATTTTCGGAAGTTCCGATTGGACCAAAAGTTCCGGGTCCGGAAGTTTTGGGTTCGGAAGTTCCGGTTGGACCAGAAGTTCCGGACAGAAATAAATTCCATACAGAAGGTTATTTTCGGAAGTTTCGGGTGTGACTCGAAACTTTCAGGCCAAAATAAATTCGAGTCAGAAGGTTGATTTCGGAAGTTTCGGCCCCGAGTTAGAAGTTCCAGGCCCTTCAACCAGAATTTCTGGGCCTATGAGTCAGAAGTTCTGGGCTTGGTTTAGTCACGCATAGATTCCGCTTAACTCATTTTTGTAGGGAATGTTGTGACTGGTATGGCCTTACAAATATATGAGATGCATGAATGTAATAACATGGCCTGCGTGTCATGGTTAATTATAGCCCAAGGCTGTTTAAATGTTGTACGACCTACGCGTCGACATGTGATGTTTCTCCTCATGTAATTAGTATAGTGCTATTAGGTGTAATAGACTGATACAAATTCATAGAGACCTGAAGCGTGATGACCCGACGAACAGGAACCATGGAGATAGAGATCACCATGCGAAAGGGCCATACTATGTCACAGTTAATATGATTGCCTATGATGTTTTCTTATATTTCTGTCATTACTATTCTTTCATGTTCCGTGTGCGGTAGGCATCGTTACCATGTTAGAATAGTTTCCCTCAGAAAATTAAGTATTGATGCTCTTTCCAATAGCTGCACCTACCAAGGTTCTCGATCATCGATGGTGGGTCTACCAAAGCAGGGTGCCGTCTTTTATCTTGACCAGCTAGGGTGAATGTTGGATAACCACATGCATAGTATTGGTTTGCTTAACAAAGCTATCAAAACGGTTTTGGGCTTTAGGGCATGGAGTTGGGTGTCGGGCATTGAATGCTACCCCAACGAACAAGAGTCACATAGGATGTGATTAGCAAGTGTTGGTTACCTATGTCACTAATCTTCTAGCAGTAATGCCAAAACTCACTAGGAGTTAGATGAATATGGATCTTGTCCCATAATGTGTCGTTAGAGGGAAAGCGATCATTTTACATATTGTGGTACATCTTTTATTTGATAGAAGATTAACACAGCATAGTGCTGAACCTTGCATTGTTGTTATAGATCATGGCACCTACTACAAAGAATAATTCTGTTTTTAATCTGCGATCTATTCTTAAGAGGGAGAAATTGTCTAGAATAAATTTTATTGACTGGTATAGAAACTTGAGAAATGTTCTCAAATAGGAGAAAAATGATTATGTTCTAGACGAACCCCACCCTGATGAACCAACAGATGATACACCACTTGCTGATAGGTAGGCTTATGAGAAGCACGCTAGTGATTCAGTTGATGTCAGCTGTCTCATGCTTGCTTGCATGTTCTCTGAGCTTCAGAAGCAATATGAGGACAGGGATGCCTATGATATGATCGTGGGACTCAAATGCATGTTTGAGAACCAAGCACGGATTGAGAGGGATAATGTCTCAAAGTCCTTGTTTGTGTGCAGGATGGCGGAAAGCAGTCCAGTGAGTCCTCATGTGATCAAGATGATTGATTACATTGAGAACCTAGAAAAACTTGGATCTGCTCTTGATAAAGATTTGGCCACAGATGTGATTCTGTAGTCGCTCCCTACGAGCTTTGAGCCATTCATTCTGAATTTTTATATGAATAGCATGCAGAAGAGAATGGCTGAATTGCATGGGATGCTCAAGAGAGCAAGGAAAGCCTTAAGAAAAATCCTAGTCATGTGATGATGGTTCAAAAGGAAAGTACAAAGAGAAAGCATAAGGGAAAGGCTAAAGCTCCAGATGCGATCTCGAGCTCTAAGTCTAATTTGGCTAGAAAGTCTAAGTCGGGCCCTGCTAACTCTGACACTTGCCACCACTGCCATAAGCTTGGCCATTGGCGGAGGAATTGCAAGTTGTACTTGGAAGAACAAAAGAAAAAGAAGGGAAGTATGACTTCCGCTTTAGGTATAAATGTTATTGAAATTTATCTTGCTACTCGTCTAAGTGATTCATGGATATTTGATACCGGATCAATGATTCACACTTACAAATCGTTGCAGGGGCTGAAAAGGACTAGGAAGTGCGCAAGAGGCGAATTAGATGTTCGCGTCGGCAATGGTGCAAAAGTTACTGCGTTGGCCGTCGGCGTTTATTCTTTGTCGCTACCCTCAGGATTAGTTTTGGAACTGAATAATTGTTATTTCATTCCCGCCTTGGGCAGAAACATTATCTCTTCGTCATGTTTAGAGGAAGACGATTTTGAATTCGTAATAAAGAACAAGTGTTGTTCGATATTTTCGAATGGTATGCTCTATGGTGTTTGTCCATTATTAAATGGCTTATATATTCTGAATCTTAAGGATACATATGTCTATAATATTAATATGAAGAAACCTCGACTCAATGATTTGAGTCCTATCTATGTCTGGCATTGTCGTTTGGGTCATATAAATGAGAAGCGCATGCAGAAGTTCCATAGAGATGGGCTTTTGGAGTCATTTGATTTCGAATCGTTTGACACATTTGAGTCTTGTTTACTTAGCAAAATGACTAAGTCGCCTTTCACTGGTCAAAGTGAGAGGGCAAATAAATTGTTGGCCATTGTATATACTGATGTATGTGGACCAATGAGTTCTACGGCCAGAGGTGGTTTTCAGTAATTCATTACTTGTACCGATGACTTTAGTTGATTTAGTTACATCTATTTAATGAGGCATAAGTCGGAATCCTTTAAAAAGTTCAAGGAATTCCAGAATAAGATACAAAATCATACTGGCAAGACAATTAAATTTCTACTATCGGATCGTGGAGGTGAATATTTGAGCCATGAGTTTAATGATCATCTGAAGCAGTGTGGAATTATTCCATAGCTGACTCCACCTGGTACATCTCAGTGGAATGGAGTGTCCGAGCGGAGGAACCGAACCTTGTTAGACATGGTCCGATCGATGATGAGTCAAACTAATCTTCCATTGACGATCCATTGACGAAGCCTCTCTCACAGCCTAAGCATGAGGCACACTTGAGCTCTATGAGTATTAGATACTTGCGTGAGTGACTCCAGTATGATTAGAAAGTCTCTGGAGAGACTTCTCTGGGCCCCTCGAGGTAGTCGGATTGGAAAGTGCATGGCCATACCACTATGATCAAAGAGTTGATCATGATTGAATACACTACTTGATAGAGTGAAGTGTCGAGCTATCAACAAGGGTGGCACGAATCTCGCCTTGAGCTTGACTGATGTCGTGTGGTAAAGGGATTGGTGCGTGACAAGGTTCAGAAAGTATGATTTTGACTTTGTATGCTTTCGGGGGTCAATATATGTTGCTAGGTACCGCTATTGATCGGCGATTCGGAAAGGGTTTTCGGGTAGCGACCATTTGCATATGAACCTATCGGGTCGCACGCTTAAGGGGATTGGATTTTAAAGCTTGCAAGAATTGGCTCTTGTGCAAGTGAGAGATTGATGGAATTATGCCCAAGAGAATTCTAGGGGAACCGAAAGTTTTGGCTGAGGGCTGGAAGTTTTGGTTTCTAGAGGAGTCGGAAGTTTCGGTTGGTCTGGAAGTTCTGGGCCTGCCTGGATGAACCGGAAGTTTCGGTTAGACTGGAAGTTCCAGGTTGAAATAAATTCGATACAGAAGGATATTTTCGGAAGTTTCAGTTAAAACCGGAAGTTCCAGTCCAGGTGAATAGATTAGATCTGTTGGGCTTTGATACAGATTAAAGGCCCATGATAAGGCACTATATAAAGAGAGGAGGGGCTAGCATGTAGGACCGAAAAGGCGACCAGAGGGGGGGTGAATGGGCGCAAATTAAAAACACAGTGGAAAATACAATTACTCCCAAAACTTCTAACAATGAGAATATCAGCCTTGCAAGTGACTTAAGAAAGCTCAGCACAAGATTGTGCGATACAGATCACACCAGGCAAGCTGATATC
>KE372696.1:20573-37775 GCA_000418225.1 Zizania latifolia | reverse complement strand
GCAAATGTTTCTTCAAAATCGATACCCTCCTTTTGACAAAAACCCTGGGCTACGAGTCGAGCTTTGTTGCGCACCACAACCCCATCTTCACCTTGTTTGTTTTTAAATACCCATGGTTCATACCATGACTCCTCATAGCACGAAAAGGCTACCGCTGCCGCTTGATGTTGATATGACCAAATCCTAGCCACCACCTCTCTCCAAGCTACAACGGTTGTAGCGATCTCTCCCCTAGTCTCTCGCGCGGTACTAGCATACCGACGAGAGGTGATCCCGTCCCTCTACGTGTGAATACCGTAGAGGCACCGCTCCTACATCGGTGCTGATCTTCTTCCCGTGGAGTTCGCCGGATCACCAGATCGCGTCATCTCCATCACCGGATCAGAAACGTGAGGAGTAGCTCGAGGACGCGCTTCAACGACTCTACTTCCACTGCCCGAGCGCGTCTCATGGCTTGAGGTAATGATCCATGATCCCATTGCACGCATGGTTCCTGGGCTAACGAGGTAAATTTTGGAAATTAAGCGCTAGCGTAGCCTCCCCATAATCCAACATCTTCCTCATCGACGTCGTGTCCTGCTCATCACCCCACCTCTCCCTCATCGCTGCCACCTCCCCCTCATCATCACCATCTTCTCCTTATCGGAGCACGCAGCTGTTGACACCAGAATTTCGACCAACACACCATCGGCGTGACAAATCAAGTGGCTGGGCCGATGGGCCACCGATATAAGCTTAATGAGCGAAGACGGGCTATGCGTGACGTGGGCTGATGCTTCATAATGTTTATCTTTTAGTTAGTGAATAATTAGAGTCAGTTAAGATTCTGTGTTATCTATAGATAGCATGTCTACCTAGCTATAAATAGGTAAGCTCGGGGTTATTATAAAGGAGTTCACACAACTAATCAATCAATCATTTGGTGCATCGCCAACTTTAGGTACGTAGCATTAGGGCAATTCTCCGTTGGGATCAGGCTGCATCGGTTAAGTCCGATCTCTGATCATGACGGGGATAGCCTATTTGGTAAACTAATTAATATGTTCATGGCTTTCTCGGTTGGGTCCGATACTGTGAGCAGATTGAGTAGGTTTGCTAGTTATCTCGGTTTAATGCATTGATTCACTTTCTTATGTTATGCTTTATCGCTCGAGTCTATGCGTTTGCCAATCACGCCAGTTCAATAGATTGTATTAGATTAAATTGCATACCGATCATCAACAAGGTGCTATCTCGGTTGGGTCCGATCCATGGTGTTGATAGGGATGTGTGCGAGTTAGTTTGATTTAATCTATTGGTCCGGTGTTCATCAGAGTTCTAGCTGATGGTTTATCTGCTATTCTGTCGATTGGTTTGATTCTTTTTGTAATTCTCTTGGTAAAATATTTGTGCGCTGCATCGGTTTAGTTGGAACCGTAGGGATTGATACCTCGGAGCATTATCACTAGAGCCGATTGGTAGGATTTACGGTACTTTATGCGCTTTTTACGTATGCTATCGAAGCCGATGTCGATAGGCCATCGCCAATAGCGTTAAGACATCTTATGTTTGTTTCCTTGTTAATTGTAGGGTCAAATTGACTGACACTCTCTGTACACCTCTGAGTTATTTAGGACCTGCACTAGAGCTAAGCAGACTCTCCTAGGCCTTCGAGTGTGAAGGTGCGAAGATACCTGCGATTTTCACGTCAACAGTGGCCTCCTTTCCGTTGCCAAATCGTCCTTGCCATGCCGACTCATCCTCGATGCCACCTCATCATGCCTCTCCATCGCCGACTCGTCCTCGTCGTGCTTCTTCCTCCTCCTCGCAAGGTACTTACCCGCATGCTCCAAGAACCCTAGCCGACCCTTCTGTGAATCTGTTCTAAAATGTTGATACTTTGTCTATGTCATGTTTGTACTTCCGTGAATGCCATGTTTATCATTTTATAATTTTTAATATTTATCTACTCTAAAAAGCAGTACTTTGTCTATGTCATGTATTATTTTCGATGGTTACTTTTGTCTATGCAACTCTTTCGTACTTATGTATATTTGATATGTATACATGATCAACTTGATTTATGTGTTCTATAAATGAATGAGCCCATTATGGCTAGGGTTTCTAATTTGTCCATGTGCTCCTCTATATGCTCCCCTATTCGCTCAATGAAAAGTTGGCCTAGTATAAGGATGTGTGTGTCAATTAGGCTCACCATTTTTGTTCATATAATTTGTTCATGTAATGTTCTTACATTATATGTTCACTATCATATAGTTTGTTCCTTTAAGTCATTTTTTTAAATATTCTTTAGGGGTAAGATTAATTAATTAGTTGTCACACACATCCTCATACTAGGCTAAGTCTTCATTGAGCGAATAGGAGAGCATAAGGTATATCGACTCGGTAATACCGTTTGGACCCAATCACGACTGCACCGAGAGACTACTCAGTAATCAGAAGCATAATCAACGAGTAAGGTTTTATTCACTTTATTATTACAAGTTGAACCTTTAACCTATTCTCGCTGAACTTATTTTTGTTGTACATCAAACGTAACAGAACATCGACAGTTGGTACATAAAACCACAGTGTCGGTAAGTCTCTAAATATTTACTTTATCTAAATTAAATGTGTCGTCCTCATTAATCATGTATTTCTATAACAGTGCTACACTCAACCTCTAAAAAAACCAATGCGGATTTTATATCGCATACCATATGATGATGGCCTTAAAGGTAGCGAAACTTCAAAAGCCAGAAGTAAGATACTATCATATATGTGATTGTTGTATTAAATTTACTTTTCACTTATGTATACATCGACTAATGTAAAAACTCATTTCACAAAAATTCAGCATACCTGAAAATTTTCTCAAGGAGACTGACTTGCATGGCATCCGAGGATGGCCAGGGATATTCTTAATGGATCAAGTCATCTCTTCGAAGGGAGATTTCTATTATAGTGGCATGAATTAATTTTTGTTGGTTACGATGTAAATATGACATGTAATAGTTGGTAAACGGCTCATTTATGTAATGTATGCTTTGCTTTTGTAATACAAATTGTGTTGTGGTATTCTGTGATGAAACTTCTATGATATGTTTGCAATGTACAATATTGGCCGCTAAATCCTGGCTTTGCTTCAGGATGCAGCCTAAAAAAATTATTTTTTTACAATATGACCAAAATATTAGTGACGGGCCTAAATAAATACCCATCACTAGAGGATTTATATAGGTCCACCTCTGGGCCAGCATAACACCCTTTAGTAATGTTTCACAGTATAACCTGTCACTAAATGGTACCCTTTAGTGATGGGCTATAATTTCCACCCGTCACTATAGGGTCCCTTTAGTGACGGGCTACAATTTTTACCCATCACTAAAGGATACCCACTCTTTAGTGACGGGCTATAATTTTCACCCGTCACTATAGGGTCCCTTTAGTGGCGGGCTACAATTTCCACCCGTCACTAAAGGGTCCCTTTAGTGACGGGTGGAAATTGTAGCCCGCCACTAAAGGGACCCTATAGTGATGGGTGGAAATAACTCGTCATTATAGGGTCCTTTTAGTGACGGGTGAACATCCATCACTAATAATAGGACTTTACTGACATGATAAGAATGACGGGTGTGATGTCCGTCACTAATAAATTTTATGACCCGTCACTCATGGCCTTTTTAGGTAGTGAATTCTCTATCCACAAGACCACAAAGGCACTAATCTCATTCTTGCCTTCCTGCAATCTTGCGGTCCTACCCTTCTAGTCGGCACATCGCACCGCGGACTGCTACCCAGGCCCCTATTCTTTTCCTCTATTGCTTACAATCAATAGTATTACTAGCTAATTGTTATATAATTTATAGTTTAATGTCAACTTATAGTTTTTATTAATTTGAGTTACTTAATGTCAACTTATAGTTTTAATAAATTTGAATATGCTAGATCGTATGTTCACGGGGATTTACTCTCGGTCGGGTATCTATCAACCCGATGGGGATCAGGGATGGGGAAAAGTGCCTCCAAAACTAGGGACGGGGACGAGGAACTTGAAAAACTTCTCTAGCGAGGAAGCAGGGGACAAAACCCTCTCTCCTCTGGGGAGTGTCCCCGTTGCCACCTCTAAACATGCTCGAGATCGAGCCTAAGAGAAAGAAAGAGATAAACTAAGTTAGAGTTCTATCTAACATCAATTTCTCCCTGTGACCAATACAACATCAACAACAAAAAGAGAGTTGGAAAGGAGAAATTACTCTGTATTGCTGCCCATCAGATTGGGGCTCATCCCGTTGGCTGCTCACATACTCAATCTCCTCTTCTTGCCTCTGCAGCCACCATGTCCAACAAGTCTTCCTACTTCCCTTCCATGCAATGACAATCATTCAGCTAGCCTGGAAAAAAGGAATAACTTTTAATCGTTGCCTTGCTTGTTAAAACTATAACACTGACTTAAAGCAATTTTCTTCATAGAGCATCACATGCAACATAATTTTTTTAATACAGTAGGTTTAGAATATATTTCCAAGTTTGTGTAACTGAAGTTATCAAAAGCAAGTATTAAAGGTTAAGGTGTCGATACAGGCTGTCAATGGCGTAGTTGAAAATGGGTGCTTTCTCGTGTCAATAAACAATTACAACGAGATAACTTGCATATACTAGCATACCATCCAAAATCAAAAGTAAACTAATTCTGCAAGATCAGTAGAAGCACACATTCTCAACACGTAAAAAAACTAACACCTAAAAACTTATAACTACTACAGCATGGCATCGTTCTCAGCACCACATTCTCAGCACTGTAAAAAAAACTAACACCTAAAAACCTAAAAGCAGACTAGTGATGGATTCAGTTTGCTTCCAACAAGTCTCAACCATGGTTTTCTATGGAAGATCATACCCTTACAGCTTTTGTGGTTGTTCATCTCCTATTTACATGCATTCCTCATGCCAAGAGTGTTGATCTGAACTCAGACAAGCATGCTCTTCTTGCATTTGCTAACTCACTGCCGCATGACAGGAGGCTCAACTGGAGCTCCACAACTCCTCTATGCACTTCTTGGGTTGCGGTGACATGCACACCAGTCAATAGTCGTGTGCAAAAACTGCGCTTACCAGTAATAGGGCTCTTTGGCCCGATACCCTCAGAGACGTGGCGGGCCAGCTGACGAGTGTGAGGGGAATGGGGGAAGGGGGACGCTGGAGGGAGCACGCGACAGGGCGGCAAGGGATCCAGAGAGAGGGTTTGTCACAGGAGAGGAGAGAGCAACTCGAGAGAGAGGGGGCTGAGATTTTTCACTGAAATAAGTGAGATTCTTTGGAGTGGTATTTTGGAGAAGCAAATATACAGAGTGATATTTAGAAGAAACCCAACGTTTGAAGTGACGTTTTATAAAAAAAACCTCTCATGCGGTGGTAGCGGCGGTGGGAGCTATGGCCTATGGCCTGCGGGCATACGGCGCGGGAGCATGACTGAACAGCCGCTTCACGCGATGGGAGGGGATTTTCCCACCTCCCCGAGGGGAAGATTTCCCCATCCCCATCTCGGAGAATTCATCGCTGGGGAACGGGGAATAGGGGCTGTTACCATGCTGCCACCGCCCACCGGAGGACCTCCTTGTCGAGGGTGCTATGTGCGACGGGTCCCGCTGGCCACCGCTAACCAAGTGAGGAGAGGTGGCGCTTTGCTTCCATGCAGAGGGTGAGAGGAGGAGAAAATTGGCTATTTGCTACTTTTAAGAGTGGGCTTCGCAAAAATAACACTCTCATGATTGGCTTCGCAAAAATACCACTCTGTTCATTGGTACTTTGATTTCTCTGCCATTTAGCCCCTTTAAACATTTTTAATTTTTCTTTTCTATTTTCTCACACGGGAAAAGACATCTTTGCCCCTCATACATCATTCTCTTCTCAGGCGTGTGGAGGCTGGCACAGGTGCTTGGAGGGCGGCGGCGGCACGCGAAGGCCAGCAGCCCGTGGTGTGCGGAGGGCGATGCGGAGGAGCACGCCTGTGTTGGCCGGGTGCGCACGCCGAGATGTCCACGCACCAGAGAAGAGAAGTTGTAACAGCCAAGGGCAAAGATGTCTTTTCCCGCGTGAGAAAATAGAAAAGAAAAATTAAAAATGCTTAAAGGGGCTAAATGACAGAGAAATCAAAGTACCAACGAATAGTGCTATTTTTGTGAAGCTAATCTTAAGAGTGATATTTTTTCGAAGCCCACTCTCAAGAGTATCAAATAGCCAATTTTCTCTGAGAGGAGAGAACTGAGGCCCAGGGGAGATAGGAGGATCTAATAACAACAATAGGAATAAAGCTGGAATGCCCTTCTGATTTCTGAACCAGTAAAAATATAAAATTTGTCTCAGATTTGCAAGGTATTTAGTATACGAAAGATGTAGTTTTGTTTTAGTTTTTTTTGTCAAAATCATTTGTCCAGCCTCTGTGCAAACAAACTGCAACGGCTATTGAATGAAAAAAATCAATCAGTTCAGGCAGAAATAACATCAAGCCCATATACAGTAGAAGCTGCCTTCGATCCAAAGTCAATACGAAGATCACAAGATGGAAATAGAACCATTTGATCCAGGGGAACTATTTTTGTCTTCATTGTTCCACTGTGATGTTTCGTCAGTATAGAGCTAACCAAGCTGATGCATACAACTTAACAGGCCTAAATTTCATTCCAGTAATGGAAGGTTAATAGTGTTTTCATGAACGAACAATTTGAACAGTAATTATAAGTGTAAATCCTCAGAGCACTATAGCTATCGTGCAACAACCGTTACCATGTAGTTTGATAGTCTGAAGTTCCTAGGTCCTGTTTGGATCGGACCTATTTGGATCCTAGGTATTGGAAGAATTAAAATCCATTTCAGATTCTATAAAATATTGAATTGTGTGGAATTTAATTGAAATTTAATATTTCTATTTGGGTATTCCATAGAATTAAAATATGAGAATTAATTCCAAAACATGTTTGGATGATCAAACCATTATTCCAATTCCATTATTATAGAAAAACATTAGCTACAAATAAGGCTCCATAACATATTCATATAATCAAAAACTTCTGCACGTAACATCAAAATCATCAATTTCATTTGTGTTGGGACAAAACCCCTCGCAGAAATAAGTCCACAAGCTAAAATAACACGACAAGTTTCTGAAATAAGTCCACAAGCTAAGTAAACACATACACAAGCTAATTAAACATATTAACAATTTCACTTGTTAATATGTTTTAACAGCCACTTCTTCCTAAGTTCCATGAGAAGTGCTAGTAGTACATTAAACTTGCGATCATCTGAAATTAGGAAATCATATGCATCTAAAAAAGCATCATCATCTCTATCTAAGTCAGGTATAGCCTTCAAAGCAGCAACAACTTCTCTCGGTGGCATAACTTTTGGATCTTGAAAAGAGTCATCTTTTAAGGCTACAACAAAGCTATCTAATTTGTCCCTAAGAAAAGCAATACCATGATCATCCGTCTGATGCATCTTTGTTCTATCATCACCAACATGACTTGATGTAGATGTATTAGAGCCTGGATCCTTGTTTGTAAGATCCTCAACAACCATCTCTTTTGAGAATGTAAGATCCTCAATAACTCTCTTTTGTATTCTCAGAAGGTGTCCTAGCAAATTCACAAGTAGTATGATCTTTGCAGTAAACAAGACTTATTGAATCCCAAAAGAGATGTTTGTTGAGGATCTTACAAACAAGGATCCGGGCTCTAATACATCTACATCAAGTCATGTTGGTGATGATAGGAGGAAGTGGCATCGGACGGATGATCATGGTATTGCTTTTCTTGGGGACAAATTAGATTGCTTTGTTGCAGCCTTAAAGATGACTCTTCTCAAGACCCAAAAGTTATGCTACCGGGAGAAGTTGTTGCTGATTTAAAAGTTATACCTGACTTAGATGAAGATGATGATGCTTTTCTAGATACATATGATTTCGTAATTTCAGATGATCGTAAGTTTAATGTACTACTAGCATTTCCCATGGGACTTAGGAAAAAGTGGCTGGTAAAACATATTAACAAGTGAAATTGTTAATATGTTTAATTAGCTTGTGGATGCGTTTACTTAGCTTGTGACTCATTTCAGAAACTTGTCATGTTATTTTAGCTTGTGGACTTATTTCTGTGAGGAGTTTTGTCCCAACACAAATGAAATTGATGATCTTGATGTTACCTGCAGAAGTTTTTGATTATGTGAACATGTTATGAAGCCTTATTTGTAGCTAATGTTTTCCTATAATAATGGAATTGATTCCATGGTTTGATCATCCAAATAGGTTTTAGAATTAGTTCTCAGATTTTAATTCTATGGAATACCCAAATAGAAATATTGGATTTCAATTAAATTTCACACAATTCAATGTTTTATAGAATCTGAAATAGATTCCAATTCTTTCAATACCTAGGATCTAAATGGGGCCTAAAAGATTGTGAAGTGTTTGCCTGTACCCACTAAATTCATGCTATGCACCAAATGAACACGAGTTTCCAGTGCTGCCTTATCAATATAATATGTCGTTGTGTCTGCCTGTTATTTGTTGGTAATAACATCTGAAGTGAGGTTGGTCCAGAGTTATGAACCATGAGTGCACCTGTGTTTGTTTAACTGTTAAATATACTAGTTTGGTAAAAGAATTCAAGAAAGATCAAAATGCACAACCAAGTAGTTCCATGATCATGCACATAGTGTTATGAAAGTTTTAGAATTTCAGGCCCATATGTCAAGCTCAGGCAATCAAGGAGAATAGAGTAGCAGTTTGTCAGAACACCACCAGACACCAGTCCACCACCTTCAGAAGTCAGAAAACATTAGTTTTGAAGTATGGCTTGCAACAGCTGGCCCTGTTAAAAACTTTCAATTGCCAACCATGTGGTTGCAGGCTGCCAACTAGCCATTTTATGATTATTGCACCAGGCTACCAACCAGACTTTCAATTGCCCACTCTTGTTTTAAAAGCAAGAGAGACACTTCATGATTATATAAAGCAACAGACTCACCTGAGGTGAAGGGAGGAAGTCAGGAAGGCAAACATTTGTACAGCATTCATGCATGCAACGTGTGCAACTTTTAATCTAAGCTTTCTCTGGAGTCAAACCTGATGGACAGCCTATCACAGCACACGTGACATAGTGTAGAAACGGGAGGCACCGGGAAATAGAACAGCAACCTGAGGAATCTTACTGGAGCTGAGGGCCACTCTCTATCAACGAACACGTGTCATTGGAGAATTAGTGGATGAAGAAGGCCATGAGATAGGCTAAGTACAATCTTGGCTTCAAGACTAGAAGACTTACTATGTTGAGCCTGCATGCAACTGTAGAATTAAGTCCGGGAAACCCTCCTTGCAAAGAGGAGATAGACAGATAGTTGAGAAAAGCAGGCATACCCAAGCTAAACCAATCTTGGGACATATCCAGCTTGAGAGTTGAGACCATAGTCGAACATCAGCTATCTTCCTAGAGGTGGTGATGACTCACTATCTACTAGGGCAATCACGCTTGTTTAGCTAACGTAATTGTGCATATAATTTTGTTTTCTTAAACAGCCTAAAGACTGGGTGCATATTAGAAGAAGGATTGAAAAATTTAAATATAAGACAAACTATCATGCCCGAGGCTTGGGCCAGTTTTAAAAAATTGAGTTCCTTTTGTGAAGAAAATGTGGATGGACAAGGGAATGCTTTACAGAGCATAGGTCTTTGTAATTGTTTTATATTGCAGGTGTACGGCGAAGTGCTTGTTCTTGAAGGTCTAAACTACTGTTAAATCAAAACACGGATCATATTAAGCTCATTTGATGAACCATTTATCTTTAGCCTATCTCTGCTCCTAATGAAGTCAAATAATAAGCTAAACCATGAACATGAATTGGATGTGATGGAGACATGGAGAATAAGTTTTGCATGAAATATTTTGACAAAACAAATCCATATAAGATTAATTAAATTAGCAGCAAAATAATGCTCATGTGCTTCTCCACATAGCACTGAACTGCATTATTACAACCCTGAATGGCACTCACACCACATCAAACAAATCATAGCGCTCTTCATATTTAGGGTATGTTTATTGAGTTTCAGATTTTAAGAAGCATCTGGTGAGAATAGAGAAGCTGATGTTCCTCAGCTTGATACTAGTTTATTTCTAGACTCTGTAACTATTGAGTTTTATAATCTAAACCTAAAGTCTAAACTGTTTGGGGAGCTTCAGATTCTAATGATAGCTGCAGTTATCAAAATCTCCCCCAAACAGGCCCATAAGAGTGAGAGGCCGATGATGTTAGAGCTAGCATAATCATCATTCCCAAAAGAAAAAAAGAACAGCATAACCAAAGGGAGAAAAGAGAATAAGAGATATGTAATGCAGATGAAAACCTCCTGTCATATTTTTTTATGAAAATCATGTAGAGAAAAATCTTAGGGCTAGGAAGCATCGGGAAATGCTAACTCAAACTCAAACTCTTGATTTATTGCATACTGTCTCATAACCAACCTGAATTCCTTCATGTCAGGGTACTTAACTACTTAAGGCCAAGTTTCATTTTAGGCTTATTCTTGTCATATCTTATCATACACTCCTCTGATATAGCATGTTCCAACACAATGGCTGCACCCTTCTATGTCCTTGTCTATAGAAGTTCCTTGGCTTCCTCTAGCTTGTGCGATAGCCTCATTTGTAGCACCCTCTATATCCTTGTTAGCCCTATCATCCTCATCCCTTAAGCCCAAAAGAGCATACATTTCATCTCTTCCTATAGTGTCAATTCTACCTTCGTCATCATGCCTCCATTCAATCTCCAAATTATCCCAATCAACAACCGAAAAGCTTGGTTGGTTAGATGGCAAAGCTAGTGTTGCTATTTGTGAGCATGTACCTGACTAAGCATTAGTGGATGAAGAAGGCCATGGCTAAGTACAATCTTGGCCTCAACAGTAGGAGACTTACTATGTTGAGCCTGCATGCAACTAAAGAATCAAGACTGGGAAACCCTTCTTACAAAGAGGGGGTAGTTGAGAGAAACAGACATACCCAAGCTGGACCAATCTTGGGACATATTCAGCTTGAGACCATAGTTGAATAGCGGTTGTCTTCATGGAGGTGACGAAGACTCACTATCCACTAGGGCAATCACGCTTGTTTAGCTATAGTAATTGTGCATATAATTTTTTTTAAGACAGCCTAAAGATTGGGTGCATATTAGAAGAAGGATTGAAAATATAAATATAAGACAAACTATCATGCCCGAGGCTTGGGCCAGTTCGAAAAAATTGAGTTCCTTTTGTGAAGAAAATGTGGATGGACAAGAGAATGCTTTACAGAGCATAGGTCTTTGTAATTGTTTTATATTGCAGGTGTATGGCGAAGTGCTTGTTCCTGAAGGTCTAAACTACTGTTAAATCAAAACATGGATCATATTGAAGCTCATTTGATGAACCATTTATGTTTAGCCTATCTCTGCTCCTAATGAAGTCACATAATAAGCTAAACCATGAACATGAATTAGATGTGATGGAGACATGGAGAATAAGTTTTACATGAAATATTTAGACAAAAAAAATACATAGAAGATTTATTAAATTAGCAGCAAAATAATGCTCATGTGCTTCTCCCTAGAGCACTGAACTGCATTATTACAACCCTGAATGGAACTCACACCGCATCAAACAAATCATAGTGCTCTTCCTATTTATGGTATGCTTATTGAGTTTTAGATTCTAAGAAACAGCTAGTGGATATCTAGTTAGTGAGAATAGAGAAGCTGATGTTCAGATCATCAGCTTGATACTAGTTTATTTCTAGATTCTGCACGAGTTTTACAATCAAGATCTAAAGTCTAGATCATTTAGAGAGCTTCAGATTCTTAGGATAGCTGTAGCCTACAGATATCAAAATCTCCCCCAAGCAGGCCCTTAAGAGTGAGAGGTGATGCGGAGCTAGCATAATCACCATTCACAAAAGAAAAAAGAACAGCCTAACCAAAGGGAGAAAAGAGAAGAAGAGTTATGTAATGCCGATGAAAACCTCCTGTCATATTTTTTATGAAAACTAGGTAGAGAAAAATCTTAGGGCTAGGAAGCATCGGGAAATGCTAGAGAGCAAAACCTGTTAGCAAAGCTGGGTAGCATTTTGCTCATGATCAGTTGAAGACTAACTCTTCTTTCAGCAATAATGAAGGGACTGGCAAATCTATGTGTGCCGGTCACTTAGTAACACTTCTCTCTCCACCTATCCAGTCATCTAGTAGAAAATGTATTTCCATGCTTCTATTTCTCTTTTGTTTTGTCACGATTGTGTGATTGTGTGGTCTTACTGATGTGCTAATTTGAGTGACATATTGACAAGGTTGTCTTTTGGTTGCATTGCTAATTTCAGTGCTCAATTTTGAAAAAAAAAACATAAAACCCAAAGCACAATTGTTATTTTAGTTAGAGGCAAGATTAGGTTGACAAAAATAACTGGGTGTCCCATACGTAATTATGTTATAACTATCAAGCAATGCAATATGATTAGTATGCGCTAAAACAACTAGAAATGGCCAAGCTCGATTCGTCTTGTCTCCCACGAAGACGGACAATTCTCTTTAGCTCCTGTCTACAAGCTCTTCTTCATGGGAATGACTTCATCCTTATGTGAAAAGCTGATTTAGAAAACAATGTCAAGCATTGTCGTTTCTTCATGTGGTTGTCTCTAGAAGAGTGTTGCTTAACGGCTGACAACTCAGGCGGCGTGGCTGGCCACACCTATTGCTCTCTCCTAATTACTCAAGCGAACGAGAAACTTGTGCACATCTCATCTCATCTCATCTTATGTCTTCATGCTTTAGGTCTAGAGACAAGTGCTACAACGAACAAGCTTCTCTTGTCTTTCGATTGGCAACATCAGTGGCGGAGCCAGGATCTTCCTATGCCTAGGGCTCAAAACACCGATGTCCGAGGAGGCGGGGAGCAGGCCAGCAGGGGAGGGAGTGTAGGAGACCGATCAGCGATTACAACAGTGATCCTTTTTTATGAGATCAACAACACTTCACCTTGATTTGGCAGTTTTTAGAACAAATGTAATACATAGGTAAAAAAAAGTGAACAACTATTATTTTGATTCTGATCACCATGGCTATATTAGGGGAAATCTTTCTATTCTTCGTCAATAGCCATATTCCCATAAAAAATATAAGATATTTTCCCAAATTTAGTTGGAGCTAGCTTGCTAGGTTCCCTGTTTATCATTCTAACAATGATCCTAGATTCTTATAAGCACAAGCAGTATGCGCTTGCAAAGATACTGCATACTGCATATGAAATAGTTTGCAGTTGATCCTCTAAGACCACTTGTTATGCATTGTAATGTGTAACAATATTTGGTGTTTCAAAAGAGGCATGTAAACTATAACAGAAACGGGGTTGGCCATTCCAAATCAAGTACCGTAAGTGAATCAAAACTACAATAAATTACAAAGCAACTAAAATAGGGAATTACTAACTTGCAGACGTTGCACCAATATCATAACAAAAAGCAGGCCTCCCAAAGCAGGGAACAAGAACCTAGGTTCCGAACATTGATCCATAAGTCCTTAAAAAGCCTTATATACTTTGCAGTCTCCACTTTATACATTTAGTTTTGGATCCATATTCTAGGCATAATTGATATGATAAGCACCAATGGTTTAGATCCAAATGTAGCATATGCCTTCAGTACGAAATCAAAATTTTCTGCAGACCTAACTCCTGAATTATGACACGTGATCTTAACTGCTTTAAGCACATGAATGCGGTTTCACATGGAAAAATCGTGTAGTCTGCCATTTATGCAGGCAAGAGATCAGAGATGAAAATGGTGAATCATATGGTATTTGACTTACAAATTTACAATGCATAATAAGGCCCATACTACAGACTACACCCCTGATTTGACATGGTTGTCTCATCAGTCATCAACACGATGGAGCAAGCAAAATCTACTAAACAACATAGTCTCAATTCCTTGAATTGGGAAGTAGGTTCTATTAAGCCGGAACAGGATCAGAAGGGTCCCCTATCAGACTCGATTGTCCCCAAATGTCAGTAACCGAGAGATGGTCAGATGGATGGAGTGAGGAGCTATCTTATGGGAGGATGACGGACGCCCACGAGAACTCATCGGTGGCCGCGCCATCTCCGGCGTCGCCGCTGGAGGGCAACTCACCGCCGTGCGCGTGTGCCCGCACTTGCACATCCACCTCCATCTTGTCAAAACCAGCACCTGACTCAGAATAGGAGTGACGGCGGCTATAATTAGGGGGCAGAGGCGCGAGCGCTGGCCAGAGGAGCCAGGGGGCGGAGCTGCGGGCACTAGCTGGGGGGCGGAGGTGGCGGAGCTCACTGCGTGACTGCGGGCGTGCGGCAAGGGTGGGAGACTGCACGGGTTGCTAGATGCTAGGGTTGTGTTGTTGTGTGGTGGGCATGGTGTTTGGTAGGCTGCGCTCCCTGTGCAGGCTAGGGAGGAACGAGGCCTAGCCTCGTCTCAGGCTGTACGAAAAGGGTGGGGCCGGGTCTTTAACATTTATTTTTTTTAGAAAATTTTATAGGTACTATAAGTAAAAAAATTTAGGCCTGTGGCTAGAGCCTCTGTTGTCTTAGGAGCAATTCTACCCCTGGGCAACATGGAGTTAGGCAACTAGTGGTGTGACATAAGAAAAACCTTTTTTGAGTCTCGGAGAAGACTATTTGATAGTCTAGTGATTTTGGTCACTTAGATGGTGTGTGTCAGGGATATGACCCCAGGGTACTTCCCGAATGTGATTGCGATGAAGTATAAGGAGGGGTCGGGAGACGAAGCATTAAAGATGACACAGAAGGGGTCGGATCATTCAATAGCCGAAGGAGCGGTCAGCGATCAGCAAAGCTCCCGAGTTCTACACTCAGGAAGATGGCCCGACCGCTGGCACTCAGACGGTCAACGCTGACAGCCAGACCGCCTCTTCAATGACAACAAAACCTAGACGTGTAACTACTCAATCAATACAGCAAGTAACGCCAAAGTTAATAGTCCACGTTTCGACCGTTTTAACTGTTATAAAGGGACTTAAATGGGCACATAAAGTCTAAACAGTAACCCCCCAGTCCTAGCAATATATAAAGGGCTCGGGATAACTTCTGACGGGCAGGTAGAAAGGACACAATTCTCTTTGACTGCATACTCTATTGCGCTTGAGGTCATTTCACGCCCTTAAGCTCATATTTCCACACACAAGATTATGGTTATTATCCTCCAGAAGGCTCGAACATGTCTAACTCTCGCGTCTCTTGTTTCTTGAGGCAACCATTGAATTTTGACCACAGTCGGCCCCTTACACCTACTCAAAACATCTCTGTGAGTAACCCCGTAGAGGATTATCGTACTTACGCAGCGACAGTTGGCGCGCCAAGTAGGGGATCGCTCTATGAGATTTTTTAAACTCGGATTCAATGACCGTTTTGTGCAAGGTTAACACCTAGGTCCCCGTCGGCTCCATCATCACCTTCGGAAACCTGACTTTTGTTGGCGATTCTATTTGCCAACTCGTCATCTCCACCTCTACCAACGCCCAGGCGAATGTTGTGTGCATACCTGTCACACGCTCTGCTAGTTCCCCTACACAAGGCATGGCTTGCCCCGAGGTGATCAAGGCAAATGAACGCCTGGCTCCACTCAGTGTTCGCCGACCCGTCTCCACCGACTCGCCCGCCGACTTTGTCATCTTCGCCAACTTAAGCGGGCGCACGATCCAACGGCGCCAATTCAGCAAGATCGCCTCAGCGTCGACCAGAAGGCAGAACATGTCAGTTACACCGATGCCTCCTCCCGCAAGGGCTACCTTGATGATGACGGCCGCCGTCTCTGAGGATGAACTCACCACCAACGCCGCCGAGTCCAGCACTCATCGGTGGGAACGTCAGAGGCGGAATGCCTCCAGCCAACTTCGTCGAGGAAGGGCTCAAGCAGCTGGGACCTCACGACAAGATGCGCAAGATGCGTTCATGGTGAACTTTGAAGGTCACGCTATATACCGCACGCCCAAAGCGAATCTTGTCGCCATTGAGAGGGCACTCTCTGTCCTCCCTGACACACCCGAGCTCTAGAGGGCTCGGGCCATGACGTAGGCTGCCACCGCCCAACTCGTCGAGGTGGCACCATCTGCGCGGTCATGATCTCCCGATCACGACACTTCTTCTCGACCATCCAATCGGTCACGGCGCTCCCGACCGAGCGAGCGTCATGGGAGTTCCTACTCGGGTGATGCCCGAGAGATAATTAATCAAGTTCGCGATGCACGTAACACTATTTCTCGCCGCCTCGGTGAATGCCAGCGCGGCGAGCTTCGTCACCGAGAATGCTTCAACCGAAGTCACAGAACGCTGGGAATCAACTAGGCAGAGACTTCGTCTCCTGCCACAACGGTTTCCAGCCTTCACCGAGCGACTTCACCGAGTGGTATGGCCATGAGGTTTTCGCCCATCAGGGATTGAGCCCTACGACGATAAGACCGATCCCTCCTAGTGGCTATGGCTGTACTATACAGCTATCCGAGCAGCAAATGGGGACCACAATGTGATGGCCAATTACCTCCCCGTCATGCTCGCCTCAGCGGCTATCAGTTGGCTAGCTGGGCTCCCGGAGAACTCCATCAACTCCTAGGACCAGCTGTGCGATATCTTCGTCGCCAATTATCAAAGGACATGGCAAAGGCCAGCTGTAGGACCGAAACTAGCGACCAGAGGGGGGGTGAATGGGCGCTAAATAAAAAATACAGCGGAAAAATAAAACTTCTGAAATTTAAGTTTCGAACTTGCAAGTGACTCGATATGATTCAGTTCATGGTTTGAACAGATAAAAGTCACACCTGGCAAGTCGATACTTATATTTCAGAAACCTTCTTCAAACTCAAATATTGGATTTGTGAATCACAGCAGATAAACAAAAAGAAATTTCTCAACCTCTTGTATCGAACTTGCGAATGATTTCAAGGTGCTTAGCACAATGCTATGCTAACATATTAGCTCAAGGCAAGTCGATACACCCTCCATCAAAAAATACTCTCAGGAGTAAATTGTCCAAGGAAAAGACAAGTATCTATCAAAATGCGTTCATGAGTGCAGTATACGTTCTACAGAAAAAGACGCGTAACAATGCATTCATATGCACAAGATCAAACACTCGGAGTTCAGCCTCATGGACATTT
>KE372695.1:466471-479373 GCA_000418225.1 Zizania latifolia | reverse complement strand
GGTGGCGGCGAGGAAACCCCAAGCAGATGGAGGAGCGGAGCAGTGGGGTGATGGAGGCGCTGCCGCCGCGGCGGCACGGCAGGCTGGTGGTGGTGGTGGTGGTGGTGTGGCCGGCTGCGCGGTGCGGTGTGAGCCTGGAGGCGTACTTGTGTTCCTTCGGTTGGGCCGGGAGCCCCCGCAGCGGCCCTAGAAGGACTCTCTGGATAGTATTATTTGTACATTTTCAGATGGACAAGAGACTGGTACCCGTTTTATCTCCAATATACATCTCGATGGTCCAATGGTGTTACAACCTACATAGCCTGCCCCATTGAGGAAGGCCGCATCTTCTGGTAGAGTTCGTCGGAATTAGAGTTTTATATTCGTTAGATCAGATTTCTCGTTGCATGTTGCATTGTGTAAGTATTTTATTTTTATCTTAAGTTATTTAGTTTCGCTAAATCTATTATGAAATTATGTTTGATAGTGAAGTTTGACTTACGATAAAGCTAAAATATATTACAATAGAATAAAGAAAATACATCTTTCTTGGAAAGATATATAGATTTAGATGTGACGTTACTACCTACAAGCCGAATGATGAGGACAATGACCACGAAGGCCAACAAAGGTGGGAATGTAGATGTAGGGGCAACAAAACATGAAGAAGGGTATATGATATAATATTTTAGATAAAGAAACTAATTGTGTGACGAAAGATATATCGAGTCATGTTGTGTTTAAGATCTCTATATAAAGAGGTGAGATGAGATATACAAAAAGATATGGTTGCAGTGGTGATGGCGAGAGGGAAGGGATACGAGGAAGAGAGCTTTGAATGTGGCTATGGTGAGAGAGAAGGAATACCGTGAGAGTAGCGGCGGTCAGAGGTGAGTCCTAGTTAAAACTATAGGTGCAAATACATCCACTCAAAAAAATTAGGTATTATTTTGATCATATGTGCACCCACATCAGCTCAGTATAATACACCTCTAATAACCTAATCAACAGTCCAATTAAGAAAGTTAGCCCATATTAATCTAATCTTTCATCTTTCTCTGTTTTACTCTAGCTTCGTCGCTGTGGCTATTTTGATCCACGCTGAATAACTTGGAGATCTAGCTATTCTCATATCGAATGGATGATATTTGAGTTAAAATCAAGGTTTTGTTGTGTGAGGGAGGCTTCATGCTACTGTAAGGACCGAAATATCTCAATTTCTACTTCCCTATACATTGGAAACAGATACCGAAGTGGTTGATCTGAAAGGAGAGAGACCCTTGCAAGGTGCAATTCCTAGCAGTTTTTTTTTGTTCTTGTCATAGTGGTGTATGAGCATAGCGGTCATTACTAACCTTTGAAGTTGTCATCTGCTAGCTACAGATGATGAACTCCGTTGCCCATCCGGAATGGCGTTTTTGAAATCCAAAACAAATCCTTCACTCCTGCCCAGTCCACATGCGCCCCGACTTTGTTTAGAAACGCAACAGTAAAGAGCGAGAGATAGGCCAAGGAAAGGTTCTTTGTTTTTGTTTCCTTCCACATCTTTTATTGTGCTTGGTCGGCCTTTCAGGCAGGGATTGCTGTCAGTCAAGGCATTGGGATTCTTAGTGTAGCCAGTAGTTTAAGACACCCTTGTTTACCCTCTTCTTTAATTCTTTCTTTAGTTTTGTTGAAAGAAACACTCCTTTGGATTTAGAAAACAAGAAGCACAGCTCATGGTGTCCCAAATTGTCTAATCTCCTAGTTTGGTCCATCTACCTCTGTGCAGCACCCTGTATTCAAAGAATATCTCCAAATTTGGTCCAAGCACAGAACATCACTGGAACCATACCATTGTGTGTGAAGCTGGCTGGTTGTGTTCCTGTAATCCTGCTCCTGATCAGCTATCACCTTTCTAAGATCCAAATCGAGCTTCTCTTTTACTACCTTTCTGAAGGGCATGCAGAGAACACACTTCAATGCTCCAGAAACTAGGAGCACTTGAGAAGTGCACAGAATGAGCATTCGGTGCTTGCAGTCATCTCAGATGCCCTCAAGTCCTTCCTTTCAGAGTTCAGATGCCAGGCAAATTCAGACACAAGCTCTTCAGAGTACATGTGTCCTGAGAGCATCCTTTCAGAACAGGCAACAGCCACGTACAACAACAGCATAATATTTTACAATGCTAAGCTGATTGGTATTTGGTAGTAAACCTTTTGCAATGTGATGTGCGGTAGCAGTAGGACTTATTCAGATAACAGTTATCACATCATGCTTTGTAATTTGACACATCACGTTGGGCGGTGGCTGTTGGGTTAGTTTACTTCTGATACAATTTCTTAAGCACTCGTGGACCTTACATAGAACTGTGGCATCTGCGTAGGTACATTGTTCCTCAATCCTGATCCACTGTGTTTTTATCTCACAGTGTCCAGCTGCTAAATCATGAGCACAAATTCTCGACTCGTTTCAAGGGCTGGCTGCATGCATTCGAACCTTCGAACTTCGAAGTATTCTGCTTTCTCGATCTTCTGACGAGGACATGATGCAATATTCGTTTCTGATAAAGTTCTACCTGTACAACCAGGAAAGTCAATTCTTTCATGAAAGATAGTGATAAAGCTTGTTTCAAAAAAAAGAGATGACCACGATGATAAAGACACAACTCAGGTTGTCCACTCAAGCACTTACTGCAGCCTGGCCTACGATATTACCAGTGATTTATCTTCCTTCACAATTTTTTTTGCAATTATTAGTGTCAAATCCTGATTTTTCCCAATAATTTCTCTGCCTCTTATGATAGTTGCTGCAAATAATACTTTAGAGGAAAAAAACTAACTGCACTGTGCCATGTGACTCCAAATCAACTTCTGTTCAGCAAAGCATATTGTTTTCTGAGTACTTTGTGATGATAAACTATTTTATTTCATGGTGGAATACATTTTGATCTGTCCTATATTAATTGTTATTTATGTGGTGCTGACCAAACACTGTACTTTTTTATTGTTTGTTTTGCAAGAGCTGGAATCAAACCAGCTGCTACATCGTCCAGAGATCCTTCATGCTAACTAACCAGGCATAATAATACCATTTTAGTTGTGTTCTTGTGGCATCTATTTCCTCATGTGGCCCCCCAAATCACAAGCTTCATCCTGTAATTTACCACTGAATGCATGTCAACCACGTGTGTTGATTTCAGTATATTTATACCATAGAAAAGCTATTTCTTCCACATATTTACAGTCACTTATGACTTATCCCCCAAATATTA
Organism: Zizania latifolia; assembly: GCA_000418225.1. Lineage (NCBI taxonomy): Eukaryota > Viridiplantae > Streptophyta > Magnoliopsida > Poales > Poaceae > Zizania > Zizania latifolia. The sequence goes on along the minus strand of KE372695.1, from coordinate 476,141 downwards.
TAGCTAAGAAGATGTAGATAAGGAAGAAGCAAAAAAGTGTGATCTTATCTACATGGTTCAGCTCCTCTCATTCAGGCCCGTCTATTATTCGACGCACAAGGGAAGAGCTACAATGACGTTTGATTTGATATCCGGGGCCAAGCACAAAACCTAAGAATAATCTTCTTTAAGGTATACGCTTCTTTCAAGAATGTAAAGATTACTCCATATCCATGATCCATGACTGGTTGCTGTTTTGTAACTGAAATCGGGAGTGATCTTTCCAGTTTTATGCATCTTGAGGTAGAATCTTCTTCAGTAAATACTATGCTCATGGGGGCCATTGACCTGTCTAAGATAACAAGAGCTGAAAAATCAACTGAAATTTCATACCAATGAATTTCTCATTTCTCAAGCATGTGGAAGGCGGTTTCCTTCCCCTCCTCTATTTCTCTCACAAAAAGAAAGGTCGCTGCCTTTTGCAACCGATGCTCTCAACTGGCCAGCAGCTTCAATCGAAGAAAATAGATATAGTAATGGTCATAAAAAGATCCAGAATTAAGTTAGTAAAGCAGTATGACTGACAGTTCGTGGGAGCCAAAAACCCAATTAGTGGCCATCTTTTTGGCAGTGCCCCTCGTGCATCTCTTAAAGGTGGTCTTGATCTTTCCCGGTAGTGGTAGGTCGCGAGTTCAGCTCGCCTCAAAAACTTTCAGGTGCAAGTGTGCAACGGTAGCTATCTGCAATTCTTTTCCCAAGATCACAGTTTCATCCCACTACTGCTGTATTCCTGATTTCCTATGCGCTTGTGCAGAGTTGCAGTGTATACGTACGACTACGCGAGGTAGGCGACGCCGAAGCCACAGTCGCGTCGTGTGGGGCGAGAAGGGCGGCGGCCCATCGACGGAGGTGTGTGTGCCGCGTACCTCTCGCATACGGCCCGCCGTGGCCGCCTTTTTCACGCCAGGCCCGTAGGCGCACGGTGGATGTGGGCTCCCCGTGATCCCGCCCAGGTTTCAGGCGCGCGCGCGCGCCGTCGCCGATGTGGAACGCGACGCGGCGTGCGACGGTGCGAGACGGCGAGGCGAAGCCGCATCCGCGCGCGGGACCGGAACATAAATAAACCGAACCGAAACGCAAGAGCAAAACTTCAAGAATTTTCAGATATATTTAATTGTGATACATTTTAATTTTATCGAGTGTACTAAATGATATTTTAAAAGAGTGTTCATAACATGTTTCGAATAATAAAACTGAATTATTTCGATTTTGATTATTATATCTATTTATATTCCCTAAAAACGATTTCACCGTGCACGCCGGCTGTTATTATAATCTTATTTCACTTTTACGTGGCCCGGCGCGTAGCTGCTCGTAGGCCGGCCCGTTGGCTACGCAGCCTAGAGGGCGCGTGGCTGTGGGCCTGTGGCCGGGCGCGCGAGCGACAGGGCTCACGTGGTGTGGGCCTTGCGTAGACAGGCAAGGAGAGCCCGATGGCAGAATTGAAACGTTGCTGCGGGACGTACGAAGCAGCGGTTTTGCCGGGATGGGAGCGCTTTGGATCCGATCTCGCCTTCAGGACAGACATGTGGGCCTGCAGATATTACTAACGCTAACGCGTACGGTTGACCAGTCACTGACCTCGGGCGTGACAATTCGCGTTTGAATTGTACACGCCAGATCGGAGCGGGAATGAGAAGAAAGCAACGCACCTTCGTGTCTAAGCAAGCATTCTCGCGAATCGAAGTAACGTTCGTCACGCATGAAACTAATCTCTGTAATAATTATTTCTAATTAAAATAAATAAATTTAATTCTGAATTGATAAATAATTTCAAAAAATTATAAAGTATATTTTCTTGTTAAATTTGTATAATCATGTCAAAATAAGATGGCTTACATGCTCTTTACTGGTTAAATTTGTCCTGCTATACTTTTTAAGCATATTTACTGTGACTTTAATTTATCGATCTTAAATTTGACATGAATTTTTTTAAACGAGGGAAAATCGATTGAGTAGAACTGTATATATATACGGACATCGACTTCAGAGACGGCTACGAAATCATCGAAAGGAAAAGGAAAAAAGGTAGCCACCTGAAGCGTCCACCGGGTCCAGGAATCCTACATCGAGCCCCCCGGTCCCCGCGGCGCACAGCTGTAAGCCCCACCTCCCCGCCGGCGACATGCACCAGCCTGCCGCAACCGCCTCCGCCATGGGAGACCACGCCGCGGCGCCGGCGCCCGCACCCGCCTCCACCACGGACTACGCGCACTACCCGAGGCTCTCTCCGGAGGACGTGGCCCCGCCTCCCCCTCCGCCTTACCACGCCGCCGCTGCCTCCTCCGCGCCGCCCTTCTCAGGCAACCCCTACATCTCCTCCCCCGACGCCGGCTCCGCGCCAGCATCTAAGAGTGCGTCCTCATGCCCCGAATCTGGCCTTCTTTTGCTACCAATTCGTGGAAAATATCTCGATTTTCTTATCATGTAGGGCTTGTGTATCTTATCCTCTTGCAGATAAAATGGACACGGTTAAGGACGTCCTGGGGAAGATGGGGAAGAGGTTTGGAGAGGCCGCCCGCAAGACAGAGAACCTCACCGGCAACTTCTGGCAACACTGTGAGCTTCAATTTCAAATTTCTCGCTTTGTGTTTTATATCAATTTTCCAATGCTTGGTGTTAATCATTGCTATGGAATTGTGTTAGCGTGTAATGAAACTAGGAGGACTTTCGTTGGTACTTAGGATTGACGGAATTTGACGATAATTCACGTTGATGCATTCAACACACACACACAGAGCGAGAGAGAGAGAGAAAGGCTAATTTGGCCAGTTTTATTTTATTCCTGTTCCAGTGGATCACAGTAGTGCTTGATTGGGGATTTGTACTGTACGGTGAGCATTGCAAATTGTATAGTGCTGAATAAAGGTTCATTTGTCTAATAGCTTGTTGGGTGTTTAGTCCTTTATTCTGCTGCATGTTTGAATTGAGCTAGTGGTGATGGATTATGAGTTGTGCTGTTGCCTTTTGGACTATGTAATTAGATTGACGTAGGGTTGGTGTTTGATGAGAATAGAGAAACATTTGGGTACAGTCGTAGCAGTTTATTCACTATGAATTGGTCATGCATAATTGATTAAGGTAAACTTGCTTATTTAGTCTCAAGTTTTTAAAACATAGAAAAGATAAAAAGACATTGTAAATATCTGTATTTTTATAATGCTGATCACTTCAGATAGATGTCTCATTGTGACGTGTTATCTCCCCTTTTTTTTGGTTGCATTGTGTTGTATTCATTTGTTGAGCTTGCTTTGTATACTTGATTATTCCACTGTGGTTCTCTCAGTATGAGATGGTAGAAGTTTTCTTAATTGTCTTCTGGCAGTATAAGATGATAGAGTGTCATAGAACTGATCTTAATTGTCTTGAAACAGTGAAAACTGGACCAAGCATTACTGATGCGGCAATGGGCAGGATCTCCCAGGTCACCAAAGTCATAGCCGAAGGTGGATATGATAAAATCTTTCATCAGACTTTTGATGTCCTCCCTGACGAAAAACTCAAGAAACCATATGCATGTTATCTATCAACCTCTGCTGGTCCTGTCATGGGTGTGCTATACCTGTCGAATAAAAAATTGGCATTCTGTAGTGATAATCCACTTGCTTACAAGGTTGGAGATAAAGATGAGTGGAGCTACTACAAGGTACTGATTTGCTCTATATGTTTGTCTGTATATACTGAGATTATGCTGTAGTACATGAAGTTTGAAGTCTGTTTCTGAATACAACCAGTTGTGGCAGTCAGGCTAACAAATTGCTCTCGAAACAAAGTAGTCATAGTAGTCTTTCTCCTACTTTTTGGTATCAGCACTGTTAGTTCACCAATGCACAGATAATGAAATAAACACATTTTAGCAATAACATTTTGTTATATTTGTCGAAAAAGGTAGTTGCACAAACCATTTTATAAAATTTGTGTAACTTATCATTGTTTTCTGTCTGAAACTTCAGGTTGTCATTCCCTTCACCCAACTGAGGTCAGTTAATCCTTCAACAAGCAGAACAAATGCATCAGAGAAATACATCCAGGTGGTCTCTGTTGATAACCATGATTTCTGGTTCATGGGCTTCGTGTACTACGACAGTGCCGTAAAGAATCTGCAGGAAGCACTTCAGGAAGCTCAGAATTTACGAGCTTAGTGATGTCCATAGATTGGGAGGAGCATGGCCCATACATTACAGTTGTGATATACTCTGTGTTTGAACAAATTGTCTGTTGTGTGTATTTGGTCAGATAGGTGTCAGCATCTGTTGCAATTTGTACCGACTTGAAACTGTTTTTGATCTGTGACATCATATCCTCTTGATAGTTGCTCTCAGCTGTCTATGACTGAATTTCTTTTTGCTTCGTGCGTATTAGCAGATGGAGTGTCTGTTCTGAGCTTTACCGTTAGTATCATTCAATGTCGATTAGAAAGTGATCCCTTCTCGAGAAACCGCGTTCTTCTACATGATGGAATTGGTTGAACCATGCATGATTTCTGGCCTGGCCATGTATGTTCTCCGGTTTACAGTTTTCCTGATGCATCGTCTATGCAACATCATACGATAGCCATCGTTATATCATGCAAGAGTTGCCGTAAGAGCCCGTTTGGATATCTGTTTCAGCATATTATCAGACCGGATTACAATATGTTATGTATTTTAAACTCCTAAACGACATAGTTATATGAAAATCGTTGAAAAAATATTTTAAAATCGTTTATCAACTTTTGAACATTAAATTATTTTGTTTCAACCATTAAACAATTTGATAAAATAATCAGATAAATCTGTCTCATCTAATCAGAACGGGCCTAAGCCGCTATCAACCTGATTACCTGACAAGGAGCAAAGCAGACGCGCTTCTGCTGCAACCTGGCACCGCCGCTCCGTTCATTCATAAATGCGTTTGAGCCGAGCGGCGTCATCCGTGAATCCTCAGCCGTCCGATCTGCCACGTGTATGCTTCCCACGCGATTACGCGATGCGGGGCTCCAGGCACCACTGTTCCTTCCGTTCCGTCTCCCTCTCTTCCTCGTGCCTCCCCTTCCAAGCAAGCCGCCGGGAATTTGCAGCGACGCTCGGGAGGACGAGGGCGAAGGGACGAGCTACCGGAGGGGACACAAAACGATTTCGCGTGGCTTGTTGGTACATACCAGCGCATAGCCCGATCCCCATCCATTGGTGCTCTAATCTCTCGGGATCGCTTTCTGCTGTTTGCGCAATGGCGAGCGGCGCCTATGGTTCAAGGTTCGCGTTTCCCCCTTGCTTTATCTTCTTAATTGTCGATTCAATTGTACCATAGATGCTCTGCCCCGAGCCCCCGAGATCCCAGCAGCCAGTTAGCCACTTTGTTTCTTGCATGCTTAGATCCACCAGATGCTTCCTGGACGCGTCGTTATTTCGGTTTCTTCTGGCTGAAGAACTTCTCGAGTTGGGCTTGGTCATTTCCAATATTTGAGTTTGTGCGCTCTTTTCCTTGAGGCGCCACGTGAAATTCGTTGTGCTAAATTGATCCAAATTGTTCCCTTAGTCACTTTCATTCGTCGAATCTGTTTTGCGACATGAAGGATTGCTATCGATTGCTGTATGTTTTGCGAACCTATAATTTCGAGGTTTTATTCTGATTAGTCATAGAATCGTGTCTGTGGCAATTATGATTTTCCCTCTTCGACTTCCCAAGGTTGGGTATTTAGGCCTTTTTTCTGGGGTCCAAACTTTCCCCCTAATTCTATTGTGCAGTGTGTTAATCTGTTATCGGAAATCCTAATGTTCGGTTATGCAGGGAGGGGCTGACGGCTAGGCCGGCTGCATCATCAAGCTCCAGCGAGATCTCGCTCCAGATTGACCCAATTACTGCTGATCTAGATGATCATATTCTCGGGCTTCGTGGTCAAGTCCGAAAGCTGAGAGGAGTAAGTGTTTTGATGAATATCTGTATGAGCAATCTCTATTGTGGAAGGTTATTAAATTCAGTCTTTAAATGAGAACGGTGTGACAAGCTAGATCTGTTGTGAAATTGTGCGATGTTACATGGGACTAACTGAATCATGATCTACTGGTGTCCATAAGCTTTTTCATTTTCTTTGAATTGATTCTCAATTAATCATTCATTTGGTACTGCAGGTTGTCCAAGAGATCCAAACAGAGGCCAAGTATCAAAATGATTTCATATCTCAGCTGGTAAGTGACTAGTCTGCCAAACAATTCTGGCCAACCCCTGAATAAAGTTCAAAAGGCTGGTCGAGTGGTCGATGATCCTTTCACCATTTAGATTGAGCTATCAGCATATATGTTTGTGATATGGCATGTCTATCGGACCTCACATGGAATTTTTTATCAGATGGGTTATTACTGACCGAAAAGGTTTCCAGTGTAATGTTTCTTCAGACAATCTAGTGATCCTCAATCTCGTGACTTGAACAGTCATGTTTAGTGATTCATTTCACAGTAGTTGCTTAATTGTGCACTAATTGTGCACTATCCGCCTCACTGTCTAGTCTGCTTGTAGTCACATCAAGTGTTGACGATAGCATTACACATTTCAGCTGAATGATGCTTTGGAACTTCTGCTTGTTTAAAAAAAAATCTGAGGCTTCTGTACCAGAACTCTAGAAAAGTGCACTTTAACTGAATGTTTGTGCCAAAATGTGGACGCATTCTTATCTTCTTTCCGTTTTCACCTTGTTTGGTCAATAATAATGTTTGAAAAAACAGGGAACTAGGCCACATATACATGGAATGTGTGCTTTCCATGTTACTGTACCAAATGTCCTAGAATCCAAAATGACATGTCTGGCATATTCTTTTCGCTGTTTGTTGAGAACATGTGTAGAACACTAGAAACTGCAATAAGATTGTTCGCGTTGGAAACTTGAAATATGCTTGTGCACAGTCTCTAATATGTTGCGCTTGTTTGCAGCAAATGACTCTGACAAAAGCTCAGGCAGGGGTGAAGAACAACATGAGGAGAATAAACAAGAAAATCATACAGAATGGTTCAAATCATCTATTTCATGTAATCCTCTTCGCTCTTGGCTGCTTCTTTCTAGTGTACCTCGTGTCAAAATTCTCACGGAGATGAAGTAGCAGGACCTGATGGTGTTCACAAAAAGGAGAAAGAAATCGATTATTGGTAGTTGGTACCTGCCGCAATGGCAGCCACTGTATTTTTCAGTTCATGTTACAGTACTATGTTAGAATACGATACGTTGATAGTTGATGGAAAAGTGGTTGTTCTCCTGTATCATGTACATGAATTCGATATTCCGTGATTTGTGAATGTAGAATTATGCTTATGTGCTACGCTTGGTTAACCCAATTTCAGGATATGATATTTCTGTACCAATATTTGTGAGTTAAGCCTTGTCATCCATGCTCTGCAGCAAAGCATATACATAAGCTTATCTCAAGGGTTAAGGCTTGTCATCCTATTGCCCTGTGCAGCTGTCTCAATCCTTTGAAGAAACTGAACCATCCTATCTATCCCAAATTGTGAGTTCCAGGGTCCAGCGCCATGATCAGCGACGCCGGAGCCCGTACCTATCCTGATGTAATTCTACGTAGCTGTTGCCTTGGTGAAATTATACGTCGGGACAAAATTGTTCAGACTTCAGATAGTTGCCTCGATGGAATTCTACGTCGATGAGCTTGGTCAGATTGTTGGTGGCTTGGTGCAGGCAGCAACGTTCCCAGCCCACCGATGATCATGCACTGGATTCGGATCGACTTCGTTGGTGCAGGCGACTACATCCGCCGATCAAGATGGACACATCCACCGAGCCTTCTCCGACAGCGATCACCTTGTTAGTCCAGCCACCGCCGGAGCATGCGTCCCGTCGCAGTCCAGAGCCGCCTTGTGGGATCCACGCCCACTTTGGACCTGGACGTGTCGATGAGGTGGTCAAAGCTGCAGACGTCGTGCTTGCAGTTGGGTTGGACCTCACGGCGGCCTGTCGGCCACGACGACGTTGTCCTCCTCCTCGCCGCCGCCGTCGCCCGTCGCCGCAGGGAAAGATGCATGAAGTGGAGGGGTACTGGGAGACAGGCAACGGCCGGAGGGGGAGTGCTCTCGCGTTCTATTTCTGCAGGGCGGCTGTCGTTAGTCGGTACGTGCAGATTAATAAAACCGGTTCTATCGATCGCTAGCTTTCGTGCTTCTTCACTGCTTTTTCCTGTAGATGTCCACATGCCCTTCTTATACCAGGTTTTTATCTATCTCGCTAAGCAGTAATAAGAAACTAGACTAGTTATAACAACGAGTATTAGAAAGATTTGATAATTTGCTATTTTTAAAAAGTAGTTTTATATTTTTATCATTCTAACATATATTTATTGATTTAAATGGTCTTACATGTTATTGTTAGCATTATAATCAAAAGATATACCTTGAGAGTAGCAACTGTTGGTTACAACTGTGTGGACCTACTATGAAATGGCGTTTGGTATATGTGATTGTCTTGTAGACCAGTACTAGTATAAGGATTTTGGACAGGAAGTCGTGGAGTAAAGTATTTCTGTATACATGATTGTAGCACTCATGGTTATGTGCTACTCCTTTAAATGAAACAATGTCGTGCAATATTTACGTATGTCACTGTAACACTGCTATTTTTTTACGGAAAACATAAACAGTGTTTTCTACGTACTCTTGTATGTATACTGCCCAAGAAATTAAAACACGAATAAATCCAAATCCATCGGTAATAATCAAGTTTTAATTAAGGCGCCGCCGATTCCATGTCTGCGTTTTTCTGTGCCAGTGCCACCTCCTGCTGCTCACTCATCTTCTGGATCTCCCGCTTCTTCTGCGCCTTCTCGCCGTAGAGGTAGGAGACGAATCCCCAGAGGGACAGCACGAGGGCGATGCCCTTCGTCCCGTCGAACTTCTCGTGGAGGAAGATGACGGCGAGGACCTGCGAGAGAGGCAGGAGCACGGCGATCATGATGCCGGCGAGGAGGGACGACGCGCAGGTGATGAGCCCCATGATCCCCAGGTTTAGTAGCTGCCATGAGACGGCGTCCCAGATGAGGACGAGGTAGTAGTTGGTCGTGCCGATCCCGAACTCGGCTGCCTCCTTTGGCATCGCCTGGAAGTCGCCCTTGATGGCCATGCCAAGCAGGCACACCGCCGTGCCGGCGGCGCCCATCACGGCCTGCATCTGCATCACCGTGGCGTAGGGCGGAGGCACCTTCGCGGTGGGCCCGGTGCGGCGCCCGTACTTCGCCTGGGCGACCTCGACGAGCGGCAACACGAGCCCCGCGAGGGCCGCGGCGGCGATGGCCTCGCAGAACCCTGTCCAGTACGCCTTCGAGGACTGGCCCGCTGGCTTCCCGGACGACGGCCCGACACCTAGCACCGCTGGGCCGATGGTCAGCAGCACGACGGCGTTCGCCGAGAACGGCGTGAACCGGAGCCCCACGAACAGGAACGCGAACACGGCGGTGAAGGCCAGCTGCGTCGCCAGAAGCAGCGACGAGGTGGACAGCGGCAGAGCCTGCGACCCCAGCCCGTAGACGAAGCACGACACAGCGTACAGCCCACCGAGCACGGCAGCTGCGCCGACGAGGCGAATCGGGAGGAGGAGGTTGAGGATCCCGTGCCTGCGGCTGCGGTAGAGTGACACGCACAGAGGCGGGAGCAGAAG
>KE372695.1:426096-439958 GCA_000418225.1 Zizania latifolia | reverse complement strand
AAAGGGAGTCTGGACACGTCTTGAGACTTCTTCACACGTCTTCAGAGGCTCCTTCAAGCAAAGACGGCTTCTTTGAGTTGTAACACACACTCCACTATTCTCTGAGCCCTAGCTCGTGTAATCCGACACTGTAAACTCTATTCCCGACTAGGAAACACCCCATCAGAACCCAGTGGACGTAGGCCTATTACCCTATCAGGGGGGCCGAACCACTCTAAACCCTCGAGTTAACTCCGGCCAGTTCTATTCATACGAGCTGTGCAACCATCGGGTCTTGAGTACAGCGCTTCCCTGCCATCACAAATCACCCCCTCGGACCAACCCCGAGGAGGATTGTCCGACCACCTGTCGACAGATTGCTGAACGCCCAGGATCTGCAAATGTGGACAAGAAACACGAAACCGATCTGTCATTCCTGAATTATTAATATATGTGGTTAGTTAGATTAATGTGTCGGATCAGCTGAACGCCTGAATTGATGTGTACGAATTACTGATTCACCGTGCACCTGGGGGGTGCAGCTTGGCATGGCGAGCGCGCTGGAGACGCTGTGCGGGCAGGCGTTCGGGGCGAAGAAGTACCACAAGATGGGGGTGTACATGCAGCGGTCGTGGATCGTGCTGCTGGCGTGCGCGGTTCTGCTGCTGCCCATGTACTTCTTCGCGGAGGAGGTGCTGCTGATGACGGGGCAGTCGCCGGAGCTGTCGGCGATGGCGGGGCGGGTCTCCGTCTGGTTCATCCCGCTGCACCTCTCCTTCGCCTTCATCTTCCCGCTGCAGCGGTTCCTGCAGTGCCAGCTGAAGAACTTCGCCAACGCCGCCGCAACCGGCGCCGCGCTCTGCATCCACATCTTCGTCAGCTGGCTCTTCGTCTCCAGGTTACAGTTCGGCCTCGTCGGCATCGCGCTCACGCTCAACTTCTCGTGGTGGGCCACCGCCGCCATGCTCTTCGCCTACGTCTCCTGCGGCGGCTGCCCGGAGACGTGGCACGGCTTCTCCCGCGAGGCGTTCGCCGGACTTTGGGACTTCGTCAAGCTCTCCGCCGCCTCAGGTGTCATGCTATGGTACGTGTGCATTACGTGTGAACAGTGTGTCAGAATCGACTGGCAATGTGTTGGTTGCACGTGATCTGATTTCTGCGTGATTCCGCTGTTGCATTTGATGACAGAATTTCTCCGCTTCGCAGCTTGGAGAACTGGTACTACAGAATCCTCATCTTGCTGACGGGTAATCTCAAGAACGCGGCTATTGCGGTGGACGCGCTCTCCATCTGGTAAACTAATCTGAATCTGAAAGATTGCAAAACTAAAAATATTGAACCACGGTTGGTCTGTTTGTGACTCTGAAAATGTGTCTTCTCGTGTGCAGCATGACGATCAACGGGTGGGAGATGATGATTCCCCTGTCATTCTTCGCGGGCACCGGGTACGCACTGATTTCCCACTCCTCTCATATTATTCGTGTAAACAGTGATCTGCCACAGATTTGTGTCTGAAACTCAAACGATCGTTCGCCGTGCTTGTTGTTGGTGTTGCAGGGTGCGGGTGGCGAACGAGCTGGGAGCGGGCAACGGGAAAGGCGCGAGGTTCGCGACGATCGTGTCGTCGGTGACGTCGCTGGTGATCGGGCTCTTCTTCTGGGTGCTCATCGTGGGGCTCCACGACAAGTTCGCCCTCATCTTCACCTCCAGCGCCGTCGTGCTGGAAGCCGTCGACAACCTCGCCGTCCTGCTCGCCTTCACCATCCTGCTCAACAGCATCCAGCCCGTGCTCTCAGGTACGCTCCCCGCCACGGCCTAATTCCTTCTCGAACTCTGTTTCCTTCTACATGGGCCTTCCCAGGTGAGAGACCCAGCAGAGGTAATCATAAATGGGCCAAATTTCGTACGTGCAGGTGTGGCTGTTGGGTCAGGCTGGCAATCCATGGTGGCCTACGTCAACATCGGCACCTACTACCTCATCGGCATCCCCATGGGCATCCTCCTCGGATGGCTCTTCAAACTTGGCGTCCTGGTACCTACGATGCTAGCATGGCACACATCCCCATCTCACATGTTTTTTTTTGAGTGATCAAAGTCAACTGTGACAAGACGCTAGCCATCTCCATCTCCGGGCTAAAGTTTTCTTTTGTGGTTTTCTTTGCAGGGAATCTGGGCGGGCATGATCGGCGGAACCGCTATGCAGACGCTAATCCTGGCCGCCATGACCATCCGCTGCGACTGGGACAAGGAGGTGAGCAAAATTAACAATCTCTTCACGCAACCAATGCAAACCCTACGTTTTCTTTTTCTATCAACCAACCCATTCCACGCGGCAAGTAGAGTAGTATAGTGGCTAGAGGCCTGACGTTTTGCATGTGTCATTGGCAGGCCATGATAGCAAGCACGCGCATGGACAAGGAGTCGCAAGTCCGGTGAAGGGAGAGGACGACGAATAGCTCGGGCATCTGAGTCCATCTGCTCATCACTGGTCAGCTGAATCTGTCTGCGTGGAATGACAGGATGATCGCGACGAGTAAACTGAACAGTACACTACACCTGATGAATGAATGCATGGATGGTGGCAGTCTTTTGTATTTGTTTCGTTGCGTCCAATTGTATGGTCTTGGTCTTCTGGCTCCAGAAATGTTACTCGTTGGCCGGGCCGTGTTGAAGTTACATATTTATTGATGGTGGATGGGAAAATTTGGAGTGTAATATAATCCAACTGATTTAATCGGCCGGGTATGATCCGATTTTGCAATAATTAATCCTCTAGGCTTTTACCCTCTATTCTTGCCGTTTTACGTGGACATTGGGTTCCTTTGAATTGGGAGAAATTTAGAGGACTTTTAGAGAAATTAAACTAAATCATGTAAAATTCATATATTTGAAAGGAACCCAAAAGGCATTCTATCTCTTATTCGGTCAGGATAATCCGATAATGTCAGCATGGAATTGACATTGATGAATGGGAAGGAAAGAAAGAAATGTGAGACTCCGAATTCCGAAAGCTTCTCATACGACAATGGAGTGCGTAGTCTTTGACGCAATTCATTCTGTCTTTGACCATCCGGCGAGTGCTTCGGCCACTGTATCAAACCACTTCATTTTTTTATTCTAGTAAGCTTAGAGGTAATATATACTGGAGCTGTTTTTCTGGCCAAATGATCGGCATGATTAAATTAGGACTTTATTTAGCCCCCTTAATTAATTTCAGATGATATCCCTAATAATACGCATCTACCCAAATGGAAGAATGCAATCAAATTCGCCTACAAAATACCAGATCAAACAAGAAGCAACGATCTAGAGTAATATTGTTTGCTAATAGAGTAATGTGCACGCTTGCCACGGTAGTACAACTTTAACTTGTACTATATACTACACAGTTGCACAATTAGGACGAAGCATAAGTATACAAGAAAGAAAAAAAATCAAACCCGGTTTAACGCGTAAGAATCGAGGGGCTCCTTGCCTTCACCAGAGCTGGACCCGCTGGGCCTTTCGTCCGGTGCTCCGGCGACCGGATAAACCCGCTTGCTGCCGCCTTGTTCGTCTCCGGCGTCCGAATCTGCCCGGCTCTGTCGCTTCCATGACATCGATCGCCAGAGCGACGTCATCCACCTTGGTGTCCTCTCCACGCCATCGGGGTACACGGCGAGGCTCGCGTCCCGCCGGTGCCTGCTGTCGGCGGCGAGCTCCTTCATGACGTGCTCCGGTAGCCTCAGCGTGTGCCGGTCCGGCGTGCCGTCCATGGCCGATTGCGACCTCCGGTAGTGGGAGTATCCGGCTCCAGGGAATTCTTGATCCCGCGTTGTGCCGAAGTTGATGACGGATTCCGGCGTGAAGGTTGCCTTCGGGGACGCCTGATCGAGCTCTACAGATTCTTCCTGCACCGCCTCCTCCGGCTCCGTCAGGCCGGAGCTCTCAGCGGAGGCGAGCGCTACGGTTGACGTGAGATTGGCGCGGCAGAGCGGGCACGTGACGGCTCTGGCGAGCCATGGGTCGATGCAGTCCACGTGGAAGACGTGACAGCACGCGGGGAGCACCCGGAGCACGTCGCTGTCCGCGAACTCCGTGAGGCACACCGCGCACTCGAGCGGCCCCGACTTCGCCGCCCTGCGCGCCTTCACGTCACCGTAGACGGCGGTGGGGAAGGCCTCCACGATCTCCTTGTCGAGGCCGCGCGTGCGAATGACCGCGCGGGCGGCGCCGTCGACGGGCGGCTGAGGGGCGGTGCCGAACGCCCGGCGCGGGGGAGCGCGTGCCTGGGCGCATCGGTTGATGTAGATCGAGAAGACGGTGAGAGCTACGAAGGCCGTGACGAGGGCGACGAGCACGACGGCTGTGGTCGGCGTGAACCCGCCGGCCGTACCGGAGTGGTGCTGCTGGTGTTGCGTGCCGTTGCTCTCCTGCGCCAGACAAGGCCGACACGCAGACATCAGCAGCAGCACGAGGACGAGGGGTAGGCGGCTATCCATTGCCATCTCCGGCCAGGGGTACGACACGCCGGCGGCCGGAGCGGAGAGAGTCGCCCGCGTGGTGCTGCAGAGAGCCGGGGTTTCGACTCTGGAAGGAATGGAATAACAGAGGTGTTAATTACGCCGTGGGGGTGGGTTTAACGTACGGAACGATAGGGATGTACGTCGGGTGGATTTGTGGGCTACGTGGCGGTAGGTCCACCCGTCACTGACCCTGGGCGCACGGATCGCGGTGGTGGTAGGCTGATCGGCCGCTTGGGACTGTGCCCAAATGCTGCGATGCCTCACTGTTAGAGTGGACGTACAATATTACCTGGATTTGGTCAGAGTTTTCTTTTGGTTACAGAATCAGCACGTCAATAATATGTTAACCAGTTAATCACGTAGTTTTTGATAACTAGACAAATTCTTGTGGTCTAGATAACTAGACAACTCCGTACCATGCTCTCGTTTTGATATTGAACGAGTTTTTTTCGGCGGTCGATCACACAGATATGATGGGAACGAAACGCCCCAAAAATCCAAGCACAATCGCCTTACATTTATTACTTTATCAGTGCAGTTGTTAATATTCAAATCTGCACAGTACCTGCCAGGTACATTGGCACATATGCGTACAAGTCCAGCAAAAACTTATTGCAGTGCTTGGGTTCAGGCGTTCAGTCCATCGCCGTGTGACGCTCGTTGAATAATATTGCTGCCGATGTGTTTTGCGCTTAACGTTTTCCCCCGCCCCATCACAAAGGCGGTGAAAAAGTTTGCAGTTGCACCGATATTCCGAAATACTCCAAAAGATGCAGCGATTGGACGGCGCCAGCTTTGTGGCTCGGTGTTCTTGGATCTGAACTCTGAATATCTCATCACTTTCCGACCTATATATATCCTTTTCTATCTGAACTCGATCACGTCCCCCCTTTTCTCCCACCACCACTGCACTGAGGCCGTTGCCGAAGCTCATTTTTTTTAAATGTGATGATGTCGTGTAAAATTTGGTGTGACCAACGTTGCAGCGAGCAATAATGCGTAGTTCTTTAAATATGATTCACCGGTTGGTTGTCTTTGATTAATTCGAAAGTATATATACGTCACGTAAGTGACGTACGCTAGATTGGAATAACCTCTTCGCGTTATTTTATCACTGCAGTCTGCAGCACACAGCAATCAGCAAGAGTAACAAATGGGCATGCTCGTCAACTAAATGCTAGCTACATGCTGACATTGAACTCTCCAGTTATATTATGGCGATCGGCTGGCAACGATCATCTCGGTCAGGATGCCTTAAGAATGGCTTTTATAACAAACAGCTGCACCGCTTTGGATAAAAAATGAAGTGAATGGCTGACAAAAAATGGCGTTTTTCCATGGAAAAATAAAGAAGAGAAAGAAAGCAGATATCCATTGGAGTTGATACATGTTTTTATAGTAGCCTAGTAGGTACACAATGGGCCTGCTCGTATTTTGAGTTGGTCTAGATATCAAGTAGCCAGCCTTCTTATATACTGAACCATGAGTCCGAAAAGTACAAGAAGTTCGGCGGTTAAAAGCTACCGTATGAGGAGGCCCATACGTGATTAAAAAAGAGGCCCAAATGCAAGATGATAGACAGGCCCAAGCAACTAATGGTTATAGGCGGATCTAAGGCCCAGCCACCCTGGTCCAGTGTCCGATATCAGATCTACTACTTTCATCTCAGTGTATTTTAGATTTTAAAATTTATCTCAAATATAGTAATCTAAAATATTCAAAATACCCTAGATTTCAGTACTTATTACTCTACTCAATTATTTTTGAACTCATATTCACTCACTCCGAAAAAGATACTATTATCTTTTTACATATCTCTTTAATACTACTGAGGGAGTACGTAATAGTAGAAGTATCTGTCACTTTGGGCTACTATGTCTGATTTGTTTCTACCAAGTTATTCACATGCCAAGGCTCTTAAAAAATTATTGGGTCCGTCACTGTATAACATCGGATCAGACTGGTGGCTAATATGCAGAATTCACTGGGCAAATGGGACTACTCCATGAAGGCATGAACGCCAAACTTTTCAAAGCAGATCGAGGATATGCCGAACCATTCAGTCCGGACTCTAAAGTTTCCAGCGATCATTTTGTTTTGAAGGACGGTGGTGGTGGTACTCACAATCGCGATGCATGGTTTAGAGTACTCTTAGACAGATGTAGTGGCACACGCCACGAAATGCCGATCGGTTTCGTGCGAGAATAATCAGACCCGTCAGAGGCCTAGCTAGCAGCGTGCATGCATGTCACGAATCTACTGCGTATTCGCACCAGATATGAGAGCATTACCGCTGTTTTGCATGGAGAGGCGATATTATTCCTGCAGGAATCATGTCTGGCCTAGTAAGCGTTGAGTACGTGCATAGACATTAGACCATATATGATAGATGGAATCACAAAGCTCGCTAGCCATGCATGTAGTCTAGAACAACCATCGATCGACGCAGCTGTGATGTCAGATAGGCGCATGCATGTTTGAAGCAACAGGCACGAAGACCTGCGTACATAGGAGCAGAATCATGCAAAGTTAGATACTGGACCTACGTTCTCGCGTTCCTTTTCTCGCTTCCTTTGAGATGGACTGGTTCACGACGACATCGCTTGCATGACAGGACGGGCCGGCCGGCGCCTCTCGGGTTATACAATGTGCTCGGCGGCTCAGGTGGTAGGTGCGCAGGTGCTACGCTGCGAAACATATGCATGATACGCTCGCGCTGATTATTCCGTAGCCTTCATGATTCCAGATAGATCGAATAATGCGACTCTGGACGGCATGATGATGGCCTGCAGCTCTGCACGCTGCTCTTTGAAATTGCAGCGGCCACTCGTCCAGACGAGTAGAGGGTGATTGAGTGAGCGGTAATGACATGATCAGTAGAATGTCGCTTCGCTTCACTTCACCTCCAGTCTCCCGTAGTCGGTAGTCCCGATCCGTTGCTTCTACTACGAATTAAGCGGACTTTCCGGTCGATGCTCTGCTAGCTAGTTCTGCATGCTCTGCACCGGCCGGCACCCTGGGGCCGCCCGCGCAGGCGCGCAGCTACAAACCGCGGGCACGAAACAGGCGGTGGAAAAGTGGTATTCGCGGCGTGCGCGCGCGCGCGGACGGGCCGGCGCATCCAGGACGCGCCGTCGTCGTCGAGGCCATCAGCCAGCGCCGTATAAAACCGAGAAATCTGGGGCCCGCGCTGCCGGCCGCGGGAACCCCATCCCGGGCTCCCGGCGGCCATCAGCAGCGCCGCCCACCCCGCGCCTTCCTCCATCCCCCCCGTCCCCCGCCCCCCGGCTCGGGTCACATGTGACTATGTGAGGCGCGCGGCCCGGCGCCCGGCAGACACGACGCGACGCTGCAGTGGCCCCAGCGTGCGCGGTTAGCTGCGCGGTCGTACGTCGTGTGGTTACGGTCGAGACAGATGTGCGGCTCTCAACTCGCGACTGCTTCGATCACGTCCGGCACGCGCAGCACGACTAATTCTGTGGGTGCTACTGTTCGTCACGTTGGCTAGAATCATATTCCGGGCAGAGATTGGCGGAGTCCTTTGCTCCCTTTTCTCTGCCCATCTCGAAACGCTGCACGAAGCTAGCTAGGGTTCAAGAAACGGTGGTGGATTCCCCTGCGCCGCACATGCAGGCACCGAGTATCTGACGGCTACGTACTCCGTACACGAACCAAGCTTCAATCACAGCCGTCGAAATTTGCAGGACTGCATAAAAAAACACAGGCTCGCAGGTAGAAAATACCAATGCCCGGTCAATTGGCGCCATGCTGACATAACCGTGCATTGCCAGCCACACAAATATGCGTACACGGTACACACATGCGTAAGCGAACGCTACTGGTGCGACTACTTTACAACGTTCGAAGCATTAGCCGCTTGACTAGGTAGATTCTCTGATGATGCATCAGCTCTTTCAATCCTCGGCCTTCAAAAAAAAAAAAAAAAACTCCACTGCCAAGACAAATTCTCTAGCTTCTGTTTTTTTGCATGCTTGCATGCAGGCCGAGCTAGATTGCTAACAGGATTCCCGTGCCGACATCGGTTACAGTTAACAAACCAATCTTGTGTAGTTAATCTGATACTACTGCTCTAAGCTACTTGATTACCATTTAATGAACTAGCTTAGCTTGTCTGTTGCATGACTTCATTCGATGATTTAGATTTGGTTATTTAGCTGCAGCTGGCAGTTTTCTCATCCTATAGCGTTGTCTGATTCAAGACAGAAGAGGCGTATTGACTTGTTGCACACCCTCGGCTTATCACTGGAAATTGCCCTATGCAGATCCACAGCTTCATTAGTCTCAAATTTCGTTTTTAAAACTAGGTGATGTGATGTATATATAGGAGTACATGCGTGAAAAAATAAGTTAGATAATTTACAGATAAAAAACAAAGAGATATAAATACAACCTTATCTGATATCATCACTGTTACCGTATACTCTAACCTATCATATACTCACATAACATATTATAATAGTGACATTGTCAGGTATATATCATTCTCTTGTTTATTATATACAGTATATAATACATCCATAATATGTAGGACATTCTCTTGTTCAGATGTTGTATATGTACTTTGTAGCTGGACATCCATCTGAAGAATCATTTATCGATCCGGGAATTTGGCATAACACAGGGGCCTTCCGGATGAAAGCTACAGCCTACAGCCTACAGCCTACAGGAAGAATCTTTGAAATGAGCAAGTACATCGAGAGCATTTACCTGACCAGTTGCAATTACTCCAATAAACTAGCTAGGGACTTCCAAAACGAAGTACTACCAAATCCATTTGTTTAAGGCGGATAGGACCCGGCGGTACGTAGGACGCTGACCCGAGACGGCAGCGGTTAGCAATGCTTCCAAACTTCGCAATTCACGCTTGCAAAAACATCGCCAGATCAAATCCTCGGTCGCCTACCTATCCGTCCAAATTAATCCCCACAAGAGATCTCTCCAAGATTCGCACTGATTAACAACATTGTTCTCTCATGTCGTCAAATACTCAAATAAGTCCGGTAATGCGGCGCATGCATGCAGGTATCTGGTTTTGCCCTCGTTGAAATGCAGAGATGATACATGCTATAGCTCATAGCTGTTCTGTTCCATTTTGTTTCTGGCAGAATGGAACAAGATTGCCGAGGATTACGTTAAGGATGTATTAATTAGTGTCTACCTACAACGTAGGGGCTGCAAGATCGAATTGAAATTTAATCTGTGCATGCCAAACAACACGGTGACGCAGGATTGCAGGAATAATCAGAAACAAGACAAAGATTTGGGTATTTCTACTCTACGGATGTATAATTGCTGAAACTTTTCCATACACGTATGCACAGCAACACACCGGCAGCAAAAGATGGATATATACAATACGTCAAGTCGAGGATTAAGATGGTTTGTTTAATTTTAACATCGTTGGTTTGATTGACGTGTTATTATTTTGTAGTGGTAGCACTCGATTAGCAAGAAATAACCTCACTGTAGATGACTGTGGAAATTATCGTTTTGTATTAGAACCACTTGCATGCTCTGATTCCGTATCTTTTCACCAATCATAATTCCTAGTTTCATACGTGAAAGGAGACCATTGATGTTAACATCAAGAACCAACGACGACCAGGTAAACTCCGCGTAGGGGAGACTCATCACCGGATCTAGCATCAGATTTGTCCGAGAAACGTTAAGCTCTGAATAATGGAGGTACTTCTCTGCTCTCTGAATAATGGTTTGGGTCTTACCCTGCAAGTTCTTGCCAAGTGTCTGAATAATGGAGGAATAAAATTATTGCAAAAATGAAGCCTTGGTGTCATAGTGTCATCAAAGGAGAACTGAATCAAAAGATTGAAAAAAGCCTGGTTGCCGTACGATCCTGTCATTGTAAGCGTTTCGGTCTCGATCTGTGCAGATTCTCCAGGGAAAAGCATCCAAGCAAAGCTTTCAAGCTTTCAGCATCTCCAGTGTATTACATGAGAGAGAGAGAGAGAGAGAGAGAGAATGCAGTGCTTTTAGCATCGCCACATCTGCATACAGAAAATGATGTGAATTGGAGAACATGTTTACGTACTTAATTAACAAGGTGTCATTACATTCCAAGCGTGCCACAGCAGAAATAATAATACTTGTGTACAAATACCTCAAGAACAGAACAAATGCCTTAGGCCAATCCGGTGTTCTGCCCCTGGTTTAACTAGCTTCTGGCAATATATTTGGAGAGTGGTTACAGTTCCCTCTTGGTCTTCATCTAACGTGCCAAGGTCAATAATTTACAAATTTCAAGGGAAATTTGTTCTCATTCTCCAGCATCTGTGACAAACAGTGTAAAGTACTTGTCCTCGTCTGTAGACTGATTAATCATGTGATTAGTATGTCATGCCAGTTTTTTCTTCTCAATTTTGTTGGGGGATTCCAACGGAACCTGTGTGCCGTACGTCTCTCTACTGCCTTTTGGAAACAGATACATGTTCTTCCTGGCAAACAAAAAATACCATAGACAGAGAAGTACACGCTACTGTAATTTTATATGCAAAACACTTGACCCGAAAAGATGCCAACGGTTATTCATCAGCTTTTAGAACCAGCTGAAAACGTTAAACGTTGGCGTTCCACAAAAGTTCTATATGGGCCTCAAGTCCCTGTGTGACGTTAGACGAAGGGGGAGAACGAACAGATCGAAAATGATACCGAGCGAGAAAAACTTTGTGCGTGCATGCATCTTTCGCTTTCGTTTTACTGTTGATGACGCGGCTGCTTTTGTTGGGGTTATACATGATGGGGGCGCAAGTTGAGCCCTGCTTTGGCAAACACACACACACACACCAGCTCGATTTGTAGCATGCGATGCATGGACCGATCGATGGCTTCACCGAGCGCATCTACTCCACGCTAGTAACAAGCGTGAACCAATCGTTTTGAATGCACACCCTGACCACGGATCGAATTTCTTCGACAGTAGCTCAGGTTTGCCAGCAAAATGTCAATACAATTGGCGCAGTGAATTTCGATCAAAGCTTTGTTCTGAAAAAGGGGCAGAGGAGATCTGTCCGTGATTTCGATCGAATTTGTCACCGTTGATTGGTAAAGACTAGTGCCATCGATCATACCTTTCTTTAGCGTGCGGGTTTGGACGTCGCGATGTGTTGCTAGATTAGAATCTTGGAGATGGGGTTGGTGGTGCCGAGCTAGCCGGTGATCTCCATGCGTAGAGGGAGACTGGAATAGGAGTGGTGGCTTCGTGGTGGGTGGCGGAGACGAGAGCACGACAAGGCGGCGAGAGGAAAAATATGGCAACACACATGCGCGGACCTAGGCATGGTCACCGGAGACATGAGTCTGAGACCTACAGCTAAAAACTCACATCAGTAAGTATTTTCACCGTGTAAATTCACGGGAAATTTTTCCTTTTTTTTTTCTATCTAGTTTTGTGTTATTTTCTCTTTTACCGCCTAATAATTAGCAACTAGGCTTAAAAACCGCATGTTATCTACTTCTCCGTTCTAAAATATAACAACATTTAGGCTTCGACACATGTACTAAGAAGATGGATAAAAAACATAATAATTTTCCCGTTATGTAAGGTGAGTGTGAGTCTGATAGTAGTTGGGTGGAATAATGAGTAATTAAGTCCAAAAATAATATGAGTAGTTTAGATGTAAAAGTGACATTTATAAGTATTAGGTTATTATAAATTTTGGACTCTAAAAGACATTATTTTTTAGACAGAGATAGTATATGATAGTGACAAAAGATATAACTCCGCTGTTGTAGCGTAAAATTTACGCTTAACAGATTTGTTTAGCCTCGAAGGGCTACTGATTGCGAAGTGATTTTATATTGGTTCAGGCCTCCGACTATCGGATAATAACCCTACGTCCAGTGTGTAATATTATCTTATATTACAACATTTGATCCTGACTCCCCTTTTACTCCTGTAGAGAAGGGAGGTATTTATAGGCCAAATACAACAGAAAAATACTAATTTATCCTCTAGTTACAACCGTCATTGTTGACTCTGTACATAAGACTTCGTAGGGGCAAAATAGTAAACCCTCGTGTGAATACTGTAAAGTATATGTCTTCTCAGAGAGGACTGAAGCCCCTGGTTTCGGTCCTTATATTTAGCCCTTAGTCTGGAGTGATTTCAGAGCCTTGAGTCTACCTAGTGAACATGGTTCGGAGGGGGCTCCGAACCTGGTGAAGGGGGGCCTCCGAAGCTGGTGAAGAGGGCCTCCGAGCCTGGTGAAGGTGGCCCTCCGAACCTAGTGAATGGGATTCCGAACCTAGCTTGTAGTAAGGGTCCAAAAGTTCTCGAAGGATGCGTCGAAATTTGATGTTTCTTGATCGGTTTTTGGTTAATCCTTAAGTACAGCTGGAGTTATTTCTCCCAACATCCGCTAAATGAAAAACTCTCCCAAATTCAAGAGAAAATTCAAATGTAGTCCAATATTAATTGGACCGGCTTGGTGTCTAGTACGGAGTATAATGTTGGTTCCACCCCTGTCGAGCAATGCATGAACGTCGGTGTGATAACGATACCATCTAAAAACATCTTTAAATCTACATAGACCATAGTACTGTACATTGATAAAATTTAGCAAATATCTAAAAATAAACAGTAAGGAACTCTCTATCACATTGACAAAGTTTTTTTACAAGGATTTAGGGAGTTGTTTGAATATGCTGTGAGCTGTAAAAATTAGCACACTACACCAAATAAGTACTCCTATAATCCTACATATTCCGCTAGAAGAGGTGACATATCATAGTCGAGTCTTTGCGAGCGCTGTGATGCTTCTTTCGAAGGAAAGCGACAAGTGATACAGACAGGTAGACATACTTGTACAAGAGGGTAATCGTAATTCGTAAATTTGGTGCCCGTTGAAACATACAAGACACAGTGCACCAAGCAAAGATCGCCCTCTATAGGAACGTTGTGAAAGCCACATCCGTGCCAACGTTGTGGCGAGACATCACAGGAACCGATGCTGGACAGAAAATTCAGATGGTTCATCGGCTCGTGGCTGCAGAAGCTAAATTAAATGGGTTGGTTTGAGCGTAGAATTCATAGTATATTGGGAGTAAGTACTAGGTGTCACCCTTGTACAAGCAGGTGCAGAGTACTAGGTATGCGCTGCCCACCGCAGCAAGTGGCTGCCCCCCTCTTGCGCGCCGCGTTACGGCATGAAACAAACCAGCCTGATGGACCGCGCCGAGTCCCCACCCACGGTGCCCACCGCGGCAAGCAGATCGCGCACGCCGCGCCCGCGCGCGCGGGCGAGCCCCCTCCCCCCTTGCTTGCTCCGCTTTCCGTGTAAAATCGTTGCGTTTCCACGTCCCCCCCTCCCACGTGGGCACTCCGCGCATACGTGCACCAGT
>KE372695.1:407189-421621 GCA_000418225.1 Zizania latifolia | reverse complement strand
GACGCTCCCGACCAAGCGATCGACAGGGGAGCTCTTTCTCAGGTGATGTCCAAGAAATCATAAACTAGGCGCGCGATACGGGCAACATCATCTCAAGCCACCGCGGACGGCGCGAGCGTAGCGAGCTTCATCACCGGTAGCGCTTTGATCGGAGTCATGGAACACCAGGGGTTAGCCATCACGAGGACGCTGATTCTCGTCACAATGGTTTCCCATTATTCACCGAGCGCCTTCGCCGAGTGGTCTAGCCTAGAGGCTTCTGCCCATCTAGGATCGAGCCTTATGATGCAAGAATGATCCCTCCCGAGCAGCGGGTAGAGATCATGATGTCAAGGCTAACTATCTCCCCGTTATGCTATCGCCCGCCATCAGTTGGTTGGCCGGACTCCAAGAGAACTCCATCAATTTCTGAAATCAATTGTGCAATGTCTTCATCGCCAACTATCAAGAAACCTGGCAAAGACTGGCCTCTCGGCACAACATACGCCAGATACGCTAGAAGAGTGACGAATCCCTCCGGGACTACATTCGTCGCTTCTCCGAGAGGCGAAACACCGTCGCCAGCATCTCCGACGCCAACGTCATGTCTATTTTTTAGGATGGACTGAGAAAGCCGTCGGAATTATTTCGCCATCTGGTGATGAACGAGCCAGCGACGCCAGGCGAGATGATCACCACCGCTGAGTAGTTTGCTAACGCCGAGGACGCCGAGCGGGAGCAAATACACCCAATCGCTCGGGAGTCCTGCAAAGATAAGAAGCACTCAGACGATCATCGTCAGTCGCCGTGGAGCGAAGACCGCGACAGACCAGAATCCTCCCGATCGAAAGATCGGATAAGGAAGTCGGAGCATGTCATGGTCGCTGAGAAGAAACCCCGATCCCGGGGACGGGAGAACTCGGTGATGTAGGAGATGTTAGATAAGCCCTGTATTTTTTATCCGAACAGTAACCACACCACCCATCGGTGCTATCAGTTGTAGAATCAAATGGTCAATGAGGCGGAAGAAAATCCTAGGCAAGATAAGCATCGCCGGGATGATAAAAAGAAGACTCGCCCGGACGACAAAGAGGCTGACCCCCCGGCTGAAAACGACTTCCAAGAGCCCGCTCGGACGGTCTCGATAATCTTCGATGGAGCGGTTGCGATGAATTCCAAGTGCCAGCAAAAGCTGCTCACCCGTCGCGTGAACACCATCAGCGATCGAGCGCCTGCGGTGGTCGGAAATTCCGATCACCTTCAACCGGGACGACCAGTGGACGGACGTCCCCAAGCCAGATCAGTTCCCGCTAGTGGTCGATCCGGTGATTCTGAAGGTGCGCCTTAAGAGGGTACTAATTGATGGAGGGAGCGACCTTGATGTTTTTTTCAAGGGGACCCTCTCTGCGCTCGGCATCGACAGGTCGACGCTTCAGAAGACGGACACGCCTTTTTATGGGATTGTTCTAGGGAAGGCCTCCATCCCACTCGGCATCCTTACTTTATCGGTGACGTTTGACACTTAGGACAATTTTAGGACTGAGCATGTCAAATTTTATGTTGCTGACTTCGAGACTACCTACCACGCCGTGCTGGGTAGGCCCTCCCTCGCTAAGTTTATGACGGTGCCCCACTACACGTACTTGGTCCTCAAAATTCTAGGGCCGTTAGGAGCTTTTTCCGTCAAAGGAGACATCGCCACCTCCCACGCCTGTGAGTAGGAGAGTCTCGCCATGGGAGAAGCGCTGGATATTTCTGTCCGGATGGATGAGACCATCCAGGCGGCTAAGACCACGCCGACCGTCGACCTTGCCATCCCGACCTCCGCACCATCAACATCGGGCATGTCACCATCGCCCGCTGAGTATAAGAGTATTCAGCTCTCCGACGCTGACCCCTCCAAGACAGCGTTAGATCCTAAATAGAAAAGCGCGCTCATCAGCTTTCTCCGCGCTAACATCGACATTTTCGCCTAGCAACCCACTGACATGCCAGGCATACCAAGGAAGCTGATCGAGCACGAACTTCACGTCTTTCCGACCATAAAGCCAGTCAAGCAGAAGATGCGCCGGTTCGCCCAAATACGCAAAGAGGCCATCAAGGAGGAGGTTACCCGCCTGCTAGCAGCCGGGTTTATTAAAGAGATATATCATCTCGACTGGGTAGCCAATTCAGTCCTTGTAAAAAATAAAAATGAAGAATGGAGAATATGCATTGATTACACCGATCTCAATAAGCGGTGTCCAAAAGATCCTTTCTCGCTACCGTGCATTGATCAAGTGGTGGACTCCACAGCCGACTGTTTCCTCCTTTGCTTCCTGGATTGCTACTCGGGCTATCATCAAATCAGCCTGAAGGAAGAAGATTAAAAGATGACATCGTTCATCACTCCATTCGGCGCCTATTGTTATACATCAATGCCCTTCGAGTTCAAGAATATCGGGGCTACATACCTACGTGCCATACAATGTTGTCTTACCGATCAGATTAAACACAACGTGGAAGCTTATGTAGACGATATCGTCATCAAGTCAAGGCATCCGGAAGATTTAATTTCTAACATCTATGAGACGGTAGACAATCTCTACAAATTTCGATGGAGGCTCAACCCGAACAAATGCGTATTTGGAGTGTCGACTAGGAAGCTGCTTGGGTTTGTTGTTAGCAGTCGAAGAATCGAGACAAATCCAAAGAAGATCTCGGTGATCATCAACATGGCTAAGCCAACCAACGTGAAAAACATTCAGCGTCTCACGGGTTGCATGACAGCACTAGGCGTTTCATCTCCCGACTCGGCGAGCGAGGAATGCCATTCTTCAAATTATTGAAAAAAGAGGGCAATTTTAATTGGACTACGGAAGCAGACCAGGCGTTCGCCGACCTCAAAAAATTTCTCACCACGCTGCCTATTCTGGTTGCGTCGACCCCTAGAGAAACTTTGCTCCTATACATCTCCACGATGCCACGCGTGGTCAATACTGCCATGATCGTCGAGCGCCTAGAGGAGGGCCATGCCTACCCAATTCAACGACCGGTGTATTTTATATCTGAAGTACTCGGACCATCGAAAGTCTGATACCCTCAAATTCAAAAGCTTCTTTATGTCGTGCTCATCACCGCTAGGAAGCTCAAACATTACTTCCAGACGCACTCGATGGATGTCATCACAGAATTTCCACTCGACGACATTCTTCGCAATCGGGACGCCACTGGTCTGATTGTTAAGTGGGCCATCGAGTTGGGTGAATATACCCTCGATTTCAAGCCTCGGATGGCCATCAAGTCTCAAGCTCTCTCTAATTTCATTGCCGAGTGGACTGAGAGTCAAATACCGTCGACCAAGTATGAAGCACTCGTCAATGGCTTGCGGATTGTTGTTTTCCTTGGAGTCAAACGCTTGATGGTATATGACGATTCAAAATTGGGCATCAGCCAGGTCAACAAAGACTGATCTTACACCAGCGATAAAATGGATGCATATTGCACGGAGGTCCGCAAATTGGAAGGTAAATTCTATGGCCTTGAGTTCCATTACATCCCCAGGGACGAGAACTCGGCTGCCGACCTCCTCGCCAACTGGGATCTTCTCGAGTACCAGTACCAAGCGGGGTTTTTCTCCAAGAACTTCACAAACCATCGGTTCAAGCTGAAGAAGCGCAACCCTTGGGCATCAAGGAAATATCTTCTGTTTTGATTATCGCCGACGACACTGAGGATTGACGCTAATCCTTTATCGACTTCATCCTTACCGCCAAAGCTCCTGAAGACAAAGATTTGGCCATTCGTCTTGCCCGAATGAGCAAGTAATATGTTGTTGTAGGGACTGACTTATATAAGACGGCCGTCTCCACCCGAGTACTCATGAAATGTGTCACCCGATCTCAAGGGTCGGAAATATTAAAAGAAGTGCACTCGGGCTTGTGTGGAAATCATGTCGGTGCTCGCACACTGGTCAGCAAGGCTTTTCGGTCTGGTTTTTATTGGCCAACCACCAATGAAGATGCTAAGTCACTGGTCCAAAGCTACGAAGGCTGTCAATTTTTTACTAAACAGCATCATCTCCCTTCTCAAGCTCTCCAAACCATCCCACTCCCGTGGCCGTTTGCGTGCTGGGGGCTTGATATGGTCGGCCCATTCCAGAAGGCCCCCTAGGGATATGATCGCCTATTCATCGCAATTGACAAATTCACAATGTGGATTGAAGTTATGCCACTCCTAACCAGTACAGCCAAGAAAGCCGTAGAGTTCATCCAAGGTATATGCTATCGGTATGGTGTTCCTAACCAGATCATTATCGATCTTGGTACCCAGTTCACCGGCAATGATTTTTGAGAATTCTGTGAAGACCGTTGTATTCAAGTTAAATATGCATCTATGGCACATTTAAGGGCAAATGGTCAAAGTGAACAAGCAAATGGCATGATACTCTAAGGTTTAAAAGCAAGAGTCTTTGACCCTCTTAACAAATATGGTGGTCGGTGGATGAAGGAATTGCCAGCAGTTCTTTGGGGACTTCGCACTCAGCCTAGCTGAGCGACCGGTCAGACTCTATTTTTCCTAGTATATGGGTTGAAGGCTATTTTGCCGGTAGATATGCTCGATGAGTCACCAAGGATCCAACAATATAATGACGGCGCCGCCAAACAAACAAGAGAAGAGGACATTGATAGCCATTCAATCTGATCGGTACCAGCAAGTTCTATGCCGATATCACGACCACAACGTACATGGTCGGTCTTTTCAAGTCGGTGACATGGTCCTGCACCGAGTACAGTCTGCAGTCGGTGTTCACAAGCTTTCGGTTCCATGGGAAGGTCCATTCATTGTAGCAGAAGTTACCTAACCAGGCTCTTATCGATTGATGCGTGAAGACGGCCAATGTGTCCCCAATTCTTGAAATATCGAGCATCTTCGCCGCTTTTACCCATGATATTACAAGCTACGTATTCTTACCTTGGGTTAATAAAGATGTTTCTTTTAATTTTAAATTACTCTCATTTTCCTCCCGCTCGACCACGAGTGCGTGCATCCTCATCACTCTAACCCAAAGTCTATGATCCGCTCTAGCTTTGGTGAGTTGTTAGTGAGATCTATTGCCCACTCAAGGGCTCGCCATTCGCCATACTGTTAGCTGACCCCTTTATTTTGTTATTTCTGACTACTTGTGAAGCTGAATGTTCAATACGCGTGCACGCGGCTCAGTTTTCCTACGCTGTGAACTACAGCTATACCAATCACTCGAAAATTAGAAAATGGTGGTCGAACACAGCATAATTTTACCTTCAAAATATCATTGCATTAAAAATTAACTATATATATAGTTCTTTTCTCCACATATTTTTGATCTACTTGGCAGGCTCTTTCGAATACGGCTCTAAGTCTTGGACGAGTACAGCCACCGTATTCTCCACCTCTACATAGATCCGCTCCACGTCGGACTCCTCGACGTTCGTCGGCCACCACGCCTGGATGTAATCCATCCGAGCAGTCGGGTGTAGCACTCAGAATATCCCAAGCGCGTGCGTGGCCGCCGACCGCATGAAGTTCCGGGCTTGCTCCCGCAGACATGTCGCCGACCCCTGGAGTCGCTCTAAAAAATGCTCCATTGTCCACTCGGCGTTGGCACGCTCACCGTCAATCATCTTTCTCCGCCCCCGCCCGGACGTGGTCGAGCAACGCCTGAGTATTGCTCAGACGCATCTCCAGGTCGGTGAACTGAGCGTTCACCCACCGATGCAGTTCTGCAAAGCATCAAGACAAGTATCAGCCAATATTCCAATTCAAAATTATTGACGATAACATTGGACGATCGTACTTTTGTCCTCACCGACTGCTTCATAGGCCTTCTTCTTGGCGACTGCGGCGGCGGCCTCAGAGGCGGCGATCTTCTTCTTCAGCTCGGCCGCCTCGGCCTCAGCTTTCACCGCCCTTTCCTTGGCCTTATCACGTTCGACCACGGCCACCTCCGCCGCAATGACCGAGCGCTCCGCCATGGCAGTCGCTGTCTCCAACTGAGCCTCCAGGGTCGCCCAATCCATTAATCACCATGATTAGACTAATACAACGCAACTACCGCCAACAGCTTATGAAATGGCTAGATACTTACCGAAGGATCAGATGTCCAACTGGGTGCGGAGGATCTCATTGTCCTTCTCTATCATCCTCCAGGCGGCCTCCCTCCTCGCCAGCTGCTCCGTTAATCGCTACAGCAAGTACATGGTCAGCTATAAGTGACAGATTACAAACAGAAATTCATGTATGCATGACTTACGATGGTCTCACGGTCGAGTTGGCTGAGTGCGTCATAGCACTCTGCCACCCCCCGCTGCACTTCATCGCCAACGGGGCCTAGGCCGCCTCCCGACCCCGTCGCCTCTGTCGATGATGGTACCGCATTTTTCGCCTCCCCCACTCGTGGGTCGCCGGTCGACCGCTCTCCCATTGCTGCGCCGTCAGTCGGGACTACTGTGGTCAGCACGGCTCCAGCATCAGTCAGGGCACCGCTGATGGGCAGGGTTGTGGTCGGCGCCCCCGCAATCGGGGCCTCCGCTGGTCGGCCCTCGGGGGTTGAGGCAGCTGTGATCGGCCCAGTAGTGGCCGTGAAGATAACGACATCAATGGTCACCACCATCGCCATAGTCGTTGTCACACCAGTCGGCGCGGTCGCCGTCGCGTCATCCCTTCCGTCGACCACCCCGGAGCCACTGGTCACTGATGCGCTAGTCAAGCCACCGTCATCGGGCAACGGTTCTGACGCGCTGTCAAATAGACAAAGGTCAAACCTATTGCCTGCATGATGTTCCTCAATGTTGGTAATGCATCGACTTACCAGGTGAACTTTTGGAACGCGCCCCTCTTCACCCGGGGATATTTACCCGAAGGGCCTCCCGATGGCGGAGGAGGAGGCGGCGGAGGTAGAGGTGAGGGCGATGATGACGATGACGCCGTCACCTTCGCCCCACCTGCCGGCCCGACATCGGACGTCTCCGAGTCAGCATCAGCCTCTCTAGAAAACGACGATGGCACCTTAGGTTTCCCCTAAGATGTTACCGCCGTGTGCGGTTTCTTCGCCGCTGGATGACAAACGTCTTTGTCCTTCCTCTTCTTTGTCCCGATCGGCTGGTCGATATCCTTCTGTCCTACTGCACGGGGCTGCTCGGGCAAAGGCGCCAGCGAGCAATAGGCTTCTCACCCCTGCAACAAAGACCCCATGAGCACCTGACAGGTGATATTACCAAACATCAATGCAAAAACAATAAACAAGAAGCAAGGCTTTACTGTCGGTCGAGGATTGAGCAACTTGTACGAGCGCGGGCTATCCTCATTTTCGATCACCGTCTTGGGGGCAAGGAGGTCCCGCACTCGCTTTGTGCCCTCTTCCATGGTCAGGAGCTTCCGGGACTCCCGAGAGGAGTCTAACCTTCCCGCATAATCATACCTCGGTCGCGCTCGGCTCTTGCAGGGCCTTACTCGGCGGAGCACAAAGTTAAGGGCCATGTGGACCCAGTCAACTTCTGCTTCCAAAGCTCGCTGATCTCTTGGACGAGCTCGTTCACCTGGGCCTGGTCCTCTGACTCGCACTGGTCCGACCAGGTCAAGGCCTGGCCGGCACGCGGTCGGTTTCCAACGAAAGGGTCGGCTCGTGGTTCCTGATGTAGAACCACTAGGAGTGCCAGCCCTTGTTAGACGTCGGGAGGGGGACGGCGATGTACTCGACCGTCTTACCGTCGCGGAGCTAGATCTCGGCTCCACCAATGACCCTCTTCTTCAGAAATCGCAGAGAAAAGAAGTAACAAAAGAGGTTGAAGTAGGGGGTCGATGCCGAGGTAAGCCTTGCAGAGATGAATAAAAATGGAAATGTGAAGAATGAAGTTGGGGGTGAGGTTGCAAAGTGAAATGTTATAATGATGGAAGAGATCCCGAATGAAAGGATGGACCGGTAAGCTGAACCCGCTATGAAGAAAGGACTCGAACACCACTAGTTCGTTGGTGTTCGGAGTCAGAAAGCTCTCCCCCACCGCAGCGCGCCACAAGGACAGCGCCTTCATTGGAAGAACTCTGGCCTTCTCTAGGAGCTGAAGTCGCCGCTCCGAAGCGCTGGACCTCATGAACTCTTTCGACCGGTCGACGCCGGCGCTGTTGTCGGTGGTCGCCATCGAGACGTTGCACGGAGGAGCAAGGGGCTTCAAATTAAAGAGGCGCTGAGCTTTGCGAAGGCACACTACGCAATGAAGGCGGCGACCGGGACGGCGAGGTGCCAGTGGGAAAGTTTTAGGCGAGAGGAAGAAGATAAACAGCGAAAGCGTGCGACAGATGAAGTGCTAAATGGGATATTTATAACCGACCGCGCGACGGTTCGGGCCCCCACTCCGCCGCAATCACCGCGGGACAAGCTTGGAAAGCAAGCCCGCGTTATTTCATGCCAGTCAAACCGCCATGACGACCTCATCTGACTGCTCAAAACAAATTGGACGGTTGCGCACGAGAACCGAATCGACGCCCACTCCAACTAACATCCGCTTGCTGGGGCGCTTGCGAGCTCGCGCGCCCTTTCTCATCAATCGAATCTGTCAAGATCCCGTCCCCTCCTCCAGACGCCACTTCGCGAAGACTATCGTGGACCCCACGTATTCCATTACTCTCGCAGCCGCCAGTTTGACATCCTTTCCCGCCGAAATCTTGGACCCCGCGTACGCTTGCAGTTACCAATATGCGGCAACTAACGCCTGTCTCGCCAAAATCTCTGTGGGCCCCATGTTCCCTTGCAGCAACTGGTGCCTTTTTCACCAAAACGTCATGTTTGCCGAATCACCGTGGGACCCACCTACTCCTCCGCCTCCGACAACTTCGCTTGACGCTGGGTTCGCCGAATCGCCATGGGGCCCACTTACTCCTCTGCTCCTATCAACTCTGACTGATGCCTTGAAGGGCTCATTCACTCCATTACGCCAATGAACTCCAGTAGACGCCTTTTCGCCAAAACACTAGAGATTTAAAACATCTCTTAACTCCAGCGAGCACCCGATCGTCAAAACACTCGGGGGCTCAAATTTCTCCTACCTCAATGAGAACGGAGCAAGACTTCAGACCTTGAAGCTTGTTTCTCCAAACAAACCTTCAAGCTCAGGGGCTACACTCGGCAGGTGCACCGACTGGTGCACTCGCCCAATTAATAAAGAAAAATTTATCAAGGATTAGCGCTCTTTACAACTTCTCGACTCCATCTTGAAGAGTATCGTCTTTCTGTCACAAAGAGCTCGGGTGCTCCTGTTGGGGATATAATCCCGGGGTACTCTCCGAGTGCATTTATGTTGATCAGACAGAAGACGGGGTCGGAAAGACAGAGCATTAAATATGACCGGGAAGACGCCCGACCACCAGGACTCGGGAGAACGCCCGACCTCCAGTACTCGGGAGGACGCCCGATCGCCAGGACTCGGAGGATCCGTTCAACAGTCGGACCACCCCATCAATGGCAATAAAATCCATGACGTAACGATCAAATCAATGTAGCGAGTAGCCGCTGTACTTATTAGCCCACGATCCCAGGTGATTTAAACCGAATTAAAAGGGATTAATGGAGCAGATTAAACCCTAAACGGTAACCCCCTAATCCCTACAGTATATAAAGGTATCGAGGGCACCTTTTACAGGGGGGCTAAGAGGCGAAAGTCTTTTCCAGACTTACGCTCACACGCTTAAGATCCATTTCAGGCTGTTTTGCTCATATTTATACATACAGGACTAGGGTTATTATCCTCCGGGAGGCTCGAACCTGTCTAAAAATCTCTGTCTCTTTCTGTTGTGAAACAACCATTGAATCACGATCATAAACTTTTCCATACACCTACACAAATCTTATCCGTGGGTAACCCTATAGGATACTGTTGTTCTTACACAACGATAAGGTTGTACCCTGCTCTTTCAAGGGCTAATTCTACTAAGTATCTTCTTAGTGTTGAGGTACACGTAAATTAGAGGTACAAGGAGTGTTGCCTCATAAGTATCCAAGAAACCCCTGGTAGTATCAATTTCAGAATGGTTCTGACTTCTTGGCTCAAACTTTGATTAAACTTCTGGCAGGGCAGGCAGGCACGCACTTGAGAAGGGTGAGATTAAGTAGTCGTTTACGCTTGACTGCTTTGGCCATGTCAGTGCCGTGTATAAGCTAGAGAAAGATGAGGATTATGCCGGGTGATGCCCCACTTTTGCCAGTAGGTCGTCGCTGGAACCTGGGGCCTAACTGCTGATGCGAGCAGGCAGCCAAGTGGCCCGGCAGCTTTTGGATGATTGGCTTTGTAGATCAGTTTTTGCACACCTGTACAACCATGTCTCATTCAGCCAAGTAGCAGCAAAATGGCATCATGCTGATCACACGCACAGATCCACCGCATCGCACGGCCAAGTTGCTGGCACACCGATCAATATGCACTCAGCTCTCTCACACCGGCGAATGAACAGATGCCCCGACATTGTTGCAACGAACAGTTCACTCACCAGAAAACTTTCGAGCTATTTCTACGCGACAGTTAATTCACCATCTTTACGTCAAAAAGCTGTGAGAAACTTTCGTGCTGAGCTGATGCATCGATGCCTTGAAAGCTAACCCTGTTTTGTATCTATCGATCAGTCTGAAGGAGAGGTTCCTTGTGAACATTATCTGCTTCCTTCCTCTCGAGCAAATTGCTGGGCTGATGAAGACGAAGTGGCTGGCAAAGTTCCAAACTTTACACTGTGCTAGTGTGACGGCATGTGAACATCTGGAGCAGACTAATTGATTGATTGATGTATGCGTTGCCGCGTTGGTGTTCTTCTTTTCTTTAAAAAAAGAACGATGCTTTCGCTTCGTAAGTGGAGCAAATCTTTTGCGTATACTGGCGATGTAAGTTTATAGTGACCGTATGTATTCTAAAATGAGATGTAACCGAGAGCAAAGGGTTATGTTCAGGTAGTATTCCATCCGTAGTTGTTTGCTGATTTTGACATGCGGCGAGTATACCAAATCCAAAAAAAACTATGATATGCTTGTCTACTTTTGCGTGTTCTATCTCTGTTGCCACGGCCGTGTTGCATGGGCCTTACTAAACTCAAACACGACCATCTCGTGGCCCATCTATCATCTTGCACGAAATCAAATTAGCCGGTGACCCAGCATCTCGTCGTGCTCAATTCTCAAAGGTCGCTCCAAAGGGGCTTCTCTCTCCCTGGGCCATCGTTTCCGTGTACCATTTCATGCATATTTGGGCTTCCACTGTGCCATGTCCGGCCTGCCTATATCTATATGCGTTTTCGTCTTTGCAAGACCTCGTACGGTTTGTGATGCAAATTCTCACAGGATCGGTGGAACTAAATCTTCATTGATTTGGTATCAAAAAAATAAACCTGCATTAATATGGTAGATTTCTTACGTCAACGGAAAGCATCACTTCATATGGCACCACGCACCGGAAACCCCATTTTTTGACACCCCATCCCAGATTTTGCCACCTCTCTTCTGTCACCAATCTTAAAGCAGTGACCACTCAGTGACCACTCTCTTCTGTCCAGGGGAATGAGAGAGAGGGCGAGAGAGTGAGGGAGGTGGTCACTGCTTTAAGATTGGTGACAGAAGAGAGGTGACAAAATCTGAGATAAGGCCTCAAAAAATAGGGTACGAGGCGCTCTCCCGTAGAATTTTTTTCCTCAGGCACCGCACCAGTAAGCAGAGGAAAAAACTCTTGCTCTCATGCGAGATGTGACCCCCACTCTCCTGCATCTGCATGCACTCGCAGCTTGCCCTGATCGGCAGCCGTTGTTATGGTTGAGCACATGAGAGCAGAGCATACAAGGAGATGAAAATTGCACAGGTGATTTCTTTGAAACAAAAATGGCACCGATGAGGAGATACTCCATTATATGGTAACAAATGAAAGAATATATTCCATTAATAATCATCTCGAGCATGACAAGTGTAACAAGATAACATCTCAATCAGTGTCTCACTGTCTGTAGAATCGAATCACAAAAAGAATGCCATCTTATAAACAACAGTAGCAACGCGTCGACCAGCCTAGAACACGACGGCAGCGGCGACCGCACCGGCGACGGTGACGAAGCTGACGGCGGTGGCGTACGCGGAGCCCTTGTCGGTCGGGGCACCGGTGGGAGAGCCGGACGGGGCGGAGACGACGCCGGAGGGGGTCAGTGCAGAGGGAGCATTGGCGGCGGGGGCGGCGGTGGTCGGGGCAGGGGGAGACGCCAAGGGAGACGGCGCCGCGGCGGTGGGCGGAGTGACAACCGGCGCGGGGGCGGTGGCCGGGGACCTCGCCGGGGGAGCTGGAAGCGGGGCCATCTTGGGCGCCGGGATGGGGGACGCACCAGGGGCCTGCGCTGCGGCCGTGATGGCGAGCAGGGCGACTATGGCTGCGACGGCGGCGAAGCGAGCCATGGCTGCGATGCCTAGTGTTGGATTTCCTGCCAAAGATTGCAACCGGAGAGAGCTTTGAAGCGTGTGGAAAGCTCCTCTGTGACTGTGAGTGTCTGAGTGAGAAGATGATGAGCTGCGAACCGTGTGGCGAATACAATGGGAGGGGTGGCGTATTTATAGCGGGAAAGGTCAATACCAGGTCGGTTAAGCAACAGCTGTAACGTTCACGCCTTTCGTGTCGAGACGAAGTCGCAACGGCACGATCCCCGACACGTAGGGCCGCGTTTCGTGGGACCAACGCGTCAGTGTGCACGGGGTCTACGGAAACCGACCTATTCCGCGAAACGCCGCGCCGACTAAAATGTTGACCCTTCTCGCCGCGGCACCGCGTCACCGGGGCCGTGCCGAGCAGGTACGTGGTCTATCTAACGACTAGTTCCAAAGCACACGTGGTCACCGTCAGATTGTTCATGGACGGGCCAGATGGGCCGGTATTAATTCGACCCTCGGGTGGCGTGCTGAGCCGTCCCGTCCGGCCACTAGCCGTTGCGGGGTGTCGGTTTCGTGTAGTTTAACGGCGGGAGCCGAGATGCCCTGTCCTGACAGACAGATGGCCGACGGCCGCCGAATATCGTAGCTCACCCGGCTTGTGACCGATCCTTCAAACCCGCGTGGAATATGCAACTACTTCCGCACTCGCGTGCTACAGCACGGAAGCAGTAGTAAATAGGCGAAGGTACGTGGGAACAGTGTCATTTGCTTCCATGGCTGTACTCTTGCATTACCGTTCAGCAGCAGAAACTACTAGCACTACGCAGTACTTGCTGTATAAATTAGGGGGAAAGCGTATGGTAGGTGAGGCTGGAGATTTTTTATAACGGCCCAAGTGCCCAACCTGGTTGGCTTGGCTACCAGCCTGCCTGGAAAAGCAGACAAGCAGGACATGTGAGCTGTTCCAGGTGGACACTTGGATACGGCATCCGGCTGGTGACAGTACACCGAAGATGGCAGCCGCCTCGCATCTCGAAGAAAAGGGGCGGAAATTGAGAGATATCTGTCTCCAAGCAACCGCGTCCCGTCTGGGTGGGGGCGTGGGGCGCACGATAGCTTAATCGGTTGATGGACGCCTTTACTATGAAAACATTGCTACTTTTACACTTGTTGTACAATTGATTCTAAAAGTTGGTATAAAAAATAAATTAGTACTTTTAATGATGTTTTATGTATAGTTATCATTAGTGGATTTGTATTAATTTATCTTGTCGCCTCCATATCACACATATTATATAAATTTATAGGTTTATTCCTCCGTGCACTCTTTTGGTGTGTTTTTTACCCTTTCAAATTATACTACCAATACAATAACAAAAACAAAAGTAAAAGAGAAGTAGCATTGTAGTATAAGTACAAGCAGAACCATTAGCATTAGTAGAATTAGAAGTAGAAGGGGTGGTGGAAATTAGAAGGCTGCTGTTGGGATATCCCAAATTTAAGAAAAAAATAAAGAGAAGTTTATCAATCTCGTACGTCACAAATCAAACCCATGTTTGATTTCAGTCTAATCGGATACCAAACCATAAAACTATAGACCTGTGGATATAAATATAAATCTAAACTCATGCTTTATCCACGAGTAACTACCTCGCAAGAAAAATTACTATCCCCAAACGAAGATGAAGTCCATTAGGATTCATGTACAATAAATTTTCTCTCCAGGAAACGTAAAGACTAGCGGGCACCAGTGTGCAATCGGGTCGGATATGGTGATATAGCACTCTTTTCGTGTTATATTTCCTTTTTTATTCATATTCAAAAACGGGTATGGATAGTGCCAAATATCTCATCTCTTATCATATATCATATCTTACATGTATCTCTAATACATGTATATATTAAACCCAAAGATAAATTTTGGAGCGTGTAAAAAACATATTCAAAGATACATCAAAGAAAAAACATGTAATGTTATTTATGAACTCTTAAATAGTGATCAACAAACCCATTATTATGTTTACAATTAAAATCATAGTAAATTTTACTGTACATT
>KE372695.1:351733-361938 GCA_000418225.1 Zizania latifolia | reverse complement strand
CAGCGATGAGAATGCCGAGCTGGGGTTTCTCCTGGAGATAAATGACCGGGAGGCCGTAGCCAACCACCAACTAGAGTACTATGGAACCTCTGTTCATTCATTCCAGTTTCCATCAGCGAAGCAGGCAATTCACCATCCTCTATGCTCAGCTGCCTTGTGCAGTGTTTCCATACCGGTGCTTAGCTGAATCACTACGCCTGACCAATCTAGCTGCCGAAGCTCTCCATTCAGTCGCATGATTGCACAAGTGCACACCACTGCCATTACATTCGTCGTCCAAGCTCGTCTAAGTGGAACCAAACCTCTACCGGAAGCTGTGCATATTTACTCAGTCTGAAACTGCAAGACGGTTCTGCTCTGAATCTTCTCAAGTATGTCAAGGTTGGTTATCTGTTAGAGTCAGACTAGTATTCCATTTCTAGCCAAGACTAAACCAGAAGCCAGTGCCATTCCAAACATAGCATGCAGCCGAACACAGAAATACTTTGCCATAAAAATCTTGCTGTTGTCCTGAAAATGTTTTTTTTAATATAAAAACCTTGCTGTTGTCCTGAAAATGTATTTTGGTGTCCTGAAAATGTATTTTGGTGCGATACCAACATGGTTTTTTCCATTTCCAGAATAAGTGGGGAAGTGATAAGAGAGACTTACTTCATGATATTTCAGCACATAGTCCACAACCCATTTGCCCACAGGGAGTGTCAGAGCACCAAGGACCTGAAAATATAATAGTAAAGATTGAGCTTGGAAGTTTGAACTGTGGTTTGGGATCGGTATCTTGACATGAAGCATGAAGGATCGTTGGCTCACAGTGCAAGCTGATGGAAGAGATTTGCTCATGCCAAAAGCAGCCAAAAGAACATAGAGCGTGACAACACCAAGAGTCACTAATCTTGATCCTGTTTCGGTCCCAATTCTTACCTGTTTGTAGATTCAGACACAGCAGACGTAAACATTTTTTTTTCAAAGCTACAGAAGTGAAATGCTGATGTCAACTTAGACTTTGGTCTTAAACAGAGCAAAATACCAGGGGAGACATCTTTCCAACAGCACGATCTCCATCAATCTGAACATCAGAACACCATCACTGATGACAATATTATTCAGAAATAGCAAAGCACATTGCTAATATGGCAAGGGAACTATACCTGGTGAAAATGGCTGCAGAAGAGTATCAGAGTGGTCGTCAACCCAACGAGAATGGATGAAGCTATGACTGTTCTGGTGAGAGGGAGAAGAGATGCTCCGCTGACAATTGAAGTATTTCAAGAAAAACTGTTTAGGTATAGACGGCCCTCCATTCTCTTTGGAAATAAAAGTGATAGTGTGAACCTTCTTGCTCTACAGGGTACCTTGAAATGTTTCTGCTGCTGTTTGAGAAGTAGAAGGCTGTAGTTGCCAGTGGACCAAATGCAGCAAAACATAATGGTTCACCTAGTCCCTTGTAACTTAATCGGAATGGTGGGCACTGTACAAAGAGAAAAAGGTAAATAAAAAATAAGAAATAACTGAAATATTGAAGAGATCGACGTGAAACATGGTTAGCTACTAAAATGCTTCAGGTTTAGCTGTTTTAGATACAGTAATCGACGTTCCTTGCAAAAAAATGGCACGTTTTTATATGCTATAATTCATGACGAGTCTCAGAAAAACGGTAGAAAACATTACCTGATAAACATAACCACAGAGGATTGCACATATCACCAATAAAATGAACCTGGCATCCCCAGCTTCAGAAAAGGCCCAAAATAGCCCCACAAATCCGAGCAGAAGAGAAATATTTGCAGCATGCTGTGTCACCGTTCGACTGCAGAGTGCATTACGATGCAACATGTTTTTCACTTGTAAAACAAACCTTGCATACTAGTTACATTAATGTTGTTTGGTATTAGCAGTACCTGCCAATAATGTTTACAACAGATTCCTTCTTGTTTTTATCAGCCCCAGTATCTGAATCGTAAACATCATTGCTGCGATGAAATCAAACATAATAAGCCTCTTCTCTCAAAAACAAGAGAACATGATAAATCAATGGATGAATACTGATCCTCATATCAGCTTTTCTTTATGTTAGTGTTACCTTAGATTGAGCCAAGTGATCACAAGAACTGCTGCAGCCAATAGAACAAAGTAGCGTTTGCCAAAGAATGAGCCCAGACGATGGTAAGCACAGGCGCTTCCTACCTGCAGACAACCGAAAATATGTAGGTGCTTAAGGCATTCAAAACTGCATATATACCACAATATGTTATGCAAATTCCAAACGATCCCTTTTTTATTGCACACTCTGCAATTTGGTGAACCCATTGGCCTTTTTCATCAGGGTGTGAGGTATCGAGGTATGGAGCATGGATTTACGGAAAGTTTTTTTTATCAGAAATATGCCACTGCACATACAAAACTGTATCATAATTCATAACGACTTGTGTGTTACAAGTCACAAATCGCAGTTAGTGTTACTCACGGTAAGTGGCACAAACGCGACGGAGTAGATTGGCAGCTTTGCCGCCCTCCACAGCAGCGTCCCGCGGGAGAGCTCGCCGTCCTCCGCGCCTTCACCGGACGCGGCTGTAGCCGAGCACCGCGCTCGACGAAGCGCGCGCGGCCTTCTCCTCTCGGCGGTTGAGACAACGCTGCTGTGGCGCGGGGGAAACACGAGGAGAGGCGCTAGGGAAATACCGGCGAGCGGCATCGGCTCCGGGCGGTGGGGGAGCTCAGGCGCGGCGTTCCATGGAGCTGGTCGCGGCCAGCTGCCGGCGTGTCCGTTGGGTCTGCATGGTTGATGGATAAGGGTTGGGTGTAATCGAGCGCATTGGCGGAAAGGCGTTCCACGTAGATATGGACGGATGGACCGGTTTGGATTTGGGACTTGGGGCTTTGGACACACTGCGTGTAGGTTAACCACGGCAGCCACATAGCGGCAACAATTTGTTTATTAACGTTATTGGTTAGATTTAGCAATAATTATTAATCTCAATGGTCAAAACTACTATTAATCTCAATCGGCCATCATGAACATAAATAATATCGAAGGGATAAAGGGGAATTTACGGGTCGTGAATCGAGATGCACCAAAAATGTGTAGCATGGCAGCCTCTATCTGTTCTATTCAATTGCCCCGCTCTTGTCCAAACAGTGCACCTACCTCTCCAGCTTGGTACACCTAGCCATAAGATTAGTTAAAGGATTGTTGGGCATGTCCCAACATTTTCAAACTAAAATACACAGAAGTTTCGATTCAGAAAAAAAAAATCTAGACATGAGAGCTAGATCAAGGTAGAACGCCAAGTGCGATTGAAGTACTAGACTCTATCTTCTATCTAAAGAGTAATTCTAATGGAACTATGCTACTCAAAAAGGGATAAAAATCTTCCAAACATGTAGCTCCATTGTAAATAATATCTTGCCGTACCGATGGACAAAGGACATTAGTATACCCCGTAGTCGGCCACCAAAAATAATTAAAACATTACAGGGAGCAACGATATTGAAAGAAAAAATACATTTGTAAAAATACAATATATAAAAATACATTTTTTTGGTTACAGCTTCTCACGGGCCAATCTAGATCTCGGGCCTCCCGTTCATTTCCAGTGGATTGGACCGTGCTTGCTCTAGTTCACCTTCGGTAGGAGATTTTACTGTCTCAGTGAGTGAATAGAGTTTGTCGTCACATATGCATGTTTCCTAGTAAAAATGTATAATCACTTAATCAGTTAGCAGACATATTCTCACCACGTTCATTGATAAAAAGACCGAGTTGAATTTTAGTTCGCGATTATTTCTGTACAAACAAGACTGAAAAGACTAATATAATTTCCAAAAAATATAGAACAATAAAATGACAAAAAGAATATCATGCAAATCAAGGTAAAAAAGCAGTCTATAAGATTATATTCCGAGACAAAAACCATCAAAATCCATGACCAGAAATGTCACAAACGAAAGCAAGCAATCTTTATTAGTACCACCTCGGCAGTTTGCTTTGCCGTGAACCAGCTTAAATGCTCAACCCCCCCACCTTGTCTCGCCGAGCTCGGTAGCGGGAGCTTGTAACCCAAGCGGGGGCATTAAGGTGGTGCGGATGTTTGGTGCGGTCTCTGGGCCTGGGCCCATGTGTGTGTATCTGCTGGCTTGCCCGTTCCAAGTTGGTAGTGGGCTGAGGGGTCTTGGCGAAAGCCTCGGCCTCTTTGGCCCTAAAGTGACAGGCACAGCGTGAGGCTGGCTTAACAGAGCAGCGATCACTGTCCGCTTCCAACGGTGGAAGGATAACAGGCCGCTACACCATGGGCCCGCTTCAGGCTCAGATTCCCTCTATAACAGACCACCATCTTTTTTTTTGCTTCATATACACAACTTGAAAAAAATACATGTGTAACAAAAGTTCAAACGGAATAGCGTAATTGGTATTTTTGGATGAGAACAAAAATGAAGTGTTTGGATGGAAAAGTATTGATACAAATAAACCATTAGCAATATTATCACATAATTGTATTCAATAATATTATCAGAAACAAATACTTGTCTCAAAAAATAGACAAATTCATGACAAAAATGTGAAAAAAAAGCTAAAACAAAGTATAGTAGATATTTTGGTGTAAGAGGAAAGGAGAAAGGGATAGGAGCATGCGTCAGAGGAGAAAAAAAATGAAGTGTTGGGGACTGGGAGGAGCTAAGTAAAAATGTGTAAAATGGTAGTGAGTAATTTTTTATTTAGTCTTTTTCAGATCAATATGCTGAAAAAATCAGGTTCAACCAATTTATTATATCACTGTAATCTGAATTACAAATTATAATAAGTACATATTTGTTTACACTGCTCGCCCGTCTTCGGGCCTAGAATTCCCCTATTATCTTTTTTTAAAAAAAAAAAATTTGCTATTCTGCTTCCACGATGCAAACATTGACGACCGCACCAAAGTTAATTTTTGATTTTGTCAATGGCACGGTGATTTATTTGTATCTAAGTTTTCTTTAAGTAAAATCATTAGTGAGAAATAATCATTTACTCGTAAACACGGGAAGTGTGCTATCTTTATTTAAAAAGAGTGATTCAACATATACGCAAACCGACCTTAGCTCAGTTGGTAGAGCGGAGGACTGTAGTCGTTGCAGATGATCCTTAGGTCGCTGGTTCGAATCCGGCAGGTCGGAATTTTTTTTTCTTTCAAGCCGTAACATTTTTTTCAGAAGGGAAGTGGAGTTTGCTACATGTAGATATCAGTGGCAACTACTATCATTTCAGATACGAGACCAATAAGTTCAGGAAATGCTTGGAAATTGGAATCCACTAGTTATTCTGCAACCAAATAAAACGACAACGACTGAGTCGTATCTGATCCTAAACAATAGCGCATGGCAGCTTAGAGATTAAACACATCACGTTTCCCTCTAATTCAGTAGCATCATATGCCATTACGCCAACAAGACGCGGTTAATTGCCTCAATCACCTCCTCGCGAGGCTGGAGCCCTGATGCGGCCTGCTCTTGGACCTGCTCCTGCTTCCCCTTGTGCTGCCGCTCCCTTCCCTCCCCCGGTTCTTCGCCGACGAGCCGGGGCTCTGGCTCAGCCGCCGTGACGACTTGGACGCCCGCCTGCGCGAGCTCCAGCTGCTGTTCCCGCCGAGCGCCGCCTTGGCGACGCTGTCCTTGGCCGCCTCCCGCGCGCGCTGTGGCCTCACGGGCTGCTTGTTCAGGTACTCCAGCAGGGGCAGGAGGCCCGCCACCGCCTTGCGGAGCGCGTCGTCGCCGATGTTTGTCTGCACCGCGTTCCCGACGAGGTTGAGAGCCCTCAGGGAGCTGTAGTTCGCCACGAGCTGGCCGAGCGCCTTCGTCGTGGTGATCTTGTTGAAGCTCAGGTCCAGGACCGCCAGCTTCTGCAGGCGGTGGAACCCCTCGACGTCGCTGATCTTGTTCCCGTCGAGGTACAGCTCCCTGATCGCCGCGCCGTTCGACAGCCCTGATTGAACGAACCAAATCAAAACCACAAACTGTTCAGCTATTCTGATTCATACACAGTTTAATCGCAGAACACGGTCAAGTGTTGAATTGTGTAATCCGCTGGAGCATCAATCCATACTGATTTGGTGAAAGACTGGCAGGCTCATCATTTCAAGTGCTAGCTAGCATCGGCGACAAGCTAACAAGGACGGCGCTCATGAAGGAGCAATGCCAGTGGGGTGGACCAGCTCGCAGGTCGCAACAAATTGGCATCCAGTGAGTCA
This sequence comes from Zizania latifolia, assembly GCA_000418225.1. NCBI lineage: Eukaryota > Viridiplantae > Streptophyta > Magnoliopsida > Poales > Poaceae > Zizania > Zizania latifolia. Next base: position 355,714 of record KE372695.1, on the reverse strand, counting down.
CGCACACATAGGTTTCAACCTTTCTAGGGATGAGCAAGAGCAACCCTGGATGCATCCACTCTATTCCCAAGGTCTGAAGAAGTTTGGAAAAAGGACCAATGTTACACGGTCACAAAGATCATCAGAGTGTACGGGTGTACGAAGCTAAAGGTAGAAAGTGATATGCCTAGATTGGATATCTGATGCGTGTGGTGTCCTGTATATGTACTCCTCTTTGCTCATCTGGAGTTGCCGATGATAAGGTGAAACAAACACATGAAGCCTTGCATCTATCGTCAGTGTCAGTGTGTCATAGCGAGACAGCATATTAGGGTCAGAGCATGACATGTTACAGGACTGTTCCTTACTGTGCACTACTAAAGCCTGTGGCTGTAGCATGGACCATCCTACAAGTTAGCCTGGGACAAGGCCTGACGAGTGACGACTAAAGCGGTAATGCCATCGATCCAGAAGTGCATGCGAGCCATTGCACACAGAACAAAATCCACGCATGCAAGCCTGGTTTTTCACCAGAGCACGTACTGAAAGCACATGTGGAGTAAGTGACTAAATGCTTACCGTGACCGATCCGTGAAATTTTGTTGTAGCTGAGATTGAGCACGCGCAGCCTCGTCAGTTCACGCAGCCCCTCGATGATTGCAATCTTGTTCCTCGACAGATCGAGCGAGCGCAAGCCCTTGGGCAATGATCCAGAGGAGATATGAGCTGCAGAACGAATGGATAATTATCAGCACAAGAACAAGAGGAAAAATGACTTGTGTTACTGTCATCCATGAGGAGTTCGGTAATTTACCGATGAAGTTGCCGGACAGATTGACTGCCCGGAGGCTGGAGAACGGCGAGATCATCGGAACGCCCGTGAGCCCCATCCCTGCTATGTGCGCCACGGACGAGGATGTGTTGAGCGTCTGTATGATGCTGCTCGCCTTGATGGCCTCGCCGGCCATGCGCCTTCGCGCTTGCGCGGAGCTCTTGCCGCCCAACGACGATGGCTCTGCGGCGTCCTGGCAATGCGAGTGAACCTCCTCCTCGTCGTGCTCCAAGATGTCTTCGTCGTCGGCGTGGAACGAGCCGTCCCGGAGGCTGTTCACCCACGCGCTGACCCGCTCCAGCGACGTGGTCTCGGCCGAGAACGCGACCCCCTGGTTCGGGATTGGCTCTTGCTCTGCGGCGATCCCCTTGTTCTTGGCGTCGGTCGTGGCGGCGGCCTTGTCGGACGTGTACCCGTCGTGCTGCTGCTCCACCGACGGCAGCTCTGGTATGGTCGTCGTGGCCGGCCGGTGCAGGTCCCGGTCCCGGTGGCTCCGCAGGAACAGCTTCCACCACAACTTCCGGCTCTGGGACGGGAGCACCTGGCTCGACCACCGCTTCTTCAGCATGACGTGGTCAGCGCTGCACGACGTCTTCACGGAGGCGGTTGGGCTGGCGTCCGGCGCGCCGGTGGGGGTGATTGAGCTTCTGGCAGGCAAGGTCATGAGGTCGCCGTAAGACAGCCACTTCGTAGGCAGGTCGAATGCCTTCGAGCCACACCTCGCCGCCGTCTCGATGTTCGAGCACGAGCGTTCCAGCCTCGATGGTGACGACTGAACCATGAGGCCGACGACGGACTCGCTACCGTCCGGTGCGGCGCTGCTGTCATCTTTGTCGACGGCGTCGCTGCTGTAACCGGAAGAGTCTGCGCCACCGGCGAGGAGGTCGACGTCAGATACTTCCATCTTCAACGAGGCCTTGTCATCGTCCTGGCCGAGGCCTTCACATGCTAACTTCACAGCGCCGCCAGCGACAACCTTTGTGTCGCAAGCTGAGACATTGTCACCGCCTTTCCCGATGTCGACGTTGTCCGTCTCCTCCACGAACTCCACCGGTTTCACCTTTTGGAACTCATTGCCATTAGCCTTCTTGGCGTAACCAACCTTGCTTGTAATCTGCCATCGATGGCCATGTTCAATGAAAAAAAACAGAATTTTCACCAAAAAATCATCAAAGAACTTGCTCCACAGCTCCACTAAAGCTACTAACCTTTGATCTCTGCCTCTTGCGGGCGAGCAGAGCAGTGAAGCAGCTGATCTTAGTCATCTCGTCCCGTCACAGCACTACTAATTCTTTAACACTTGGAAAATCTGCTTTTTTTTCTTCTAAAACCAACGGAAATCTTAGGGAAATCCTTTTATTCTCCAATCTTTGCAAGGAATCGGCCGGTAGGAGAAGCAGCTATCAGACGCACGCGCGGCCACTTAGCCGTTGTCTATGGGAGAGCCCTTCCAGAGGAGAAAAGCGAAGATAGGAATGGCGCCTGCATCCTCCTTCGGCCGCACGTCGGTCAGGTCGCCGCGCGGCGTTGCGGCGGTGAAGGCCAGAGTGGTAGCAGAGAAGGGGCAGCAGCCGTGGTCACTAACGCTGCATGGACAGATTAGAGCATCAGAGACTCGGAGGGACTCTCTATATACCTCGACCAGCAGTTCACCGAAGATCCGAGCCCAAGTATGGCGGTAATAAAATAACGATAGCGATTTCACGTACGCCATTGATTTACCTGGAGCAAACTCAAGAGCTCGTTAGATGCCACCACGGTCGCGGCAGCCTGGACAGGGGAGCTGGGAAAAGGAGGCGCGCGTCGGCGTGGGCGTGGCCGAGGCAGAAATAGCGGGCGTGTCGAGACCGGAGGGCGCCGCGGCAGCCTAGTTGGCCAACTACCGCGAGGGAGGTGGGTGCCACGCCACGCACGGGCGGCGGGAGGAGGTGGCTGGCGCGCGGCAGCTTCCGACGCCACCACGGCCGGGCCGAAACAGCCTCGCACCGCTCGAGAGGTTGGTCTGGCCTTTTTTTTCCTCGGCACTTGCGAGTGGCGAGATGCGACTTGCGACCCCGGATCGGTTCGTCACGCACGCACGCACGTAACGCATTGTTTTTTTTGTTTGACTTCAGCCAGGAGACGGAGCTCTTTTCGGCTGTACTGTGCGTGTCTCTGTATAGAGTAATTTATTACTTTGGCCGCGCTTCGATCACCGAGCTGACGTTACGTTGGGTGTTCGGTCCGGTGTTGTCTTGTTCAGGTCACACACACTGTTCTCGGTGCGAATGTGCGATTCGTTACGTGATCCAACCTTCTTACCTCTCGAAATGAACGCTTCACCAGGAAGCCGAATAATGACCCGCAAATAAACGTTTTTGTCTAATGGATATGACAAATGCTCTCCCTTTCATCATCATAAGAGAGTCCAAACTTTAAAAACTACGATAGGTAAAAGAGAGTCATTTGGCCAAAACAACGAGTTAGTCTCTTCGGGTGATTGGGTGTGTCCTCTCAGTCCGTTGAACACAACATTTCTATTCATATGGTATAAATAAAATTACAACTTTGCTCTTAGACTTTTATCGACCAATACTCAATAGGAGTACTCAGTAAGCGAGTACTAATCCCCAAAAATCAATCCAGTTGATACTCGCTACAGGGATGGTACGCAATGTACACATGACACTAGGTCACATGGTAATGACAGAAACAGGGGCAATCATCGTGGCAACGTCGGTTTCGACGCTCGCCTGGGACGTGGCAGGTTCAGACCTCTCACATGCTAAGCTAGACACGAGCTATTCTAGAACCATCTAATGATTCTAATCGATATGTATTATTTGTTGTGCGTGCAACTCACGCCTCACAAAACCTACGGTTCACCGTAGTTGGGGCCAGGCCGCCAGATCGCTCGACGTGACGGCGCCCACCGACCGACCGGCAAGACCGCGTCCCGTCTCCTCCGGCGCGTGCAGCTGCAGGCCGGATCCGTCCCGGCGTAGGCGCCGTCTCGTCCTCCTCGATACCGCGGGCGCGGCGCGCCCACCTGACAGGCACCCAGCTCCCCCCGTCTGCTAGCCACGGCACCTCCCAGACCGAGACTACCTTGGATTTTGTTCGACTAGTCCGGTTGCGTTGCACGACTGTCTTATTAATAATTACAAAAAATATATAGTCAGATTTAAATT
>KE372695.1:313036-330253 GCA_000418225.1 Zizania latifolia | reverse complement strand
GCGGGCAACCAGATGCAGATTTGCTCGCGATTGTATTCCTCTTGTTCTTGCGATTCGCGGTTTTTGGTGGCGGCTACGCTTGGATCCTGCCGCCCGGGGACAGCATACGCCAGCGATTCAGCGAACAGCGAACGAGGCAGCACGAGGTGGGATTATTTGAAAAAAATTGTGTTTTTTCCCTCTACATCTTGTCTCCTCTGGTTCACTCGTTTGTTTATTCAGTTAAGTGGAGGCTAGAGTTTCAGAAAAAAAAACTGCAGGCGGGTATTCTCCCAGCAAGTAGCAGCGATGGGGTATTCGTGTACGTATCATATCAAGAAGGGAGAAACTTCTCAAACTGGAACAGATGAACACGCGAATCGCTTCGGACTCCCAAGTCTCCATCTGCGAGTGGAGTGAAACTTTCAGTCTTTCACGCAAAAAAAAGCGATGAGTTCTCTACGTAGTAGTTTCCTGAACTTGCAGAAATGGCCTTGCTATCACGGAATAATTGTGGCGCGGAATTGGGCGAGAATACTCTCATGCCTCAAATAGGCTGTGCGTTCGGATCACAGAACCTGATGCGGTCTAATTGATCGAATTAAACCAGATGCCTGTACATATTCCGATCAGGGTTTCCTAAATGGTACCATAGGTCGGTTATCAGCGATGGTGAGATAGTCGGTTACCATTCAATTATCGTGATATCGGTCCAGTTATCGTTGATATTGGTCCGACTTAGCAGTCATCGGTCTGGGTATCGCAAATCGTCGGTTAACGAGGAAGCCAGAAACTACTGTAATATGACTAGTTTGAACGATTTGAGGAACCTGATTCTGAACCAGCATCTGCTGCCGCTTGACAAATTGTCGTCGGAACAGCATTCTGTTATTCCCCTTAAAAGTACGCATGGTTGTCTTGTTTCGCGTGTCATGAAAGACACCAACAATTATTCAGTGCCTTAATGAACACCGTATATCTGTATTGTGGGTATGTTTGGATCATCGCTAATATCAAACTTGCTAAGATTTTAGCAGTGACAAGTTTTGGTACGTGTGGCAAGACGTGGTTGCTTGGCTTGTTGCCACATTTTTATTAGTGCATAGACTCCAGTTTGTGTCCTTTGCCAGTATTTTGGTCACAAACTAAATGAACATCTAATTTATTGGTATTGCCAATTTTTCTGTATATCTAGTTTGGGCATTGAACCAGCCGTTCATTATTCCTCACAAAAGCATCTACCCCCAGATATTTATTCTGGCCGACAACAGCTGCAAGCATGAGGCTGAAACAAAGGCGAGTGCAGAGGCGTTGCCCGGCGGGAGGCGCGCAATTTAATTCCGGCGTTACTTCTCTAATTAAGCAGCTAGCTAGCTACTCCGAGTTAAGTTTATTACTCCGTACAATAAATATTTTTATCTACCGCACCTAAAGCTACAGTGCATGTATGGATCATGATCCATCGACCCCAATACTCATTTGTACGAATATTTGATGACTTTAATTATTTATCATTTTGATTTACAATTATAAATTTAGATAATCTCACGTATCATCCACATAAATATTAATAATTAAATAGTATAAAATTTTTAGCAACAATCCTTAAATCTCTCCCGTTTGCCTGTGCTCTACACTCAGTAGTGAGTCAAACCACACTCAGCAAATCACCTGTTTCCATAGTGAGTCAAGTTCTCCACATGTGAATTGAAACACGAGCAGCCTGAACAAACTATATTCATTCGAGAGTGCCATAAAAGTTCCCTTCGTTTGTAAGATGGTGACGACGTCTGAATTTAAAGGCACGTATTATGTGGCCTGAAGCCTGATCATGTGTGCTTCAAACTAGATTCGAGCTGAGAGTGCAGAACCCACCTCAGTATCCGGCATGCAGATGCAGAATCCAGGACTAGATCAACTATTCATCTTACATATTAATTTAGATGTCGAGAGGATGCTATCTGCGAGATCAGACACATGCCTGGATGCTGGATGAAACTTTACCATGTATCTGACAATACATTAACTGCATGAAACTATCTTGGCTTAATTAGCAGATACTAAAAACATCTATTAATTACAAAATATGCATTCAAATTTAAGCACTGTGATATCCGCTACAGTATTTTTCACCAACTTTTTGTATGCCAAAATATTCAAAATCTTGGGAAAATACAAAGGAGCACACAAATTCTCTCGGTTTTTTTGCTTTTGGCTTTGAATAAAATCTTGGCATAGGCATTTGGTCTGAAAAGATCTCTCTGCCCATTTGTGTTTGGCTTTGTTGTGTGCGTCCCATGTCTGTATCATCCTGGCTAACCTGAATTCCTATCCCAATGGATGGTATTTGTGTTCATCAGTTCCAAATCAATAGGAGATTAGGAGTGATGTAAGCATGTACACAAGATTTTTGCACCCCATGCATGCCAGGAAAAGGGCTGACTAGTACAAGTTTGTTAATATTTCACAAGGAAATTAGTATTGGTCCATCATATCCATGCATGCATACAGATAACACTTGCAATAAGCTAGCTACTGCTAAAAAACATAAAGTACCATATGGGATAAAACCTGAAATCAATTTAATCATGAAAAAATAGACAATACTACTCAATCAAATTTGAGTTGAACATGACGTCTCACTTGGACGATTGGGGTGTGCACCACACTTTTCACAAGCTAGCTAAGCTTATTAATTACTCATCTTCACCAAAGAATAGAGCTAATTTGGTTACTAAAACCTAACATATCATGATTGTGCTGCAGTAGTCTACACTACACGGCAAGGCATCTGTTATATATAAAAGTATGAAACTGATGAAAACTAGGCCCGCATTCTATTCTTGCACGTAGCGTTGAATTACAGAGAGAAGAGATATTGTGAAATTATCGAGTGGCGTGGCCTACAGATTGTCGACAAAATCATTTTAAAGTTATTTGTCCATTTTTTTAATACTAGATATGTTTATTTGATCTCTCAGCTCTAACTATTTGGTCTATTCTAGTTAGATCATCAGACCAGCAAACAAATCTCTCGAGATACATCGTTAATGTTGTGTGATATATAGTAGCTAGACTATTGAATATATGATATATATATCTAGCTTGTTTAAATCGTGACACCGCCCGGACACATGCAATTAATTAAATTCATTATCATGGCAATAGAGCGTTGGCAACAACATATATATTGCACTTCAATATACGATAGGACAGTTCGTTGCATCCGCCATCTAGCTAGTAAATGAGACGCATTAAAACTCGTAGAACCAATTCGATCCATTGCCAGATTAGCTAATGACTTTGCCTACGCATATCTTAACACATGCATGCGCCTTTTAGCTTGATACTAGTAGCATTTACATGTACAACTATATATGTACACGGTACTACTATTACCTTGGAATATCATATCGAACGGTTTCTTCACAGAAAAGGTCACCTAAAAATCCATGTCCAAACTCCAAACTAGTCAAGCTGCGTGCTCTCATTTCCAACTGGAGCTATATATGCTTGAGCCAGACGAAACTAAAGCAAAATAGATGGATACAAACTTAAACTAATATAAGCTAACTTCCTTAACTGAACTATTAAGTGAGATGTAAGAGATATATTATATTGAGCTGTGTGTATATATGGTCAAAATATTAAATAAAATAATAACCAATTTTTTTTTAGTAGGTTCATTTGCACTGTATATATGGACCCAGAATGAGTGGCCTATCGGTTAGTAGACGGTGTAGTCGGTGTATTTTTGCATGGTAATCAATTCGAACGGCTGCTTGATTAATGCGACATTTCAGTTTTTGCACCCCATCTCATGCAGTTGCTAATGGCAGGTGTCCTAGTTGAATCCAACGTTATCTTGAGGGATAGATGTCCATCAATGTGACGCAATACTGCAGCTACAGCTCCATCGTAAAAAAAATGCAAGCACTACGACACAACATTAGCACGCATGCAACAATAAATTTCTGCTCACCAACAGCCAACTAACTTTCTACGATGCATATATGGTAGCACTGGAGTTAGCTAGAACTCGATAGCAATTCGAATGCATACACGGGCAAAGCTAGTGACGCATACCCACAAAGTTCCAGGCTACATTTATATTTGCACTTATATCTACACATCACACATTCGTACCTCACCATCAGTCACCAGCTAGCTCTCCTTGATCACATCACTGGCTCCTCTTCAAATTTAATTTCCCCTTTTAAATTAGATCCCGCCCTAATAATCATCTAAGTACATACGTACAATAACAATGGCCTTAATTACCACTGTTTAGTTATTGCACTTGTACGACGTAACTACCTAGTGATATTGTGTATAGCTACGCGTACATGACTACATATGCTCTGTGTAACGTACAGTAGCCGTGCACGAGTCGAGGGGAGGCGATCGATCGATTGATCAAGTATTGGGGCATTTGAACCGGCGATTTCTGGCTAGTCCTTGCAGCAGAGCAGCTGGAGCCCAAGCTTGAGCTTGAGCGGCGCCGGCTCGGGATCCGGCGGTGGCGAGCCCGGCCGGTTCGTCGTTGGGTGCATGAACTTGCAGTTAGGACAGGCCGGCCACTCGCGGCACATCATCACCAGCATGTGGCACCGCGTGCACACGGCGGCGATCATCTCCCTTGACGCGCCGGCAGTGGGCACCTCGAACGGTAGCTTCTCCTCGGCCATTGCTGCTGCTGCTGCTGGCTTCTTTGCCTCCGCCGGGGCAGGCCTCTGCTTCTTCTCCTGGACGGGCACCCGTCGCGGCTCGAACGTGAGGTTGAGCTCCAGGTCCAGCCCCGGCGGCGGCGTGGAGTAATTCGCGGCCTCCTCCTCCTCCTCCTCCTCCTCGTCCTCCGCCGCCGCCGCCGCGCGGTGGTGCAACTCCGGCGCTGGCGCTTCCGCTCTCGGGTCCCTGGATGTCCTCCTGTGCGTCCTCGTGTTGTAGTAGTGGATCTGCCCTGACTGCACGACACGCAAAACACAGGAGTTATATTCTCTTTCCGTTGCGTGTGTACGTGTATGCGTGCATGGCACGAGCACGATCGACGATCGCCTAGCTTAGACGCCTAGTACCTTGATGTCGAGGCAGCGTTGCCACTCGAGTGGCAGCGGCGCGGCGTCGAAACTGAGCTCTATCCCAACATCAGCGCCACCGTTGACGTCACCGTCGTCGACGTCGGCGCCGTCCCGCTTCCGCTTCTTGCTGGTGGCGGTGGAGGCGACGACGGCATCAACAAGCGGGAGGCACGGCGGCCGTGGCCGCCTGGCCTCCGGCAGCAGCGCCGACTGCAAGGACACCATCCGTTTCGATCCGGCTACGAATGAACTAACGAACCCGACCGACCGGCCGGCCGGTGAGGCGCAGTAGAAGCAACGAATGTACTTGTCTTTGGTCGGGCCGTGTGCAATCTAGTGCAGTTGCAGTGGGGTATTGGATCGAGCTCGATCGAGGAGCATTCGAGGGGTAGGGGTTTATATAGAGGACGGCCGGCCCTCCGGGCGGGGGGAGGTGGTAGGCTCGTCGGAAATTTAAGGAGCACACAAGTGGTAGCCAGGATCTTAAAGGGGACACTGCGACCGGGCCCACGAGATGTTCACACACTTTACTACTGGTCAGATCAGCCTGGTCAGGCCACAGCAGCTAGCTGCAGGCTCAGCCCTGTCTCAGCAACTCAGCATCGCATCGCATCGCATCGAATTCGATCGACTCCTCCGCACGGCCGCATTTGCGTTTCCCGGCTCACGTTATCCACCCGGCCGGCCTGCCTTACAAGCTAGGTCCGGTGTCGTCACCTCCTCTGCTGGTAGCAGTAGTCTAATTAATTACTAGCGAGTAGCAACGCCGGCCGGTCGCCGGCTGGCCATTACTCCGGCCCGCCCCGCATCCATCCATGGACGGACGATCGATCGCTCTCGCGGCTCACGTGGATCTTAACGCTGCGTGCATGGGCCGGGGGCTAGCTTTTTTTGCATGCAGTTACCCATCGTTTTTAACTCGCCATCAGCGCAATTAATCCTGTGGCTTAACATTGAATCCCTGTCGATCGCATGGATCGATCAGGTAGCCGTGACGACGAGCAGGGCGTGTGTGCGTTAATCGTGATGCTAGCTACGGCCGAAAGCGGGCAGTATTGATTACAGGGCGAGCAAGCTCGCGCTAACTGAAAACCCTAGCCTTCATTTAAAGGCGGGGTGACTCAACTTTCCGTTGCGGCTGTGGATACGACACGACGATCGTATTCATTAGCAGGAAATGGATAGAAGAACCATGTCGCGATCTCGATCGATCGTTCGTTCTATCGAGCAGTGTCGTAGCTAGCCCGCTGATCGATCGATTAATGGCATTGGATCGTCTCTTCTTCGTGCGCCGATCGATCGACCGTCGTCGCCTTTTCTCTCTTTTGCGCCGGCGTCCATCGATCTCATCGTCCTTTTTAATTCGTTCGATATTTTCCCTTATCTGAAGCAAGCTTAGGTGGTTGAGTAATTAGTAGCCGGCCGCCTGCACCCTGCAGCCTCAGTATGTGATTAGTAGGAGTAGCGAAAGCGTAGGAGACTATCGGCTTGACCATCTATCTGCGCAGTTGCCGCACAAATACTTCAATTAATACTGCAAGCCGGCCGGCCGGTGAGGGCAATAGCTAGCAGCATGCTCCATGGATACTAATAAATATGCTACGAGAGGCGTAATTCGATCGAAACTTGCTGCACAGATTGACCTAGTACGATCCAGTTGGGCCGCTTTAAAAGCTGTAGCTAATTCTGCTCCACAGAGAGCAGTAAATGTGCGCGCGAACGAGTAGTTGTTCATAGCAGGAGTGTGCTAGCTATCTACCGGATCGATGACGATGAGCAGTACGTCCAGCAGCAACAGAATTCAATTGTTCTCCTGACAGACTATCCCCACACTCCATCGATACATCCATATATCGGCACTCTGCTTGAATGCGCCCATAACCTAATCATCATCATGTAGGAGTATGTGTATATGTTGTATTCACGGTCCTGCCTGTTACGGCCGGGGAGGGGACACGTGTCGCGCAGGCGAGGCAGGAGAGAGTGGGGCGGTGATCGAGAGGCGACCGCCGGCGGGGGTGTGGCCGGAGCCGGAGGAGGAGCCGGAGAGAGCGAGGGAGCGAGACGCGTACAGTTGAGACAGCATTGAATGCGCTCGCTTCTCATAACTCCGAGTTCCAAATTTGGGTCGCGAGGTGAGGCTCCGATTTAAAGCGGCCCAACACCCGCTTTTAACCCGAAATTTAAAACGAGGACACTACATGCCGTGGAAATAAATTTCCGCCAACCCCTCCCTCCTCTTTAAACCCGGTGCAATTACCGCCGTGCCCCTAGCTCCCATCGATATGATCCATCTGCCTCGGCCTTGAAACTAGCTGCGTGGCCTTTATGGCCCTGTTGGATTGCTATGATGGCTGACCGGCCGGTGCAAATACTCCATTTATTTCTTATACAACTAGTTTTAAACTTGTGTATAATAATTAACAAATTAACTTAAATAATTTTGTTATCTCACCAAAACCACCTTTATTTGAGAAAAGTAGATATGAAAAAGATAAAAAATAAGAGTTCTAAATTGAATTAATTATATTTATAAAAGACTATATATTTTTATTAAAAATTGGAGCGAGTATAATACAGTTGCATGCTCTTCCTCTCACTCGATCGCCTGGTTAATTTCTAGCTATCTCCATCGATCGATCATACGTGCAGTAATGTTCTACATGTATGCATGCACCCTACTAGTTCTAGCTACTCTCTGAACAATAATCAATATGTACAAGTTAATGCACTCTGATTGCATGGTTCGCATGTGTTCGTTTTAATTACAACATGTCAACATGCAATGATGCAATTAGTTGTACCGCTCTGATTGCTTTGACACTCCACCTAATTCTCCCTGAAATGCACGTAGAAGACGAGCAAATATTTTCTGAATTGTCGTTCCTGTGGGCTTTCTGGATCATCATTGTAAATATGACAATTGATGACGCTCATTATTGACCAGATGAGGTAATTTCTTCGTCCCAGAATATAACAGTTTTTAGAGTTTAAAATTTATATTAAATATAGTAACTTAACTTGTAAAAGACATATTTTATCTTCAAAGTACTCATATTATCTAGACTTGATTACTTATTACTTCACTTAATTATTCTTGGGCTCGCACTCACTCACCCCGAGTAGGAAAGAACAGTATATTCTTTTTACTCGTCTCTCGTTGATACGTGTATCTAGCCTAAAATTGACTATAGTAAATAGTATAACGGAGAGAGTATGTATTACGGGTACTCGTTCGCTTAGATTCACTCTTGCATGCTAAGAGCCTAATAAGACAGGCCATGCAGAAGTTCCTTCAACGCTCCAGTCACTGTCATCCATTAACGCGCGCAGGTGTTATCATCAACAAATATTTACATGGATTTGTGTGGGAGGCGGGGAATTTGTAGTCTAGCGTGCAGTGTTGTGTGTGCGCCAATAGGCTGGTTACCTAATCCGTCTCATTTCTTATACAGTAGTAGACCGTTTTAATTTATACACAAGGATGAAAAATAACTTTGTTACTCTTTGTTTATCTCGCTTTAGAAAATATAAGTTATTTATACGTGATAATGATAATATTTATTTGGCAAAGATAGCTGTGAAAAGGAAAAAAAGATAAATATAAATTTTAAAATAACTTCTATCTAAAAAATAATTGAAAAACTAAAACGATTTATAATCATCAAAAGTGGTACAATGATATGATCACTGCTTCCCCTTTTGAAGATCCCCATGATGCTAGAACGAGTAGCGTACGCTTCGATCGATCACTCCTGGACCTGTGCTAGACGAGCAGCTTGAGGTACATTTAGGAGCTGGACGCGTGTCAGAGGTGTAATTGCCGGCAGATGGAGACGATCACAAATAAACAAAACAGGCTGGGCGGAAATGCCAAATGGATAAGTTTCTATTAAGGAGGCTATCATGGTCCGAAGCTGCCATACGCCCCCATGCTACCAAATTGAAGGGCACACTGGCAAGGGTTTCACCATTGGGTACATTCGCATTGATTGTGGTTCATTTTATTGGTGAAAACCATTTAATTTTCTTGTCAAGAAAACATGCATATTCCACTTGATTATAGCAGCATCATGGTCTCCACCGTCATCTCGGATAAGTATTATGATGTATGTTGGAGGGATATAAGTGGGTCGGCCGACGAATCTACTTAGTCCATCATCAGCTCATGGGTTAGACCACTTAACTGATTTATAAGTGGGTTTATTGTTTGACCCACCTTCGTCCTGAGGATGTTATGTCGATTTTCTGGTGAGGGGTAATATAAAATAAAGGTAGTAGACTTGTGAAAAAAATTAATCATTTAGCACTCCTAAAAATATTTCGATCCTAGAAATGGAAGATATCAGGAAAATTAAGAAGTCGATCTCCTCCCGATCGCTAGAAACATTTAAAAGCTGGAAGAACAGGTCATGGTGCTCAAGTCCACCGGCTCCCATTAACGCCCCTTCAATTCGAGCTTCAATATATGTACGCATGCAACGTCGGCGGGCGGCTCATTCAACCCGCCACGCAGGGCGACGTTGATCGCCACCGGGAACCACGCCTGGCCGTCCGATCCTCCACGGCCGTCGTCTCAGATCATCGTCGGGAGCGCGCGCGCGCGCCCATGCGCATGCATTATCTGTGGCTCTGCGCACGGTCGCACGTTCGCTAGATTTGCAAGCTAGCTGCTGCTCTGATCGATCTCTCCTGACTCCTGTTCAATCATGTGTCGAACTGGATTGACAACGTGATCGAACCCTCAATTCCCTGTTCGATCTTGACGCATAAAAAAAATCTTATTTAGCCATTGTTGGAGATAGATAATAGTTTTAGGATGTATATTAAATATAAAGTTTTAATAATAAAAATAAGTTGTTTAATTTTTTTAGCTTAAAATAAAAAGTGATGACACAAATCTGTAACTGTGCCAACGATCTAAATGCCAATGCTAGCATGATCGATGGCTCCACTACTATAGAAGTGGTCTTTCAATCATTCCTTTTAGTACCTATTTTAACTGAAGCAGGTATCAAAAGTCGTCTACAACGGTCAGAAAAAAGAGAAAACGTCGTGGGTAGCCGTAACCGGTACTAATAAAGAGTTTTAGTACCGGGTCGGGAGACCGCCTGGTTCTAAACTTATTAGTAACTGTCGGGGTACCCAACCGGTACTAAAAGCCTACGCATTAACTGGTTCGGCACACTAACCAGTGCTAATAACTTTAGCACCGGGTGGTATCCCGAACCAGTACTAAATCTTTTGTGATATCTCCGACCCTAAAAATCCCCTGTTCTACATTTTAGCCTCTGTTCTTCAGTTCTTCTTCTGCCCGCCGTGCGACCAGTTCAGGGTTTAGGGTTTAACCCAGCCAACCGCTCACCGCCGATCCAGATCGAGCGCCAACGACATGGCAAGCCTCCCAAGTGGTGCCTTCGGACATCGTGCTTCCAGCAGTAGACCCGCAACCCCAGGATACGTTGTTTTCCTTATTTTTTAGTTATTTTAGGGTTGATTGAACACTGCATTATGAGATGTAAATTTTGGCCGATCTATACTGCAAATGCTATGTATAGATGTAGTAATCCCTGTGAATAATCTTAGTACTACAATGCACATATTATTAATTCTATTTCTGTGTCGATCGACCAGCACGCTCTCTCACTCAAATATGCTATGGAAATGCTACATATTTAGTACCGGTTATGCAATGCATCTTAGTTTAATTTACAGATGCAAGTGATATAATACAGATGAATATACAATGTGGATTAGACCGTCAATTTTTATACAATCTCAAGTGAAATTGATTTGACGCAATTGCCTATTTTAGGTGCTGGCTTATGAGCCAAAGGATTGCCTTCTGAGAATCGATCGTTGGCAAAGGCTTTACATCATATGTATATACATTGCATTTTTTATTTATGTGGTAATAAAATCATAACAAACTGATGCACTGTTCTAGTTTCTACAAAAAAATTGGGTCAATCTCCGTAACATACACGAGGGTAACACTCTTGAAATATCAACAAGAGATGCCTACACCAATATGATCGATGTTGAAAAATGTGAAAACACCTTCATCCTAGGTAAAGGGTGATATGAATTTTATTACCGAGTCAGCCTAGAAGAAGGGGACCTTGTGGTACTAACAATGGGAGCCCACTGTCCGCCAGAGCTACTATTTTCAATAATGATGGCGAAGAGAAAATCCCACAAGCCATAAGAGTGGACTTAAGTGATAGCAGTACATATATATAACGAACTCACATTACTTATTATATATACAAGCCGTTACTTATTTTGTATATATACTTACTGGCTTTTTATAATGACAGATGACATTATTGGATCTGCACGATTAGCTGAGAAGAAGATAAAACAGAAATCTAGAGAAGACGACAACGATCAACTGAAGACCATATGTTTTTTGGCAATCCAATAGATCTAACGGTAGAAAGAAAAGCTCTCCTTCAATACATATTGGCTACGAAATCCTCCGGTACTCAATTATATATCTACACAATCAATTCATCGGTCATCAAGAAAAATAGGATGGTAAACAGTTTGTACTTGTCACAATTGCAAACATCTACACCTAGCTATATGCACTTGACTTGGCTAAGTAGCTACCGGAACATTTAATTGTAACAGTATTTTTTAAGGTAGTATTGTGAGAAATACATCACACCTCACCTACACCAGCAGACCACATAGATCCAAGTGACAGCAGCAGGAGGCACACCAGTCCCAATTGCAGTACACAAATCGATAGATGGGCGCTGTTACCTGACGGCTGGTTTTGGCCATTTTCTGCAAGCCAACGAGATAGTTATCGGCATAATTTGCGCTTTCCATTTTGACATTAGCAACGGTGCACTAGAGGCAACTATGTATGTACTTTAGCTTACAACAACATCTGTTATGTGGTGTAAATTGTTGGTACGTACTTTGATTGGCTGAAATGAAATCATGTTGTGTCGCGCTTCGGTGAACATCTGAAGTGAAATGAAATAAAAATTAGTTGTGATCAAATTGAATTGAAATGAAATCAAACTCAATTGAGTAGAATTTGAAATTAAATGAAATCCAAATTAGTTGTGGATAATTTGAATTGAAATAAAATCTAACTTAGTTGAGTAGAATTTGAATTGAAATAAAATCAAACTCAGTTGAGTAGAATTTGATTTGAATTGAAATGAAATCCAAATTAGTTGTGAAGAATTTGAATTGAAATGAAATCCAAATTAGTTATGGAGAATTTGAATTGAAACGAAATCCATCTTAGTTCAGGAGAATTTGAATTGAAATGAAATCAAACTCAGTTGAGTAAAATTTGAATTGATATGAAATCTAACTCAAACTCAGTTGAGTAAAATTTGAATTGATATGAAATCTAACTCAGTACCGGGCTAGATGGGTGTATTAGTGCTAGTTGAGTAACCGATACTAATGTGCTACCCCTTTAGTCCCGAATAGACAGTACTGGATCGAAAACCTGGACAAATGGGGGTTTAGAACCGATACTAATAGCGTGTTCTCTAGTAGCTAGTAGCGCTCGAGGCGGTAGTAATAGTAACAATACGTTTACTGCATGCATGTAGTTTCTCTGATAAACTATGCGCATATTGAGGATATATAGGTCATTATTAATTATTAATTAACTGAACGACATGCATTTGCATAGTAGAAATTAAACCGTCAGAAATTTCTGCGTTCGAACCCAAGAAATGCGGCAAAGGCAACTACTATACTCCTGCATGCTACTAAACAATTCTCGCTAAATTAATGTTAGCGAGCTAGTCACTGCATAAGTTGGCATGCATGCATGCTGCATGCACACGCTAATAATGTTCTGTTAGGCCGTTGACCTAGTTAGCATTTCTGCTGCAGCTTCCGGTCGCATTCAGGCACGCAACTATGCCTCTGCCGAACTTAATCGCCCATTAATTAGATTTGGAGTGCTGTCAATGACCTGCCGACGCATGCAGATATATGACACGAATTGAACACGAAAACTGAATCTGAATGCATTGCACAGGAAGTGATATCGACTTCTCCGATCAATTCAATTCAGTTCACCAAATCCAATAATTTCTCACGTACGTACAATACGAGCTACTTACTCCATCAATTACTACTGCCTACTGGTGATAAGTTGATAGTACCACTGGTGCATGCAGTGCAGGAGTAGGAGAGCTCCATTATACTCGAGACAATAAATTCGGGGAGTAGCTAGTTACTAGTAGCCGTTGCTGCCCACTGCACAGCGCTAGCTAGCTAGCGGCAAAGGATGTGGGCTGTGGCGCCGGCCGGCCGGCCGGCCGCCTGCTCGCGACGGAGAGGGCTAAGTTGGTTGTGGTATTTAAGGCGGCGATAACTAAGGCCCGTACACACACCGCCGCCGCTCGCCCGCCCAACCGGCTTGATCGACGACGACGCACTGACCCTCGTTGACGGCGCACGACGAATCCACCGCTTGCAAATAGTTAGGTCCTGCGCGCAAGCGAGATGGACGACACGTACTGTTGATACGAACGCGACTTGTCACTGTGAATCAATCAAGCGCATCCTCCAGCAGTGGATATACATACAATCATACATTGCAGCACGCATCGACCAGTACATGACCACCCACCCACCACTCACCTATACATCCCTGTTTCTAGAGTACGTATCTTCATGCCTGGGCGTACGTACGTTCGTGTTTGTGGCTCAATACTTTTTTCTTCCGTACTTGAACAGTATAGTAGTATATACGACGGTACGGCTGTACTCGGCTACTGCTTTACTACGTAGAGGTACTGCATGCTCCGTCGATTCACTTGTTCAGACCTGAGTTCCTACTTGCTGATCAGTGCTGGCCATGTCTGCATGCCACACTAATTATTAAGGATCTGGTTTGGAGGAGAAGACGATTCATGTATATATTTAGGGACGTGGTTCGATGTGTTTGGTTAAGTGTTAAAATGAGTCATTTTTTGAACGACTATATATAGATAAATCATAATTTAGTGAATTCCGCTTGTCACATATATTATTTATTATAATATAATTATCTTGTTTTATAGATGGTGTAATTGGATAATATTTCGGAAAAAATCATTTCAAAATTTACAAACGAAAAATTAAGATGCCATGTCATCTCATCGGTCTCATCCGAGCGCTTAAACTTCATCTCGGCCTGTTTGAAATTCAAGGGCCTCCTACTATTCGGCCCAGGTAGCACGTGAATACGGCCTGCTACTTGAGCCGAATGGACCGGGTCGGGTGTTTCGCGTTTCGGTCGGACACCGGGGTCCATCGGAAGCGATCGACTCGCACAAGTAGGCAGCTGAGATTGTGTACACGCAAGTACTTGCCTGTCGGGAAACGAAGAAAATGTCTCCGGATCAAAGCAAACTGTTATTGAATGAAATTCTCGCGAATTCAAACGTGGAAATAATGTTCCACAAAGTATAATTTTTGTCCATACCACCGACATGTGTGGTAAATATTCGATCGATGATGACAGTAGAAATCAGATGTAATCAATTCAAAAAAAAAAACTGTGTTCAGTCACTAACCAGCCGGCGCCCGTTTTTTTTGTGAACCCTACTCGCCGGACACCGGGATTGAACTTGTTCTCGTTCGTTTCAACGACGACCTACCTACTCCGTTGTTTTTTTGAACAAAAGAAAGGCTTCGAAACGCAAAAGTCGCCTCTCCTTCTCCGTTCAAAGCAACGTAGGTCTCCTTTGCCATCAGGAGCACGCGTCCAAACTCCAAAGCGGAAAAAAGAAAAGCTCAGCTCGATTAGCAGTTCGAAGCCCCAAATCAAATCCCCCACGCGCGCACGCGGGGATTGGAGTCGATCAGGGCAGGGGCTAGCTCGGCGTGGGCGGATGGCGGTGGTGTCGGCGCTGGCCAAGTACAAGCTGGTGTTCCTCGGCGACCAGGCGGTGGGGAAGACCGCCATCATCACCCGCTTCATGTACGACAAGTTCGACGCCACCTACCAGGTTGGTCGCGCTTCCGCCGATCTTACGCGCGGGGTGTTTAGCTTTTGGGCAAGGCTAGTTTGGTGGGTTCTGATGGTCTTCCGCCGCTGCGGCGGCGCGCGCAGGCGACGATCGGGATCGATTTCCTCTCCAAGACGATGTACCTGGAGGATCGCACCGTCCGGCTGCAGCTTTGGTATCTGAACTTTCCTTTTATACTCGTGCTTATTAAGCTTGCCTTGCTTATGAGAATTCAGTTAGTGCAGTTAGTTCTTGTTATTTATCTGATTACAGTTTTACTCCCTCCATTTCATATTTTAATTTGTTTGATTTTTTCAAAATCAAACGTCTCTAACTTTGACAAAGTTTTTTAAAAGAAATTCAATGTATTTTTATGGTGGTTTTAATGAAACTAATTTGGTATTATAATTGTTGTTATATATTTTCTATAAAATTATCAAAGTTTGAGAAATTTAACTTATAAAAGATCAAACTACTAATAATAGGTAACATAGGAAATAGTTTCGAAGCCTTATTTGTAGTGTCTGTTCCACGCATAATTGTGTTGATTTTGTTTCCTGATGCAGGTAATACTAATGCTCACTAGAAATGAGATCAATGTGCTGTTTTTTTTTTATTCTTTCCTGATAAACTGAAATAGCCTGCACAACCTAATTCAGTTCGTGGAACAGGAAGGTTTTGACAGGGAGAGTTTAATGATGGTGATAATGTGCAGGGACACGGCTGGGCAGGAGAGGTTCCGGAGCCTGATCCCAAGTTACATCAGGGATTCTTCTGTGGCAGTGATCGTTTACGATGTGACTGGCAAGTTAACTTTGTCTTCAAAATCACCACTAGTAAAACAGTACTAGAAGCTAGAAACTAGAAATAATGTGTGATCCTTTGCCCCCCAATGCTTTTGGAAACTAGAGTGCTTTTGCTCGGACAATTGGTTTACATCTATTCTGAACATGTCATTGAATCAGCCACGCTGATAATTTTACATGAACACGCCGATTCTTTTGCTTCATGAGGGTTTTTGTTACAGTGAAACCTTTAGTAACACGCCTTGTGTCATTGTTTTCAGACAGGCAATCTTTTCTGAGTACATCAAAGTGGATTGAGGAAGTAAACACGCAACGAGGTGGCGATGTGCTCATTGTCCTTGTTGGAAACAAAACAGACCTTGTTGACAAGAGGTTCGTATCTGTGAGCCAATAGTTCTGAAATCATCAATTCATTGAGACTACACAAAAGTAGCAGTTACACCCAAAGTTAAATAAACCTTCTGTTCCAACCGACAGTATTCACTGATCAAATGAAATTGTAAGGAAATAACTCTGTCCTGAATTTGACATTTTTAATTCAATCTTCTGGTAATAATCATGTCCAGACGGTATGTCGGTGAGGTACTCGTGGCAATGTGTATAACTGTATATCAGTATGTACAATGACCATTAGCTAACCTACTCTTTTTGTTCACTGGAATTCCACCAGGCAAGTATCAACGGACGAAGGAGAAGCCAAGGCGCAGGAGCACCGTGTCATGTTCATGGAAACCAGCGCAAAAGCTGGATTCAACATCAAGGTCCAGCTTTTACCTTGTGTTTTTTTAGACGGTTGTGTTTGTTTGCACTGGTAGAGTGTAATTGTTTCATTTTACACCAGGTTTAACATATACTTTCACTTTATACCAGAATTTATTAAAATAAGTACTACTTTGCACCATATTTCACCATAAAATCAATAAAAATATTATAAAATTTGAGTAAAACTTACAAGACTTAAATTTAGATCATGTTTTATAGAGTTTCATTCGGATTATATAATTTTTAAAGATGAATAAGTTTGATGATGTATCATGGTGCAAAATGAAACTTGGCTCGATGTACACTGGTGTAAAACAAAAATATGCGGTAAATCTGGTGCAAATTAAACAAGACACACTCTACCTGGTACAAATTGCAACTTACTCTCTGTTTTATGAGAAGCAATTTTACCTTATCTGCTCAAACACCTGATGGTTACTATGAAAAACTTGAATTCCACAGCCGCTGTTCCGCAAGATCGCCGGATCGCTGCCTGGAATGGACGCGCTCTCATCAGCAAAGCAGGAAGACATGGTGGACATAAACCTACGACCTTCTGCCTCTGGACCAGCAGCAGCACATCCAGAGCAGAATGCCGGTGGTTGTTCC
>KE372695.1:268569-282251 GCA_000418225.1 Zizania latifolia | reverse complement strand
CCGCCAGGCAGCCGAACCGGCGGCTCAGCTCGCCGCCGGCGTCCTCATCATCTTCAGTGCCGGTGCGGGAGGCAAGCCGGTTCACTAGGCCGCAGCTCCGCCTCGGCTCAGTCCGGCACTTGGCCGAGCCCCCGCCGGCCGCCGAACCGCAGGCGATGAGCTGCAGGAGCATCGAGCCGGCCCTGTTCGACTCGGTGTCGTCACCACGGCCGGCCGGGTGCAGGGCAGCCGGAGGCTTGTCGGAGGAGGTCGACGACGGCGGCGAGGTTTCCTCCACGGGCAGCTCCACCGGGCGGCTCCGGTTGGTGCGCGCCGAGACGGGCTTGGCGAGACGTGCCGCGGCGTGAGCCCCGGCTCGGCGGTGGTACGCGTAGCCCAGCTCGTCGTCGTCCTCCGCATCCTCCGCGGCGCCGGCGTCGTCTCTGTAGCCGTCGACGTACTGGTTGTGACTGGGTGGGAGGGCCAGCCGCTTCGCCGGCGACCTATCGGTTACACGCAGGTGCTGGAACCGATCTGCAGGTTTCAGAAGAGGGAAAAAAGAAACAAACAAATGCATTGTCATCGATTGAACAGAGCTGGCTTGTCAGAGACGGGTGACATTTAATTCAGATGATGGATGCAATAGTGCGAGAGAGTTCTTGTAGACATGTACCGCCGTGCATTAACCTCAGTAAAAAAACTAAAAAAGGCAAAGGAATTCTAGCAGAAAAGGTCGTAAAGTCTGCATGGTTTACGACGTGGGTGCAGCAAGAAAACGTGCAAGGTGTAAGAAAGCTGTACTTGTGTTTTACTATGAGCACCCATGGCCCCATTCACATTTGAAAACGAGTTGACAATGAGAACGGAGAAGAGAGAAAAATGGAGGCGTTTCTCATTGACAAGATGGCTCCTTTCTTGGAGCACTACAAAAGATCTTTCTTTGAGAATTGAGTATCTAAATTTTGATTACCAGTATTTTTTATAACCAAATTATATTATATAAAATCTATATAATTAGATTATCAATCTAAAATATTGTGCTAACATTCTATAGTAGTGCATAAGTTGTATAATTAAAATACTGTTTTCACAAGAATAACATACCGGAAGAGCAGCCAGGGAAGATCTCTGAGCCCTTGAGGACGTACTCCACGCCGTCAGACGGGTAGATCACATCGTTCTCCGACAAGTCATTCCATACATAACCGTTCTTGTAGTTCCTTCATATATGTACAGAGAAATGAGAAATGCAGATGAATGTGTTAAGCTCCAGCGTTGTAACCGAGGGTACATTGCCCGAGGAATCAGAGAAACAAACAGCCATGCATGGTTGCAGTTAACTACCTCTTGCAAGACCATGAGAAGAGAGCAGGCATGCCTTTCCCCCTCAGCAGCGTCAGCCGATCAATCACATCTTCGGAGTTCAGACACCACAAAACCAAGGAAAAAAAAATCAGCATCAGTGATCACCAAAGAGGAATCAACTAAGCAAGCACCATGCATGCAGAGATGCAAGTGTAGTAGTGTACACACCTTTGAGGCGAAGTGGCTGGTGAGGATGCTGAGCGAGCTCCATGAAGTGGGGGTGCTCCAGCTGGCCGTTCCTGCAGAGGTAGTAGATGATCTGCACCTTCCTCATCGGCCTCGCCGGCGCCGACCTCACCGGCGGCGCGTACGCCGCCGCCCGGCCACGCTCAGGGCTTGCCTCGGCCCTTCCCACCACCTTCCTCCCTTCCACCGCTCCTCCCGTCTCCATTGCCCTCTTACCTCTCCCTCTCACTCACCACCAAACTGCAGCGCTGCGTGCGCGAGCGTGCCGCTGCCGGCTTATATCACTCTTCACCGGTAGCGCTAGTGGCTAGTTGTTGGCCGGTTTGGCTTTGGCCCCCACAGGTTTTAGTGATGGAGCGTAGGAGAGGAGAGAAGTAGTACTGTAGTAGTAGTAATAAAGGGGATACGGCTGGAATGGGAATGGAACATGAAGTACCAAACGCAAGCGAACGCCCATCCGCTCCTTCTATTAGCAGCACACACTTTTCAATCTTCTCCGTAGTCTGTACATTTATTTACTCCTCTCGTGTACTTCTTCGGATGTGCAGTGTAGCTACCACGCCAGCACATGGCCGATCGATGGTCGATGGATCGAGAATTCGAGACCAGAGAGTGAGAAGAGCGCGCAGAGAAAAATCCCGTACAAAAAACTGTGCAGAGTGCAGCAACGGAAGAAATTTCTATGGTTGAGAGCCTTAAAACCTCTACCTAAGACTGAACCAGGTGGTGCTGCCACTGATGGATCGTATTTTAGAATTAATAATTATTAACAAATTTATATTGATTTTTTGTTGCATTCTCTCTTACAAATTTATAATTGTTATTTTTTCATATCACTGCATTTATGTAATTTCAAAGCAAGCCCATCGTTATTTCCTTCTCCTAGCCCTTGACTCTGGTTGCGCCGCAGCTGCTCGTAACGATCCATTTCTAGCTAGCGCACGACAGCACCGTCGTCGACATGGGAACGCGGAGGCGATGGCGGCGGTAAACACACGATGGTAGAAGCAGCGGGGATTCAGATTAGCGACCAGTCTCTGCCATTGCGTCAAGGCCTTGGCGTGGGAACGGCGAGCACGCAGCGGCGGTGGTAGAGACCACGAGTGCACGGAGACAACGATGTGGACCGGAGAGCACACTTAGCATATCGATGGCATGCTTGATGCTTGTTCATCGGCGTTGATTTTCCACCTAGGAATGCAATTTGTCCGGCAAGGACGGCGCATCACCAATTTCTCATCCACGGCGTCCAACCAACTTGTCATCCTCGTCGCTGGCCTGAACTCATTTGTGCAGGTTCGTTCCTAGAGGAGCTATGTTGCCTGTTGCTAATTTCTGCGGAGAACGCAGATCAAATTTTCGCCTGCTGTACGCAAGTCCGTCCGCCCCTGTATGCAAGGGCCCTCTCCCCCGGTAGTATACTAGTATTTTCGTCCGCCTGCGACTGCAACTCTGCAAGGGCGACGGGCGCCAATGCGACCTCGAGCATGCATGCAAGCTCTGTCGCGCGCAATAAGTGCGCCTGCCCCGCGCGCCCGGGCGGCGTCCGGTGAGGGACTCGTGCGGTCGTGCCGGGCGCGCGCGCGCCGCCCTGCTGGTTGGCTACTTGGCTGGGTCAAAGGCTCGAAGCGTGGGACGCGCGAGCGGCGAGCGGTTGGGGTGGGGATTTGGGAAGCGTGTTGCGTAGCGCATCGTGGCGTGGTGAGGTTGTACAGTGGGGGCTTGTGACGGCAGGGCAGGATTGCAGCTTTTGGAAACTAGCCGGCGTCCGTCGATCTGATTTGATGGGATGAGAAATGGCAGGTTTGGTTATTCGTCCCACGCACTAAACTGTAGCTTTATTACATAATACTCAGTCAAAAAAAAAGTTCGTCTGTGTATTTTGAAAATTATGTTTTAACTTTTAACTAATATTTAATTTAAAATTTATATTTTCATGTTATAGATTTGATATAGTTGAATCCGTATATAAAAGTACTTAAATGGCAGGTCCTAGGACTAAACTGTGTTTTTATTACACAATTCATCAGTCCAAAAATATAATGTGTGAATGCATTTAAATAAGTCTATTTTTTAACTTTTGATTAACAATTAAGTAAAAATTATGTATTTTTTATGTATGTGATATAGTTGGATTCATATATAAAATAATTCTATACGATATTAGTTTTATAAATAAATGTTGATGATATATTATAAAATAAATTAATTGTCAAAGTTATACGCCACCCCAAAACTTATGTCTTATATTTTTCATAGAACATTAATCTTGGTCGATCCAATCAATCATCCTGGGACCAATGCACGCACGCACGCAAGCATGCCTTTGCAACACATTGATTAGGCGTGGTTAACTCTGTTCTTGATTCCCCTCCATTCCATCTGACCAGTTTGACCCTTGTAGAGTTTCTATAGATACTGCCAGCAGTGCACTACTACCCTACCAGCAGCGCTCTCTGCTCCTGTACTAGAGCAGTGGGTTGAGTTTTGGATTTGAATAATCGCAGGTTAGTTTCAACAGATGACTCCTACAGTCCTACTCAAGCTCAATGGGAGTATTTCTCAGACAAGGAGCTCAGGCAAAGGGGAGATGGCTTTGTCCAGTTGTGCACCACTGGAAGGCACTGATCAGACAGCGAGCATCAGCTGCATGCCTGCATCAATGGGCCGTCATGACCTAATATATAGTGTGCCTCCATGCATGCACCGCTGCAATCACAACAACAACGTACAGCAGCAGCGCAAAAATGTGCGTCACCACAGCAAGCATGTTGAAAGTTGAAACCTGCGTGGCACCAACGTCTTTTCTTCTGTAAAAAGAGAACAAAAGGTAGTACTGTTGTGGGAGACAAGTGATACATTGATTACTCATCTTTTTCTATGGACACATGCATCAATTCGTTTCTTTGCTCTTCAGACTTCTGCATAGAGATTGCCATTACTCTTCTATGAATGAAGAGTTGAAGACTGCACTAGACTAATTGAAAATTCCAAGAGTAGCAGTAGACAGCCTAGCTAGTAAGTTTATATGCATCCTGTGGATGAGCATATATGTACTGTATACTTGTTTGTTGTTTCCTTGTGGAGAAAATAAATGAAGCAATTCTGACATCCCTTCTGTTCTTGATATTAATTCATGAAAGACTATGTAGGCTGAAGGGCAGTGTATACAGCCTACAGGCTACAGGTCCATCTTATGTTGCTCTAAACAATGAATGCTCTGAAGATTCTGCTCCTCTTCAGGACTATGTTTTATTTTGTGGGCCGTTTTCTGGTGAGTTGATGGTAGAAATGTAGCGCTCATGTACTCGGTTTGTTGGCATAAGACAGTGAAAGGGAGGATGAACTGCATCGCTACTTTTTTGCATGTCTAGTCCCTGTCATGTACTCTGCTAGATATAGTGTTAGAACGTGCACTGATAATGCCATATTGCCATACAGCATTTCAGAAGCAAGATAGACGAAGTAATTGGTTTGCAGAAGCAAGTAAGTTGCAGCGTAGGCCAGGGTTGAACATGGTCTCTACAGTCTGGTGCAGCAGTTAAGATAGGTGCATGTCTACTGTCCCAAGAAGAAGACACAGCTAGAGCGATTATAAGCAGACTGGGGCCTCTGGTTTTCTGATGCAGCGATGCAGATCATGTCCACCTAGTAAACAGTAACCTGTACATCCACATTAATTTACATGGCTAGCCTAGCCATTCTGTAACCAATGTGATGTCGGTCTCGACTCCCTCAGATTATCATCCTTCTGATATTCCTCAGTTCAGGATGCTAATGTTAGCTCAATTATTCAATGACTCCATATGCACCTTGCAAACTGGGGGGACAAAATCCAAACATGTTTTTTTAGACTTGCTTACCACACTCCAATTAACCATCTATCACATCCATGCATCCAGCAAGCGTACGGTTTTGTGTCTGGTGATCGAGTCTCCAAGTACATGGAGATCTTTGGCGGCCATGTCTTGAGATTCTAGGAAGCAAATCAAGGGAAGCCGGCAACGACGAAATGGTAGAAAGCTGAAGCCTGAAACATCACGTGCTGTCGTCGGCCGGTTCGTACCACGTACTGCCTCGTGGACTCTTGCTTTTGGACTTTGCCGCCATATGCTAAGCAGTGTTAGTGTGTTACTAAAACGCCATATGCTAACACAGTAAAACGCCAAATGGAACAACTGCACAGAAGAAGCAGAACACCCACAGCAAAAGAAAAAAAAAAGAAGGGTTGCTTCTGCACAATGAGCTCAGAGACGTCTTTTCCGCTGCAGCCCTTTCTTATGCTACACCTACATAGACTGTGAAAATGTTTCAGAAGAGCTCGGCAGGAGCAGGACACACGGGCCAGAGGAAGAAACCAGGCCAGGATGCATGGCAGAGGCACACACGAGAAGCCTAGGCTTCTCGTCAGATTAATAAATGAGCCGCAGTATTAAACTGTATATCTGTATTACACACAGCTCCTGTCAGCCAGGCCATGGACAACCTAGCCCAGGCAAAAGTCCAGACATCTAGCGCCTTCAGTTTATCGTGCTCCCTTTACCTTGCCAATTGCCACCCATGAATCCATCCATGGCCATGGCTGGACCTGATAACCGCATCTCTCCAAGGCAAAAGGGCTTGGAAACTCCAACTCGACCGGCGCATGCATCTGCAACCTGTCTTTGGATCCTGTGCAGCTGTGCTGATGCCTGACATTTTACAGTGTCATGCAGTAAATGTTGGGTAGGGGCTCGGGTCGGCGTCGTCGCACGGTCACCACTCACCAGAGGTCACGGAGATAACAGAAGCTGCATGTAGCCAGTAGCCATGCAAAGATCAGAATCGGGGTGGCCTTTCTGAGAGCGTAGCAGCGGCGAGTCAACGGTGCGCCACGCGGTGAGCTAGACGAGCCCGGGGAGCAGAGGCAGCAAGCCGCGAACCGCCTAGCACGAACTTATCTTTTCTTCATGCCGGCCGGATCGGAGGTCAGGTCCTCAAGGGAGAGCTGCCGGGTGAAGACGAAGGTGTCTTTTCCTCCTCTCTTTTTCGACGGGGGCTTTCTTCAAATTTTAGGCCTTGTTTCAAGGCTGCAATCTTAGCCCATTTCACGTAGAATAAGTCAGGATTCCCGTCACATGAAATAGACTAGGATTACAGGCCTTTACTGAGGAATATTAGCTGAATCATGGCCCAGCTAGCCAGCTGTTTCAGCTGATACTGTCATACAGAATGCTTTCATTCGCTCGGTAACAGGCCATCCAAGAGGTCATGTTTCCTTTTATTCTTAAGAGAAGGCCGGGATACATTCGAATGTCCAAATAAACTGAGGAAGGAACTGCAATATGTGTTTAGGACAAAGTAGAAAGTTAACACAAAGAAGAGAGTGTCAGGGCAAAACAGTCATATCCACACTATGGTTCATGTAGAAACCAAAGTTTGGTTGATATGTCCAATTATTAGCCAGCCAGATTTGGTCAACACAACAAATACACAGCAAATGTTTTAAACGTGAGTCCCACATAGCAATTTTTTAGGGTATCATGATCCAAAAGCCTTTATTCATGCCCAAAAGACACGATGGCATCCTCGATATGCTGTGGCAACCGCTTTGGCCTTACCAAACCTCAGGACGCAGCTCGCCGGTGGCAGGTGGCATCCATTTGCCGGAATTATACACATTTTCACCAACCTTCCATCCAGGGACATCTTTCATGATCCTGGCCTCCTCCTCAAGATACTTCTTCCACTCTTTGACAAATCTACATGAGAATCATGGACCTTTTCTGTCAGGTGAATTTGGGAATGTTGAGGAAAAAAATATACAGTATGACAGTAAGTGTCGAGTTGTACCTTTCATCCTCTTCAGCTTGGAGCATCGGCAGTATAGCGCTGCGGGCAGCAATTTTTTCTTCTTTGAGCGCACTACAGAAATAATACCAATCAATGAGACAAATTGACAAATATAACGTGCAACAGAAAATCACATGAACTGCATCGCAAAAATAGCACATAAGGTCACAAGATAAACATGATTAGGTGATTTTGCCATAAACCAGGGGATGTGGGATGTAAACAAGCATGGTTTACATGTTGATTGTTAGTGTCATTTTCACAAATGAAAAGCTGAACATTTAAATGCAAAGGGGGTGGTTATCATAAAGTGGTGAACCTTGATTAAGGATTTCTTCCACAATTAATCGCAGCAGTCCTGAGTTATCTTGTAACTTAACCAATAAAAGTCATGGGATCACTAAATTCAAGAAATAAGGCTACTAAACTCAGATGTTACCATTGCTACAACAACCAAATCTGCATATAACTAGGTTGGTGATAACAAAAGTTTATGGTCCATCCACATTCCAGTCACATTCATGAAAAAATCTCCTGGAACTGAGATATAACATTTTTAGTGTAAATTTTGGTACCTCATGGTACCGAGAGAGATAGTTGTTACGGTGGCGCGGCGAGGCGAGGCGCCACACCACCTTCACACCTTTTAGGCGAATATGGTGTGCGGCGAGACGATGCCATACTCACTTCACAGAAATGACATGGCAGCAGTATAACAGTATTGCACAATTGCAAAATTATGTTAGGAATAAACATGAAAATATCATTAATTCATCATCACTTGATACTACTCAGGTCACTAATACTACAATCTACATAGCTACTAGCAAGATTAATGTTTGCAAGTCACCAATACTTAGTGTTAGAAAAATCGATGATTGGCCAGGATTAGAGATTAATCGGTTAATTGGGAGATTAACTGAGTTAAACGTGCATATAGGTTATAAGAGAAACCGTGCCAGCATTTGCTCTGGCTGACACTTGGTAGTTGGCACAAGACCAAGCTTTTCTTTAGTAGTCCAATCTCTGTATCTCTCTCACTCTCTCCATCTTTTCTCTCCAGTCTCCACGCCTCCTGCCCTCCTCTGATCCTCTCTCTGACTCTTTGTGCATCTTTCTCTTCCCTCTCATATTCTCTCTCAAAGGCCGACCCCCATGCAGATCAAGTGGTGGCGCATGGTCCCGACGCGGCGGTGCGCGGTCCCAACGCAGTGGCGGCGCGGATCCGACGGCGGGAGGAGACGAAGGCGTGGATCTGGTGGTCAGGGCATGGATCCAGGCGGCGGGGACATGGATCCAGCGGTGGGCTTCAACTCAGTTGCTTCTCCAAGCACTCCATCGCTGCCGCCTCTGGCGTCCTCATGGAGCTATTTGGCGTCCACGCGACGCCTAATCCCATGAGGCGGACGCCACAATCCTATATGGCGAGTCGTCCACCGTGGCGTTCGCCGCCGGCCGCCCTGACGCCTAATCGTCGATTAGGCCGACGATTAGGCGACGCCTTAACAACTATGCCGAAAGGTACCAAAATTTACACTAAAAATATGGTACCTCCTTAAGGACCGTAAAATTGCTCATGTGGAAGAGTAAAACTCATATCATCAAAGTAGATAAGATAAAGATAGTCTACTAGTCTAGATACAAATAATGAATGATAGGATAAAGATAGATATTTTGACACAAGTTTCTCACTTTCTGTTGCATTGTCAGAGATATTTGGCAATCATGAAAAAAAACAGCCATCCTATTGTTTTCAATATACTCAGAAGATGTGCAGCATGAAAGCACAATTTCTGTATCCTGTTGTTCATAGCCCATTCTGAACAAACTGATGTGCAGTGTTCACTAGATCCCCAATTTTGGGGTATCTTAACACACGGGACTCCAATTGGTCTCAGGTTTGCTACTTGGTTCTGAACTTGGAGACAGCTAAGCATGGTAGGACTGCTAGATTCAAGTTTCCTTCAAATTAACTATTCAGATAAGGTGTTGAATAGTGCCGTATTGACTATTGAAGAAGTTATGAACAAATGTAGCAACTCATTGCTTAAAATTATATTCGTTATGAGTGTGATACACCTACTGCGACGCAACTTCTTGCTAAATTCTTTGTATGTGGCAATGTGGCATTTCCACTTCCATTTTTTGTACCTTGCGGAACAGGTTATTCTCAGACCAAACAGGACTAAATAAATTTATTCGATGTAACGGAGAAACTAACACATTCATATCAAAATACAATAGGTAACAGAAAAGTAGCACTGGAGGGCTCGGTTTGTGGCTGATGTCCCATGCCTACCGAATTAGCGACTGATCAGAGGCAGTAAACGAATGCAGTTTAACATAAAAACGGATGTGCAAGGGTGTACTTACCGGCGGACCTTGTTCCCCTTGCCGACCTGGTACATGCCCCAGGCGAAGGCGCCGAAGGTGGTGAGGAAGATGGCGGCAGCGCTGGGCCCCTTGGTGGGGATCCGGCGCGCGTAGCGCACGGGCGCGAAGCCGCCCGGCGGCGGCCCGTCCTGCAGCACCGGCATATCCTTGACGCTCGCCATCCCCGGCTTGTTACGCACCATGGCCTCCGTCATCTTCTCTCCGATCCGGGAACCTCGCCGCCGGCGACGAGATCAGACCACCCGCCGCAGATCTAGAGCTCCGGCGATGCGAAGAATTGGGGACACCTGGGGTATCCGTCTCCACTCTCCAGTTCTCCACCCAGTGAGAGAGTCTGTTGCCATTTCGTTCCTCTCCAGGGTGCTCTTCGCAAGAGCGTACACGGGCCTACTTTGAGGCCCATCAGGGCTGCGCGTTGATGGGCTCATATTTTAGTGGGCTTTCAACTTTCAGTTTCACCGGCCCAAATCTGGCGTCCGATTTGCTAGATTTTCGTCCTCTAAAATAAACGTCAGGTTTCGAATAGGGTAAGGCAGCATTTGTTCCGTTTGAAATTATAATAATTCAGTTTATCAATTAAAAATATAAATAAACAAAAATCTTGCTGGGTGAACTTATTATAATAAGCAACTCAGATTATATTAATCCAATAGACTAGTAGAATCTAGTTTTTAGCTTATTTCTCTAAAAAGAATAAAATATTAATTGCACAATTATAAAAATTATCTGATTCTATTGCTTAAATCGTAGCACCTTCTCATCAGATCACTCGATCACTTTATTTTAAAAGAATTATAATATTTTATCATTTAAATATAATAGTTTATACTAACAATAATTCACAAATTCACAGCTCCGCTTTTTTATCAATCTAGCTCTCGGGTCACAACTTCTCGTTGGCTAACAGAGTGGCCACACCGAGCAGCTAGCCCTGTCGACCGGGACGCTGCGCCTGTATGATTTTCACAGGACTCCGGACACGGACAGACTGACAGGAGAGACCACTGCTCGTCGAGGAGTTAGCAGTTGGGTTGTCACGGGTCACGCGGCGCGTCGATGCGTCCTCGGTTAACCGCGACGCGGCTGGCTGGGTTGGCTGTCGATGTGACCGCCCGGTGTGGGGCGTACTTGCAGCTGAAGCCAACAGGAGAGAACCATGTGAACTCACTCCCAGCTCTTGCAGCTGAAGCCAACAGGAGAAAACAATGTGAACTCACTCCGTCACTCGCAGGCAGCATGACTGCATGAGCTGGGAGGGAGAGGATTCAGATTTTCAGAGCCTGAAACAGCGGCACACAAGGGATGGATGCTTCCGCTGCTAGATCTGCTCAGATCTTGGGCCAAGCGAATGCTGCATCCAAAAGCTAGCACTGACGCCGACAGCATGTGCCAGGCACACAGGACCTGTTGATTCCGGTCTCGTGCCATGCGTGTCTACCTCGCGAGTTGCACCCTCACTACCCCCCCTTGTGAAAGGCGAGGGTCAGGCTCCAACATTGTGTAAGGAATCAGATGCAAGAAAACAAACACTGTCCTGATATTTTAAGACAAGCCCACTGGGATCTTCTGCCTTTGAGCCCAAGCCAGTAATAGTTCAGTGTTAGAATTCTGCTTCACATTGTGTCACCGCAAGAGACATCGTGTCAGAGTTCACCATCTCTTGCTGTCAACCGACGAAAAGAAGAAGAAACCATTCAAACACATGGTTAATGCAACTCCCAGTGAATTATCTTTGCACAACAAATTTAACCTTTTAATTCATTGCCTTCGGTCAAGGGAGGCAACGCAGTCAATTCAGAAGCATCTTGCGTACGCCTTTCTTCCATGTGGCCAGATTCAAATTCGTAGAATGATCAGCACCAAACTAATACCACATCTTCAGATAGAAGTAAGTTTCCAACTTTGCATTTTGCTTTTCCCTTCCAAACCGATCAACAAATTCTCTGGTTTGCTAGGTTGTGCTGCTTAGTAGAGCTTCTAGATTTGTAGATGAGAAACTTGTTGAAAAATTCCAAACAAACACACCTAATTGACACGTCGAAACCTGCGTTGATCCAAATTGTCAGATGTTAAGCCTCTGGCAGCCAAGCAACTTCCGTTGGTCTGCGATCTACAAACTCTCTACTCTAGTAATCTGTATTTTATCAGATACACAGGTAAACAGACTTCCCAGCTTTACGTCCTTGTTATCACCTAGCAAATCAAATATTCAGAGAACAAAGCCCCTTTTCCTACACTGTTATCACAGGCAACTTGCAACCAGGATAATTAAAGCAGCAGCAATTACAGCTTCTCGTTCCTGCCACCAGAATTTTCAGAGAACAAAGCCCCTTTTCCTACACAGAGCATCGGGCGTGCACAGATTTCAAGTCCACATCCGAGTTAGTCAAGAAAATAAATAAATATAGTAACTTTCATCTCCATGATAATGTATACCATCACATGGACATGTGAGCAAACAGTTAATCTTCCAAACGACAAAGTATTCTTCTTTCCAGGTCGCAACAAGCAGTTATCGTATTGGCAATCAGTGGGGAGGGAATCTGTGAGTGGAGCAATGGAGGTTTTTGTCACCATCGCCAGTGGGAGGCATGCATGGTTTGCGCACCTGGAGCCGCATGCTGCGGAATTAATCAAGCTGTCCGGGGAAAAAAGAAATTAAATCGTCAACATCATCGAACAGCGAAAACATGTTCGGCCATCCTATCCCTCATCTGCATTCTGTACCACACAGGCACACAACTTGCTGCAGAATCTTTTACGTTATCTGCCTACTTGGGTAGTGCCACCCTCATCAAGCTCATCGATCATAGCTGATTTTGATGCAACGACGGCAACCTGGTATCTGCACTGATCATGCCATCTCCTGACGTCTGCGGGTTTCCGCTGCAGGTTCCGTGGTTTGCATCACACCTTGTTCAGTTGAGGCCGCCCATCTTGTTGAACGCAGCTGGATTCTGACGATGGCAAGGCAACGGCATGGGCAGAGAATGGAGCAGCTCGGGTTGTTCCCGAACCTATTGGATTTTTTACATAAATTAACCTAAATCCTCCAAAATTTCTTTAAAAACTCTGTTCTAAAATAGTCATGAACTTGCATGCATGATGCATGCGCCGACGCAATCTTGTGTGTGTGTGGTTCTACCTTGTGATCCTCTTCTTGACCATGACAAGACAATGAGGTGCAGAAGATGAGGTTAGCAGTGAGGCATGCCCTGCCTCCAGGAAACCAAATTCAGGATTAAATTCTCGCCTCTCCTACTCTAGTCCGCTAGCTTGTCTTTCTCAGCTTGCCGCAGCGAAATCTATATCCGACCTACCGCAATCCTGTGTTCTTCATTTCACCCAAAAAATCATGTTATTTAAGGGTTGTTTAATACACAGCTCAAATCTCAAGAGATCTCAAGAAATAAAATAATTTTTATTTTTATTTTTTAAAAAATAAATAAATAACAGAATATTCAAATAAATATTCTCAATATATCCATTACTTCGGATTTAAAGATTTTTTTATAGATAGTGCTAAATGGAGTTTTAATCGCAATATCTACCTTCTTAAAACGCTAGCATCGAACAATATATGCTATCATATTCAGATTAGACAACCTAATTCATGGAATATGGCTATGGTCAATCGTTCATTTGAGCATCTACCAAGAGAGCGATCACACGAACGGAACAGTTGAACAAACGGTGAATTACGATGCTACGGTTAGCTGAAGTGCTGAACCAAAACTCAATGATTGACTGGAACGTATCCATCAAGGACATAACTGTGCAGAGCAAGCTCTCCCGGGTATTCAATACATGCAGATGATTGGGTGATACGGTATCAGCACCGTCCTTACTCACGACGAATAAATGTAATTATAGAAACACGCTCGTGATTTGATTAATCAATCGAGTTGGGAAATAATTTTGTTCCT
>KE372695.1:202847-245510 GCA_000418225.1 Zizania latifolia | reverse complement strand
ATTATAAAATATAGTATATCATAATTTAAATATTGATTTATAGATTTTTATGTAACATTCTGCAGGTTAGATGAATTATTTATTTTTATAGGTATGTTTTTTTGTCTAACATCTAAACCATCAACAATATATTCAATTATGTATGTCTATACATATGCTACATAAGCTAGTACGTTCTTTTACGTGAATAAATCCCTATTTTTTAGTTTTGTGTCGATCCTATACTAATATGTTTTTATATTGAATGAATCTTGTTTTTAGTTTTGTTTGTCCACCAAAATATCAAGACGGCCACCGGTGTGCTTCTGTCAGTGGGCCCTGCCGCTGCTCCCGTTAGCTGGGGGATGGCGGTGACACGTCGGGAACGACGGGGGTGCCGACACGTGGAGGGGCTGGATTTGTTGACCGGTAAACGGAGCATCGGTCGTCGATCCCACGTGGCGAGCCTACCCGAGCATGCATGCCGGTTTTGATATCCACGAAATTATCTACAACAAGATTAGCGATGACTGATCAACATTAAACGGCTACCTATATTGTAGTTGCTCTTTTGCAGGCTCCCCCTCTGCAAGATTTTGAATTGGACTTAGGTGCCTGTCCTTGGTGATTACAGAATGTTTGAGGAATTGAGTGCTTATTTGGAACGTGAAAATCTTACAGGAAGCGTTAGGAACTGGGGGCAATATAACAAAAGGTGGCTTTTAATCTTCAGCCCAAAATAAGTGTAATTATTGTTCTGATTATGCTTTGAAATATGGCGTGAATGATATAAGTGCGAGGAGTATGGTCTCGATAATCTCAAGCCAATTCAGGGCGCATTTTTATGTGCAATAAAATGCATCCATTGTAAATTTAGCAGTTTATGGTAATACAAACTCATCCACAGCTAACGGTTGTACATACAAATAAATCAAAAACCTTGCAGACATATTAATTACTCTATAAAATTAAACCATACTATAACTTTGAACTTTGGAGCATAATAGTTCCTGCTTCAAAAACCTTACCACTCAGACACATGCATAAGTCCAAAAAAGAACCCAACAAAAAACATACTTGCTCGGTCCGACAAACAATTAATTTTTGCATTGAAAATTTATTGCACAAATACTTTACTTTTTAGCTTATTCTTTAATACGTAAATAATTTACGAGCTCCGATTTAACCGGTGGCACCGTCCAAATAGTTTTTATATAAATCAGTTTATATATTATTAATCTATCTTACTATTCATAAGAATAAAATAAAGAATGCGGCATACAGTCTACTGTCCCTCCGGTTTACACACGGGCCCAACCGCTAAATACAAACATCCGGAAGCCCCGAGCGGAAAAAATTCCAGAAAAAACTGAGCGGAAAGCCCCCACCCCACCGCCAAGACGAGCTCCCCTGAAAACGACGCCGTCCGACCGCCGACCAGCGGAAGCCGCGGCGCAGCGAACTCCTCAAAACCTCCGACACAAGCCTCGTCCTCTCCCGCATTAAGCCTCCTCCAACCGCCCCCTCTCTCCGCCGTGCGCTCTCACCGCCATTTCCCCGACCCGCGCCGCTCCCATCCCTGGCTCGCTCCGTGCTGATCCCCCGCTGAGAACTTCGATCCCCCGAGGCGAGAGAACGGCCTTCCCTTTCTAGCTAGACCCCCGGCGTAGCAGACATGGGTGAGGAGGCGCCCTTCGCAGTCGGCGTCGGTGTCGGCTCCCGGCCAGGAGAGGTCAACTCCGGGCGAGGCGGGGGTGCACCGCCAAGCGCGTCCTCTGCTTCCTGCGGCGGCGCTGAGCTCTGCTCCCCTACCGGTAGGGCCTCCTCTTCGGCGGATGCATACGGCCGCGTCGGCTTACTAGTGATCGTTTGCTCTCCTTTGTTTTTGTTTCTCGATTTGATTTTGTTTGGTTTGGTTTGGATATAGAGGGTGGCGAGGAGGTACATGGAGGTCCGTGTTTTCACGACTCCGGCGCTGTCGTGGTGGAGTCGGCAGGGACGAATTTGGCTGGCTCCGACGGCCAGGCGGTGAGTGGCGAAGCGCCGGAAGGCCTTGGTGGCGTTGACGCGGACGACGCAGCGATTTTGTGTCGTGAAGATGGCGCTGAGCTTGAATCGGCTGAATGGGGTGCCCTTGATAAGAGATTAGGGGCTCCGGCGGTCCGAATCCATGAGCTGCAGTTGCATCATGGGACTTCAGGTTCCGATGAAGCTGGAGCAATCAATGAGATTTCAGTAGTTGAGGTGTCACCATCAGATGCCAGTTTAAATTTGGATACCTCTGCGTCTATCGGTGGTTCCTCCATTATGGAGCGGTCCCTGGGAGAGACGAGTAATACCCGGCAATGCGAACAAGAGGGGATAACCACCGTTGCAGGGTCATTTGATAGGGATGCAAGTTCTGATGTCGGATTTGAGATGGAAGGTAATTTGGATGGTGGAAATGGCCTTGCCAAAGGGGAAATGGTGTTGGGTGTTGATGGAGGCGGTGCCGAGAAGAGATCAAAGATGAGTGGTGTCTTGCCTGATGAAGGTGTGGACAGGATGGAAACCACTCTGGAGGAGTATGAGGCGTCAGTTGGCTCCACCATGCGGATTGAGGAAGGAGTGGACAGGATGGAGACGAGTTTGGATGACTCTGAGGCTTCAGACGGCTCAACCACGCAATATTCTGATACTGACGTGGAGACGGAGTCGAGCGGTTCAAGTATAGAAGAACAAGACACAGGATTTGGAGTCCACATCCCACACATGGTATTTCCTTTCTGCAGACTCCTGGCCTAGCCGCCTAGGTAGTTGTCAATGTGGCTATATTTAATATCAGTAAATTGATGCCGTATGCTTGTAACTCCACCTTTAGGTTATATTATTACATATACCAATTTAGTATTTAGTACAGGACTGCAATCTGTGAAAATTAGATACCTCGGCCTAGAAAGGCATTTTCTTCTTGCAGCGATATGCTTTTATTCAGTGCTCTGCATTTTTTCAATTCCATACCAGTTTCTTGTTACTTATTTGGTTATCCTCTCTTGATATGGTCATATATCTAAGTAAGGACCATGCTTATGCTGAAAGACGCTTTGTTCAACTAGCTCAAGAGATTCAGATCTTATGTGATACCAATGCACAATTTGGAATTGACCCTGTCTGTAGAAATTTATAGCCAGCGGTAATTCCATGGAATCTGGCATTAACTTCCAAAAAACTGTAACTTTATCTATATGCTAGTTTTTGTTGTCATATTTTTCTTTTGGATAAGAGAAGTGACGCACTCCTGGCCACTGTACCAAGGATGCACTCAGCCACTTTTGCTGTCACGTGGATATACTGTGATAATATGAATTTTGTTCTTCTCAGATGATGATGTGTACCTTTGTTCTTCCCCTTTGCAGGAACAAGCGATCTGTGAAGTGACCAGGGGGAACAAGAGTTTAGAGGTGAAGAGCTCTGACAGGTATTACTTAGCTATATTGCTTTTATCATTTTGCACTTTAATGTATTGGCTTATATCTTGATTCCTTTGCATACATACATAAGCTTATCCAAGTAAAGTTTCTGGTAATATATTCACTGTTAAAGTTGGATGTTCTTCATGTTTTTTTTTTCTTTTTCCTGAACATGCAGAGCTTGAAAATATAGTTTATTCATTTTGTATGCTTAACTCATATGTAGGATGGATTCAGTAGTTGTGCCAATACTTACATTGGCTTCAGGTGCAGCAATGTTACCTCATCCTTCAAAGGTAATTTAGTTTTTCTCAGACCTTGCCTGTGATGTATATTTACTATGCCTGTGAAATGCAAAATGCATTTAACAATGAAGCTACACTATTGACAATTCACTTCTTTTTTTAATACAGAGGTGAAATAAGCTCACTTCATGATGTAATAGTTCGCTCCAGACATCACTATTTCCAAATTTTTACAAGAATAATACATGTGGTTCCCTCACCTCTGGCTTGTTTTTTTGCTCCTTTCTCTCCAGTGTATATGTGATCGATAGTTTTCGCATTCCCTGAAAAGTAGAACTAAAGATAGAAACATCAATATAAGCCATCTATGAAGCATATACACAGCTATAGCCTTCTAGCTGATCTACTGGTTGTTCGGTTCCTCTAGTGTGAAAGTTCAAAAGGATTGGCCTTACACGAATGGATGTTGGAACTAATATTTTTTTTAATATTACCCTAAATATAAACATGTATTTAAACTGTTATAAGTCTTTGTGCAATTTTTCAATTTCTGGTTTTACCTGAAACAGTTACCCTCGATGTGTATTTGATTTGTTATATGTTGTAAGTTGCATTGCCATTAAGATAACCTCACATTTCTCTTTCATTGTTTTGACAATGACATCTGTATAATCTTCCAGGTACGGACAGGAGGTGAAGATGCGTATTTTATAGCTTGTGACGGTTGGTTTGGTGTATCAGATGGAGTTGGTCAATGGTCATTTGAAGGTAAACCAAATCGTTTTTTCTCAACTCCTGAGTTTTTCTGGCTGACCAATACTGATGGCATAATTAATCACCATGGGATGCAAAATATTTGTACAAGAAATAAAACTTTGAAATTTGGGAATTTTTGTAATTATGAATTAGGTTCTATTGACATAATTACGAAGGATGTGCCTATTTCCAATTACTATGGTAAAGCCCCAAAAGTCAAATACATAATAGAAAGTCTCGGTAAAGTGGGGATGGTGAGATCAAATTTGATAGAGACCGGACTACCAACCTAAACAATGATGGATGCATTCCTTGTCTTTCTCCTTTTTGACGTTTTACGGACAACAACAAATGAGCAATGGGACTATAGTTTTCTATACCGTGCTGTAAATCTGTTTAATATGTTATTACTTGATAGTGAGTTTTGAATCGCCGCTCTCTGTTGATAGCTTAACTAAATGCAAATGAACAACATCTTAACATGTAAACATAATAAAATTGCAGGAGAATAGATGATAGACATGGAAATAGGAGTAAATCATGGGGTTAAAACATGTCATTTCCCAGTTAGTCCCAAATGGAAAAGAGGGAAATTATGTAGGGAGATTGAGAACCAAGGAATGTAAGGAACTTGAGGCATAAAACTCAATTGCATTGTGCCCTACAAAAAAAATCATTGTATACAGTAAAACAGTATTTGCTTCTATGTCATGACTCATGACTCACAAGAGCATTCTACTAGAATTCACTCCCTAGGTTAGCCGCCCATATATCACATATTTTTCTATTAAAGGCACTCATATGCACTATTGGAGGATCTGATTATCTGAACAGAATTGTACATACTGCATTTCTATCTTTATCTGATTTCACATTAACTATGGATTTTATTTTTCGCCATTCTTGCTATCCTTGGGAATATGGCCACTTATATTTGTTGATTTGACTTCTGTCCTCAGGAATCAATGCAGGGCTGTATGCCAGAGAACTAATGGATAGTTGCAAGAAAGTTGTTATGGAGAGTCGAGGGGCTCCAGGGATGAGACCTGAGGAAGTTCTTGCTAAGGCTGCAGATGAAGCACGATCCCCTGGTTCTTCCACTGTTTTGGTTGCTCACTTTGATGGCCAAGTATGTTCATATGAAGTCTTGACGTGCCCATTTCTTATTTCTTGCATTGTTGGTGATTAATTGTGAACTCATTGGGATGACAGGTCCTTCATGCATGTAATATAGGAGATTCTGGATTCTTAGTGATAAGAAACGGAGAAATATATAAAAAATCAAATCCGATGACTTATGGCTTCAATTTTCCCTTGCAAATTGAAAAGGGTGACGATCCTTTAAAACTTGTACAGGTGCCATAGCACTTATCCAATTATCCTCGCTCTGCTCTTATTGGTTTCATCTTGTAAACTTCATATGACCTATACTTACTTTGTCCCTTCTCTTTGCTGGCAGAAATACAATATTGATCTACAAGAAGGTGATGCCATTGTGACAGCAACGGATGGCCTTTTTGACAATGTCTATGAGCATGAAATAGCGGCCGTCATCACCAAATCATTGGAAGCCGGTCTCAAGCCTACGGTCAGAGCCTAATAAACTCGTTTCTTCTGAAAATAATTGTGAATCATTTAAGTGCAGCACCCATCTCATATAGAACCGTGATAAAGAAGGATCCTGACGATCATTTTGCATAACATTGCAGGAGATTGCGGAGTTCCTGGCAGCTAGGGCAAAAGAAGTGGGCTGGTCGGCGTCCGGGCGAAGCCCCTTCACTGACGCGGCTCTCTCGTATGGGTATCTGGGTTACTCGGGGGGCAAGCTGGATGATGTAACAGTTGTTGTATCGGTTGTTCGGAAATCTGAAATTTAAACTAAAGCATCTCTTTGCTTTCATGCCGCTCCGAGATTTGCCGCAGCTGAGTTTGCTGGCGAATGCTCATGAATGCTTCGAGCACACACGGCTCAAGCTGCGCCAAGCCTCACGTGTATTCTTCACGGCCATGGGCGCAACAAGTTGTTGTCAGCCATGCTCCGCTCTGTCTGGGGGTGAAGCTGATATGTCTGCAGGGGCAGATTCAATGTTGTGATCAGATGGTCTAAGTGTTCTTTTCTAATTTAGTATTAATGAAAATAGTCTGGTATATCTAGTATTAATGAAAATAGTCTGGTATATCTGATTATCGTGATGTCCAAATTGTGATTAGTTGATAAGTTTGTTGTGCTGCTCTAGGCTCTAGTCTTTCTGGGCTGTCTGACGTTTTCGATTGTAAAGCCGCAGTCAAACAACGATAAGCAGCTCACGATGCTTGAAAGATGATTGTTGCAAGGCAGGTGCGGAGACAACTGACGTTGAAAACGAGTTGATTCTGGTCGGGTCACGCGTGCCGCGTGGGTATCGTTTTTTGTTCTGAAGGGACGGCTATGGTGGACTGGTGGCCATAGATGATGATCCATTCTGGTAGATGTGCGTTCAGGCATTTGGTTCTTGTTCTGGGCTAATCGCTTGTAGCCGAAAGAACCTGTGGATGTCACGAGTAACAGAAGATTATCCGTTCGATCGCCTCAACGGATAATCTTGCACTATGAAGGAAGGCCTTCGTTCTGGTCTCCCGTCTCCGTCGTCGCGACGAGCTCATGGAGGCGACGACTGAGGCAGTCGTGCAGCCCGTCTTACATGGTCCGGAACGGATTGCCACCAACGTAAGGCCTATATCATATGGACCCAAACGGAATTTTCAGTTGCCCTGAATTTGGCAAGGATGTGCTACCTAGTGAGAATAGAAGCTAGTGTTTTTTACTTCATTCTAGCTTATTTTTATATTTTGCAGCTATTAAGTTTTATAGAAACTTCAAATTTTAAGAATAGCTACCATAATCTTTCATAAATAGGCCCTTAACCTACCCATTCATAAGCAACTGTTTGTTTAATTGCGTGCCTATTATGGAGCTGGAAAGGAAAACTCTCGCAACATATACATGCAACCACAGGCATAACGGACTAGTTGGACGAACGTGTGCACAACTAGGGGATGGATTCGAACCAGATAGATATGAAATCGAATCCGAATATCACTATTTACCATATTTTATTTTGGATTCAAATACGGACGGATATTTTCGAATACGAATACAAAATGGATAGTTCGAATCCGGATTTGGATCCAGATGTTTGGTAAGATTAACTTGAAATGAATATAAAAATAAAAAGTATGAAATCTGTCTATATTTTAATTGATCAAATTCGATTAATCAACAAAAATTTTATGAATTGTACATATAAACATGAACCATAAATATAATCAATTAAAAATTTGTGAATTGAACACAATCAATCAACTAACCAAATATTTTCACTTTAGCAACGTAATAGAAACATGTGGTAGTTATTTTTTTCTGTTCTACACTTTAATAATATACGTTTAGAGCAACAACAATATACAATGTCAAATACTCAAATTATGTACATTTGTATGACCATGAAGTGTATAAATAAAATCATTTTTCATAACTACTTCAAGAATTTATTCAAATTCAAATCATTTTTTGCAAATAAAAAGTAAATGACGATTTAATCATCCTACTATCTTGTAGTGCTAGAAAACCCCATTAATTTAAGCGCTTTATAATTACATAACGAATAAATAAACCACACATATTAATATAGTGATGACATGTCATCCTGAGTCTCTAATAATCTGATCTGTGTGAAATCCTAAAACAGATACGGATGTATCTATTTTTATATCCACATTCAACAGAAACTCGGATATCCGTTTCCATATCCATATTTACCAAACGAATTCGGATGTTTTCATTTATCGTCCATATTTAATTTGAATACGAATGCAGATATCCATATTTACAGTTTATCGGATACGAATATGGATAATTCGAATATTTTCACATCCGTATCAACCGCAGTTTATTAGAAGGCACCGTGCGCGAGCAGAGCCGTGGCGGCAATTAATGCGAGGGAGAAGAGGGCCTGGTGGCGACTCCAACGACCTGACTACAGCTAACGGTGATGACACCGGTGCTCACACGGCGGCGGTGGCGGAGTCGCGTTGACGATGGGGACGACCCCCAAAGGAACGGAACCCTGAGAACGAATAGGCAGCGGGAGCTGAAGTTAATGGGCTACGAAATATTGAGTTTTAATTACTGAAATATGAAAATAAAAATGTGTTGTATATAAGTATCGATTGTATATAATGATTTATTGGTGTTGTAAATA
Source organism: Zizania latifolia (assembly GCA_000418225.1). Classification (NCBI taxonomy): domain Eukaryota; kingdom Viridiplantae; phylum Streptophyta; class Magnoliopsida; order Poales; family Poaceae; genus Zizania; species Zizania latifolia. Next base: position 236,840 of record KE372695.1, on the reverse strand, counting down.
ATATCGTCGAATGTTATGTCTATCTAAAATATTTTGTAATAAGTAATGAAATATTTTTTCTGTTTGATTTTTTATATTTTATAGAATACTAAATGAAGTATTTTCGATATGTATAATATAACAACTTTTAATAAGCAATCGAATCTGCTAACTAAAGAAGAACTTGACAGTGTAGATCCATTTTGATGTTAAAAAAAACTGAAGGGAAACTGGGGATATCAGACCTAGAATAGAGCAACTGCGAGCGCTGCGCTGATCGCCGCGGCTCCTACGGGAGCAACTAGGTTGGCTGCACCGGAGGTAGTAGTCGTGCTCGGCGGCGCTGGCGCAGGCGACGGAGAGCCCAGGGCGGACCGCGGTGTGCCCGGCGCAGAACTCGGCGGTAACGGGAGCACTGGAGCTGCACATCGTTTCGGCGAAATGCATCAGGATGATACTTCCAGAATTGCAGGCTAGCCAATTCGTTAACTTTCAAGCTTTCGAAAATTTCCACTCATCAATTTTCGAAAGTGAAATCCGAATAAGATATGCGCATAAATTATGACATACCAGGTTCCGGAGGTGCCGACGCAGGAGGCTGCGCGGTCGGAGCTGCACAAGCACAACGATAGGCACAATCAGAGTTCAGACTCACACTTCAAAAGAAAACACGCAAAGGAAAATCTAAGCAGGCCAACTTGGGCCACCGATTGCGGCGCATCACGAGGCCGCAAGCCCGTCCGTCCGAAAACCGATCGGACGCCGCGGCCCGCGCGGGCTCCGTGCGACAAAGGTCAGCGTGGCGTGGATGCCGCCGGCGCGTCACGTACCGGGCGCAGGCGAAGGCGGGAGCGGCATTGCCAGCGCGGGCGTCGGCGACGGCGCGAGCGCCGCGGGAGAAGCGGCAGGCGGGACTGGCAGGTGCGGAGACGACGGCGCTGGCGACGGGACCGCGGGCGGGTTAGACGGAGAAGCGGCGCGTGGGGTCGCGTCCTCCTCGCGCGACAGCGAGAGCGCGCGCCATATGCCCCGCAGCGTCACCGGATTATCTGTGGGAGACCAAGAAAACGCGGAGGTTGATTATCGCTACGTTGCACTGTCTACCACGTACGTAACGTTTGTAACGCAGGTGATTAACAGGAACAATGTGATCACTGATCACAGAATCTAGTAGGATTAGACTGCTATCATGGACCATGGACGCCATTGATTGACTGTGTAGAGTACTTACAGGCCTCAGCGACGGTAACGGTGGTGGCACAGAGCAGCAGCGCCAGAACGGCGAGAAGCTTCGACATGTCGAAGATGCTGGCTGGGGGGCTAGGTATGATCTTAGATGGGATGTTTCCTGCCGTATATACGTTTTGCTTGTGTGTGTTTAGATCTGTGTATATGAAACAAATTGCTTGAGACGTAAACGTACGTGCCCTATATATATACTAGGATAGAGTGAAACGAGGCTTTCTTAACCCTGAAGTCAACAAATTCTGTTGCTTGATACGATCTGTCTCTGACAGTTGCCAAAAATATGGGCACAGTCTGTTTGGAAAATATAATTTTGTTACGATATCGACATACGATGGTTTTTTCGCTTGGTTTTCCCTCTGTCATTCTGCAGTCTGCACGATACCTCTTGCATAAGTTTCCCGTTTTGATCAGTGCCTCTGCGCATTACCTGACGCCGTGAACAAGAACAACAGAGCACTCTGCATTCTGTAGAAAAACACATCACGTTTGGCTGCACGTCTCACCCAGATAACACCGTGTCAGTCAGGCACAAGACCAGGCTTGACTGCATTGCTTGCTTCAGGGGTTTGTACTTTGTACCCAAGATCCTAGCACGCATGACAAAATGAGAGAATAAAACGCTGAGCACAAAGTCACCAATGAACCGAAATCTCCGATACTAAGTTATAAACAGGGAGGGGGAACTAGATAACACCCTCTATAACAGCATTCGATACCATAGCAAGGCTGCTATAATTGCAGAGCCCGGTTGTCTCACACAAGCACAAAGGTTAAGAATGGGAAAGAACAGAAAAACACACACTAGATAAGCTAAACAATTCCATGAAACTAGTCGCGTCTTTCTCCCTTCCATTCGCCTCTTGCCACTTGCTGCGGCTGCTCGTCCTCAGCAACCTTCCTCACTTGTACTCCAGGATCATGTTGTTCTCAGGGGCCAGCCCAACGCAGGCCCTCATGATGTTTTCGAGCATGGCCCTCTGCTTCGCAAGGGCGTTCACCACTGGCGTGCCAGGAGGAACCTGTTCCAGGAGACGATTTTTGCATGACAGTTAATTAGTTGATGGATCAAGGAAGAGCAGTTAACAGGCAGTGCCAGATGCATGCACTCACCAGGGGTGCCTTGGTGAGGTAGCTCAGGATGGTGGCCACTGGATGGAAGGAATGGAACTTCCCCTGCACAGAAGAACAAGTGAAGCAGCAACATATTGAGTTCTGCTGGCAGATAGGACTGTAATTAACCGCATAAGAGTCATTTGATTTCTCATTTCAAACGTTCAGTCCATTAAAACACTCACCTCCCCCTCAGCTTTCAGCTGAATCCTGGTGCTGAGCTCGGCCAGGAGCACCAGGTCGAGAATGATAGGCGCCGCAAGGAGTGAATCCTCACAGGTGTTGTGCAGCACGATGGTGCTCTTACCCCCCAAGAAGATCTCCGAGGTGTACTCATCCATTGCCCTCTTGCTGTCTCCGACGTACGGCACATACTGCAGAAAAATCCATTGTTAGAGTTTAATGCAAAACAAAGTTTTGCACAACGATAAAAGAATCCATCGACAAGTTGCAGACCTTGATCACGACAACATGGTCAGGATGCTCGCCAGGCTCATAGAGGATAGCATTGCTTGAGACCATGTCATCCACCACATTGCTCTTGGAGATCTCCTTGGATCGAAATGTCTGTGGTGCAGATAGGTTCATTCCATCGTTGTTACCCAAGTGGTTGTAGCTGACAATTGAGGTGGGCTACAAAAACAAAAGCCAAAGTTCTTGTCAGGTTGTCAAACAATTTTTCCAAAAGTGTCGACATTTCAATTAAAAAAGCTATCCAAAGGATTTGATCGATAATTGGCACCTTTATTCCAGCACCAACAAGGAAATCAACCAATACAGACTTCATCTTGGTCTGCCCACTCTTGAAATCATCACCACCAATCAGGCAGTTGTTTTTGATAGCAAGATCGATCAGCCCTGCATGCAGGAAAGTAATATAAGCCATACTTGACATAATACACCACTTAAAACTCTGCATAGAAAATTACGTACCAGGCACAAAGGTGTTCTGAGGGCTCCCATTAATGAACGGTACACCCTCCATGACGCAGGCAATGGCATACAGTGTTGATGGCGATATCTCTGCCTCGTTCTTGTCCACAGACGCCAGGAGGTTCTCCATTGTGTCATTGAGCCCAACACAGACGTTGCTGTACCTTTCAGTGTTTGCAGTCCACAACACAACAACCTGGTCTACTTTGCTCTTCTCCTTGAACTCCCTGTTTCATTAGCCAAAAAATTATTAAGGGTAATGCTTACAGCATTGATTGTCCACTTGTAGATCCTCGAACTAAGTCTTACAAAACAAGTTCCCAGCAGTATAAAGTATGAACTCTTCGATAAGTCTTTTTGATGGAAGAACCAAAATATATTTAGTGCTTTGACCGCTGCACTTAAATACTATTTTATGCCATAAGCAAGTACCAAAAGGCACTCGGCCCTGTTGTCCATGTCTCCCATTTACTTAAAGTTCAGAATACTACTCCTTTCGTTATTTAGTGCTATGGTGCTATTTCATGCATGTCAGTATACCTGATGTCCTTGATGATCTGCTCCATTTGCTCCTTCCTGGTGCCCTTGATGGCATGGTTCGCACGAGATCCCTGGTTGGCAGCGATGAAGTCCGGGTCATAGATGCCGGGGAGAGGCACCATGGATTCCATGTAGGGCCTGAGTTGCTTCTGCAGGTCGATGTCCAGAACCTTGGCCCTGGTCATAGCATCAGCCAGGTTCATGTTGCTAATGTCCCAGCCCCCGAACACAAGGTCATCAGGGTTCACCTGAATTTTTTTGTTCAGAATCATCAGGAAAAAACGAAAGACAGATTCTGCAAATTTGCAAACCAAACGTGAGTATATTCAGCAGACCAATCATTGTCCAAGAATGCCGGAACCTTGTACTTGCCTCACAATCTTTTGACTTGCATCATCACAACATGACACACAACAGTCACTTTTTGGCACCCTTTCTTGAAAAAAGACTTGGCTACTTTTAGAGCAGGACCAATTAGTTTTTTTTTTTTTATCATAGGTCAGAACATGTAGTCATTTTTTTCGTAACTTTATTACTAACATATGGACATAATGATGCTAGGGTACACATATGATAAAGTTAATTAAGGATGAATCTCTTAAAACAACTGGCCTTGGAATAGGCCAAGGCCATGCATCTCTATCATGTTACCCGTGTACTACTACTAAGCATGGCCCATTTTTTGCATGATCAGCATGTTGAACAAAACATATCAGATTACCATGGGCAGGAGGCTCTTGAAAGGCGCGTAGATCTCCTCCCCGTTGTAGCTTCCGACCCTGATGGTGGACGCCTGGGTGAGGGAGCCATAGTAGTTGGCTTGCTGTACCTTGTCCTTGGTCGCCCATGAGATCCCCCTGAATAAACCCACACCACCATAAATCAGAACCAGAAAAGAAACAATCAAATGGAAACAGGTTACAGGTCGTAGTAGAAATGGAGACCATGATCACTTACTCCCTGTTGGCGATGACCCCAGCCGTCAGCGTTGAGCCGTTGTTGCCGCCCCACCCCACGAGCATCACCCTGCACCACCAAAAAACAGAGTAAGCAAGACGATCGACAAGTGGCTGGCACGGCACTTGCACGTAGCCAACATGCAAAGAAAAAAAAACGAACAAATGGGGGAACTAATAAAACAGTCTTAAATCTGAGACTTATTGCCAGTAGTATCCTAGGTCGTCCACTCGTCGCTTGCTGGATCTTGCAGATGCAAAAATTTAATGAAACCCTCATGTGCGGTGCAGGTGCAGCAAGGGATAGAGTCAGAAAACTAGAGGGAAAAAAACTCGGAAGAAATGTCGTGTTGGGCAGACGGAATCAGGATGCAGAATCCCAGAGACAGGTTTCCACGGTGACCGAGCAGCAACCAGCAAGGCAACAAAGGCATCGCAGTCCCCAGTAAACCCAGCCAGGGAGCGAAAAAGCAGCCGAACGAGGGGAGTAGGAGATCCATTTTGGCCTTTTGCCATCCCATCTCGCTGGCCGCACCCCCTCGACCGGCGCTAGGAAAATACAGAGACCAAAAGGAGACGAAAACGGAAACGGAACCCGGAAAACGATAGATCGGTCGATCTCGACGGCGGCCGGCCGGCCGGACGCGAGGAAGAGATCGATAAAGGTAATGGGGTTGAGCATGCGTACCCGAGCTTGGGGACGGTGGTGCTGGTCCTGAAATTGTACTGGACGGTCTTGGGGCGGACGACCCAGCGCGAGGCGCCGTCGTGGCTCTCGTGCACCAGCTCCGTCGTGTCGTACCTGTAATCCGACTCGATCTCCGCCGCGCCGTACCGCACGTGCGGGCTCTCCACGCGGAAGCTCTCGATGAACATCTCGCCCGCCCGCCCGCCGCCGGCGGATACCCTGAGCTAGAGAGGAGAGGAGGAGGAGGAGGAGGAATCGGCGGCGGCTTCGCCTGTGGTGAGTCTAGCTTTGTGTGGGCGAGGCTGATGGGTGATGGCGCGGGGGATTTATAGCGGGTTCGGCGGCCACGTGGCCGGACTGGTCGGGCCCACCGCGCATCTCGGCGAGAGGTCCCCACCGAAGGGGCGGAGAGCCGCCGGGGCTCGGGCCTCGGGAGCGTGGTCGCCTGGGGCTACCCATGAAAACGGATAAAGTTATGTCAGTTTTAAAAAAACGGAAGTAGAGAAAAGTATACTTAAACTAAAGTAAAAAATCATGATTTGTGATGAAAACCGATACGAAAACAAAATATTTTTATATAATAAAATACGAATTTTTTAATCCTCTCTTTCTTTACTGTATCCTATGAAATATTACATTCTTGTTTATATTATATAAAACTTTAAATTATCGTAAAAATATTAAATCATTTAAATTAAATTAATATATGGTCGATAGCTCAAACTAAATACTATATGTCAATTATAATTGAAGCCTTCTATAAAACTATTTTTGCTTTATTATATATGTTTATCGTTTATCAATATGTATGCAAATTAAATATCTTTACTTGTTTTCGTACTTTTTCACATATTAAGTGCTTCTTATTTCGATATATATTTGATTTTGTATTTATGTCAGCTGATTATTTGATCCATATTTGTTTCTAGTATTATTCATTTTCTTAGATAGAATATGTCTGGTCCTTCTTCGTCCTAGCAAATTAAAAGGGCTCTTGTATTTTAGAGGAAAAAGAAGAGCAACATAGGTGGCCATGTTTTCATCGCTCATAACAACTTGAGGAAGATGCACCACCTGGTGATTCATCAAAGCTAATCAAGCAATTTAATATGGTGTTTTTCGATAATGAAAAACAAAATGGATCTGGACGTTAGGGAGGACTGATATATAAACAGATCATGCGAGGTAGAAAATATAATTAAATAAGATATAATGTTCCAGCCGTTTTTTGATCAATGTATTGTGGTTAACTAGTATGATAAAATTCTGCTCTACAACAGAACATGGTATTGTACGTAGAATGTGGACTTGTGGTTACAATGCATGCAGATGAATTACTACATATTTTTGTAGCAGTCGATCTTATGGCACAACGTATGATTTGCTTTCTTTTATCCCACGTTCCATGATACATACCACATATCATAATCTTATATCGTTTTATATTATAAATTATTCATTTTTTATAAATTAAACTTTTTTAACTTTGACTAATTTCATAAAAAATACACTAATAATTATATAATTATATTAGTTTTATTATATATGTCATGAAATATATAAAAATAATATATCTATTTGATATTTTTAAACTCGGCCAAAAATGAAAAATATAATTTAAAAAGATAAAATAACTTGTGATATAAAACTTCCAACATTCTTATCCCAAAACCCCAATCGCCCACGGTGGCTAGTTAAATGCATTGACCGGAGCATCGACAGTATCACATCGCCAACAATTTTATTGAATGGTTGCCTTTCTTAAATTGACTCCTCAAATGTAATCAATATTAAGACGCATGAAGTGTGACATTTCATGCTAGGTTGCAGCGATATATATAATAATTTGAAGGGGTTTAAGTATAATACAAAGTTTCTACTGGCCTATAATTCATTTCCTTTGTGCCTTATCCCTTAAGTACTGTAACGTGTCAGGCCTGGAACGTCCTAAAAGAAATAAAAGGAAAAACATGGATACACATTAATACACAGATATAAAAACTTGTGATATGGATGATCATCCAAATTAAGGCGAATCCGGGAATTAATATTTCACCATCTGTCCACACTGTGCTTAGTTCTACGGTATTTATAAAATTCCAATTTGGCCAATGATTATACGACTCCAAAAAAGATGTACTCGTATCCGTGTGATTTGTGCACCGTAAAAAGAATGTGGTGCCAATGATATACTCTTTGTCGGAGATTAGTAGCAGGATCATAGTTTTTATATACTAAGTCATCTGTGCCAAAATAACTATCTGTAGATTAGTAGCAGGAGTATATGTTAGAGACATGGATTATATTTTTGTAGGGCCTTGTCTCTGATCGGGTAACAGCTATACATCATATGAATGTATTGGATGATAATATGCATATATAAAGAGTAAGAACGATAATCTAACCCACGCACCGACTAAGGCGACTATCACACGAGACTTCTCATCAGCTTGGTGTATAGCGAGATGTGATCAGCTATATGACTCGTCGTTGAGTTGCTTTTGTATTCTCATTTGGGTCTCATGGTATTTGTGTATGTATATTTAATTATTTATGTCCTTAAGTTAACTATCCTACTAACACCAAGACTTATAGATGCAGCTAAACCCTAGCATGGTAAATTTTGTATTGTATTGTTGTATCTTACCATAATAATTATCGATGTTTTCTACTCCAATTTTTTTATAGTAATACATTACCATAATAATTATGGATGTTTTCTACTCAAATTTATTCTTATAGTAACACAGTGCACCGACGCTCCTTCCGAAAGTACCTTCTCCTCTCCACCCACGTTGACGTGTACAACGTGCTGACGTAGTAGGCAAGGTCGACGTGTCATCATTTTTGCGAGACCACGCCAGCTTATCGCTTTTCCTGATGTGCCCCCGAAAAAAAGGATATTCATCAGTAGCAAGAACCAAGCGAACCACGAGGGGCAAAACGAAAAACAGGCAACCCACCGGCCACCGAAGGTCTAGCGGCCGAGGATCGCCAAGTGGCGCTTCTGATGGCGTGGAGCCCGCTGGCGCCGTCACGTGGACGCGCCGGGCCCACCGCAGGTCTCGACCATGGCGGAAGCTGCTGGAACCCAAAGGGGCTCACGTCTACTCCCTGGACTCGGTGCACGCACCGCTCGCGGGCGGGGCGGGGGTGGGCGGGCGCTGCGCCTGGCCCATAGGCACTGCGCACCCATGTGTCGTGGCGGGCAGCGCGCGGCACTGGGTGCGTGATTCCGATGGGAGCAGAGCAGCCGCCCGCGTGGCGTGGTCCGGGCGGCCAGCGGGCCCCGCCGGGAAACAAATTGCTGTCCTTGCATGTAATAGCCGTGTCCTTGCATGCACACAGCCGTGTCCGGTTGTCCTTGTATGCAAAAATCGCCGTATCCTTCCATTACAAGACTTTGGCTCTTGGTCCAAGACTACGCTCTTAAAACAACGTGGTTTTCTTTGCTAATGGTCCGCTAAATCGAATCGATAATAGTAGTAACAGTAACAGAATTGTTTGTCACGGTAATCGGATCAGTTAATACTGTTTGATCAGAAACCGTAACCATCGGACTGGGCGTTTTGTAAACATGCACACCATGTGTTGTGTCTAGAGCCATTCCAAAAAAATATGAAGCCACACGCTGAACTCTAAACAAGGTGACATCAGGTCTAAGAAGATATCTTACCGCCACGTCACGGTGTAGAGGGATTTTAACCACGATGTCCAGAAAACAAAATTTAAATAAATTAGATAGTTTGTGCGACTGAATAACTTAACATATATTATAAAATCAGAGTAAATCAAAACTAATTTAAAAAGTATACTTATGTTTGTGTCCAGCCGTTCAGTCCTGTGTTACCCCCATGATATCCATGCCATAGACGGACAAAACTGAGCACGAACGAGCCAACTCCAAGTTACCATTTCCGAGGAGGCCCGGCACAAAACAATTTTACGAATTAAAGCTCATGCTTCAATCACTGATCGACATCAAAGGGAAATAAATAAGCATTCAGCCCCGTGACAGAAACGTGTCTTCAGAATTTATATGGCGGTTGTTTTTCAGGAGAGCATTTTCTTTCTCTTGATTTAATTTGACCAACCATTCCCTCGCCGATCGAATTCATGCAAATTATTGTAAGGAGTGGCAGATCAGAGCAAACCGGGAGAGAAAAGGCAGATAAGAGATTACTGACGTTGACCTGAAAAACTCCCGCACATTCACGGCGATCGCGACGACGCTGGCCGACCTTCCTTTCCGGTGCAGTGATGCTCCAGTCCCTTTGGACCGCATACCACATGCTGTTCTTTCTCTACAAGGCGAGAATTAAGTCAGAATTTTTATATCTAACTGATAATTAAGATTAAAACATGTATTTTTATACATGTCATATAGTTGGTTTTGTAATTGAAAAAATAATTTATATGGTTTTATTTTTATAACGGTTGATATATTATGAAATAAAGTAATAGATAAATGTTTATAAAACGTATAAGCTTGGCATAGGGAGTAACTAACACTGTAACTTACCCTAGACAGGGTTCTGCTTTCGCATTCACGTGTAATTGCTAGTCACGGTCAGGCTAGACCGCTTGGGAGGGTGCCTGAATGACGAAAAGTTGCTTTGGATCGACGCTGGTACGATGGTCCGGGCACGCTCTATCAAGTTCCGGAGCTTGTTCGGCGAATTCTGGCATTTTGCAGAGAGAGAGAAAGAGTAATATTTTGTTTTTGAAGGCTACGACTTTTGCCCCCAACCAATTCCCTTTTTCGCCGTGGTGGAGCGATTTAGACATAAGGGGGCCAATTAAGCGACGATCATTAAAACATAAAAAATATATGCAGATTTGAAACTTCTTATAAATTTATAGCAAAGTATAGAAATATAAAAATATATTTCTTATGTTCTGGCAGTTTAGCAACATATAAGAAGATTTGCATGCATATGAATTTTCCCAAGTTGAACACCAACATACGCAACAATGCATCCTATATACGTTTGGCACGAAAACAGCAACATATCAAAAGACAAATCTATCGGCTTTAACTCTTGAAGTGTCTTCAATAGTTGTCGCATTGATCTAATCAATGTGGTCTAGGGATTTTAATCTTGCTACGGCCGTCGGCAGTTCTCTGCAAACTGCAGGGTGCCGGTCGCGTATTGAACAGAGGTGCTGATTCAGAACTACCCAAGGCCGATGGATCATTACCCGGCACGCTTTTCTAAGCTTCTACGATTTCTCGAAAACTTTTCTCACAAACAAACAGAGTTACTGTACTACTTAAAAAAACTAGTGGCGGTGAATTTATCACCATCACTATTCTTTCTCACAGCAAACTAAAATTCTTTAACTTCAGCTTCGCTCATTTCTATTTACGTGATTTTTTTTAATGTTATAATTTTTCCGTTGCAACGCATCGACACTTGGCTAGTGCTAGTGGGCTGAAAAGCGACGCAACGAAGGCTGGAACACATGTCGCACTTCTTGCAGCCTTGCTAGGGGATAGAGAATCTAGAGCAGTTTAGTCAAAATTGTTTCGTTGAAATATATTGTTCTTACGAGACATTCTGGTGAACTTCAATTAGGCTACGTATTAAATTGCAGAAGGCTGAGTGATTAGCTAATCACGTGATTACTGACCAGACGACGCCGCGACGAGCAAAAACCAAAAAATCTCGGGGAAGGCTAGGCTGGAATACTAAGGAACAGAGCTTGTGGATACAATGCCAATTCGGCCCAACGAAAAATTTGATGGGTCAGAACACCAATGCTTCCTTTTCCAATTATAAACGAAGGCCCATTTTACATTTGACGCTCGGTTTTTTTCTTCACTTCCTAACAAATTTCGTTTGCATACCCAACCATCCGGGCTACCTTAAAACAGATATAGAAGAGAACACCAGGATTGAAAGCCGGGAGGTCGTTTACATTACACAACTAGATCCAGCTATATCCAAAATTCGTATTTGAGCTTTGATTCCAAAACATAACAAGATTCTTCTGCATTCACACGGTCATTAGAGAGGAGATAAGATCTTCTAGTTTGAGATCCAAACGAATGGCGGCTATGATTCGGCCCCAAAACGTTAGAAGAAAAGGATAAAAGAGGGGAAAATCTCAACGATTAACAATTAATGACACTTAACCTGCTACCTATTCTGTACCTATGCAAATCGACTCCTCGTTTGTTTAAACTTCGTGGGCGAGTTCGATTTCGGGCTCGAGTCGAGGCTGAGCCCGTCGCAACGCACCGCTGCAGGAGAGGAGGCAGGCAGGCGCCCGTCCTTCCCTCTCCGGCCCGACCGACGGCGACGCCGCCCATCGCTTCTCGCTCCTCATCTCCGCGGCCGATCTCTGGTCCGGCTGCTCCGCGCGCGCCTCTCCTTTCCCCCTCCGCCACTGGGGATCCATCTGGGGGCGGCGACTTCTATTTTAGTGTTTTTCCTCGGTAAGCTCCGATAATCCCTAATCCCGCTGCGGTTTCAGCAATCGAATCAGTATGCCCGCGAGATTCCGTGCAGTTCCCGTGTGCTACCGACTATCGGAGTAGGTGTAGATTTGGTTCCTGCACTCTGATGTGCTAATGCTGTAGCCTCTCTTGTTCCGCCTACAGGGAAGGCGAGCGGCGGTTTTGGTTTGGCATTCGTGAGTTGATGGTACGATGAGCAGGCCTAACACACGCAATAAGAATAAGAGGCCTCGGGCCGATGAGTGCGAGAGCCCGTCCTCTGCTGTTTTCAAGTATGTCTGCATCACCTTGTTGCTTTGGCGAAAGCTGTGGAGATTTGATAGGCTGGTGGTAAGGTGCCGCTGCTTTTGTTGCTGACGATTTTTTTGGTTCTCGTCGCCTGCTATGCAGGAAGATACATTCCACTGGAGCAATCACGAAATGCGATATCAAACAGCTTTATATGGTGTGGAAGCCTGTTTGCCATGGTTGCCATGGGAACTCCAAGGACTCGCCCAACTGTTTCTGTGGGTTGATCCCCGCTGCCAATGGGGTGAGGAAAGCTGGCCTGTGGCAGAAAACAAACGAGATTGTTCGTGGCCTTGGTCCTAATCCATCCAAGGATCTCCGTGATTCCACTCAGACACCTGCTGGATTGACTAACCTGGGTGCTACCTGTTATGCAAACAGCATACTGCAATGCCTTTACATGAACACCTCCTTCCGCTTGGGCATTTTCTCTCTAGAGCCTGACATCCTGAAGATGCACCCTGTGCTGGATCAGCTTGCTCGGTTATTCGCACAGTTACATTCCAGCAAAATGGCTTTCATCGATTCAGCTCCTTTTATAAAGACCTTGGAATTAGACAACGGTGTCCAGCAAGACAGTCATGAATTCCTTACATTGTTTTTGTCTTTGCTTGAGGGTTCATTAAGTCACTCCAAGGTTCCAGGGGCCAGAACCATTGTGCAACATCTTTTCCGCGGAAGCGTGTCACATGTTACTCGGTAGGGTAAATGCCATATGCATTTCAAGTGAGCTTCGAGTCTTAATTTCTAGAATGATCTCAATTTTAGGCTTTGGAAATAAGGGAACCAAGACTTTTTAATCTCTAGAAGTTCCTTTTTTCCTTTGAAGATTACCATGTTTTTTAAATTTAATTGTGTTCTGCTAGGATAGAAACTGAAAATTCTTAGTGTATTTATCTAGGTACCTAGATAGTTATATTGTTAGTCAGGAAAAGGTCAAGTAGATTTGTTTTCTCTGGTAGCAAGATATTTTTTCCTTTCCATGCACTTTGCACATGTTGAAGAGAATGATATGCCTGGTTCACAGTGCATTTTAATTTTGTGGGAACCGATTTGTTTATTCATCTTATGCTTTAGGTGCTCATCATGTGGAAGGGATTCTGAAGCATCTTCAAAAATTGAAGACTTCTACGAACTGGAGCTTAACATCAAAGGTTTAAATAATTTAGAACAAAGTTTGGATGAATACTTGAGTACAGAGGCACTGGACGGGGAGAACCAATACTTCTGTCAGTCATGTCAGAAAAGGGTGGATGCCACTCGTTGCATAAAACTTCGTTCACTTCCTCCAGTTGTTAATTTTCAGCTGAAACGTTATGTTTTCCTCCCAAAGGTGATATAACTTGACCCTAGTACCATCTGTAGCTTCACTATACATGCCTTCTGTTTATTCTTTCGTTTGTGAATAGAAATTTGTCTAACTTGTTTCATCTGCAGACAACAACGAAGAAAAAAATTTCTTCTACATTCAGTTTCCCAGGACAACTAGATATGGGAAAGCGGTTGTCAAATCCTTCATCTAGTTATACTTATGACCTGGCCGCTATTTTGATCCACAAGGGTAGTGCTGCCAATAGTGGGCACTATGTAGCACATATAAAGGATGAAAGCAATGGTCAGTGGTGGGAGTTTGATGATGAGCATGTATCCAAACTCGGTCTTCATCCATTTGGTGAAAAAACAGGCAAGTCATCTAATAAAGCTGATCAAAAACTCCATGGTAGTTCTACAGCAGGTTCTGTTATGAATGATGACAACAGTACCTGCCGTGAGGCTGCATCAGCTTCTACTATGGAAGATATGTTTTCTTCTACAGATGCTTATATGCTGATGTACAAGCGTATTACTCTGGATGAGAATGGTACCAAAAACAATAATATTGTGGAAACCAGTAATAATTTACTCCCACATCATTTTGTGGATGAAATCTATGAACTTAATGGATCATATGTAAAGGCATGCGAAGAATACCAAAGCAAGAAAGACAACCATTTGGCATATATAACAGAGAGGCGCCAAGAGGTAAAATCTATTCTGATAGAAGCTCCTGTCACTCCAGAGGATGATTCCTATTTCTGGATTTCAACAGACTGGCTTCGCCAATGGTCAGATAATGTTAATCCTCCCTCGTAAGTTTACTTGAGACCATATTTGATTTATGTGTTGTATGATTGTATCCTCTCTACAGAAATTACAACCTTTGAAAATTGTCTTTGCCTCATTTCTACAGTATGTTGTAGCTTCATACTGCTCTGACAATTTTGAATCGTTGGCTTGTTGCACTGTCAAATGTTAACTGGGTCAGAATGTTTTAAGCCATACAGTTCTGTAAATTGTATCACACAACAGCAAACATTCGAATACATCCATAATCCATTACATTGATCTATCATCTGGATTTGGCATCCATCATGGTAGAATGGTGGACTTGTAACACACCAGCAAACATTTGAGTACACCCATAATCCATTACATTGATCTATCATCTGGATTTGGCATCCATCATGGTAGAATGGTGGACTTGTAGCGACATCACCCATTTGCTTTCTCTGGGTTGAAACTACTATTGATGAGCTGGCTGGTGCTGTAGTCAACATCAGCTACTGTTTGTTGCTAATCTTGTTCATTTTATTTGTTTAAGCTCAAGTTTAATTAGATTGCCTTTGTGTGAGTTATGTCCCTGGCCACGATTTTCTGTAGTCCATGGCTTTTGAATATTGAAGTCCAGTATGATAGGTGCTCTTTAGTGTACAGCCCAGTAAGTAAGTTGTAGCAGCATATGTCTAAGGCCGAGCACATTTTACCAAATGGCAGATACCATGCATATGGATTAATAATAAAAAAACAAGCCATAAGTCAATTAATATCTAGATCAGAATGTATTGATATCAGAAACAAGCCATAAATAAATTGATATTCATCGCTCTTTTGTTGACTGATCCTTCTGGGCACAAGAGTCTGTAGTCTGCATGCTATATGCATGCTCTCTTGCAGTATCAAGTGGTATATGTCACAATTCTTCAGGCATCTTTTTTTGTATCATTGTATGGCATCACATTATGTTTCAGAATCCAAATTTAGCCTTATTATAACTACAATTTGTGTCCACAGCTCCATTGACAACAGTCCAATTCAATGTGAACATGGAAAAGTTCCAGCATCAAAGGTTACATCCATGAAACGACTATCGGCTGGAGCTTGGCATAAACTATTTTCTAAAGTAAGAAACTTCTGCATTACTTGGCTTTCCTTTCTTAAGAATAATTTGCCTCATATTGCCTAACTCATAAGTCATGATGCTTCCTTCTGATTATTGAAAAACCATTTTTGTGCTCAATTCTAATGCTTCTGGAATATTCCTGATGAATATTATTTCTATTGTGGTTGCAAAATAATACAAGTATGGAGGGGAGCCTACATTGAGCAGTTGTGATTTTTGCATGGAGTGTCTTAAGGATGTAGCAAAAAATTCAGTATCTGCTGATGTCTATCGTGATCGGAAAGCATCACTAAAAAATATTGCAGAAACAGCGCTTGCTGGAAGTAGTCCAAATGGTCCTTCATACTTTGTTTCCAAGCCATGGTATGTGGAGTACATCCTCTCAATTTCTGATCTTGCATCATGTGATCAATTTGTGTCTTTACACTTTGTTGCTGTTAAACCAGTCATCCAACTTTGCACACATGCACTTTACACCAGAACACTTCTTTCTATTTGGACTCATGCGGATTTTTCCTTTAGCTCTTTGGCTGTCCCAGTGGATCATCTTACCAAATTACAGCTCTATAGTCTCATTTTTTTGTTTGCTTGTAGGTTGACCCAATGGTTGCGCAGAAAAAATGTGGATATCCCTTCAGATGCTGACAATGGACCAACAACTGCTCTAAGATGCACCCATGGAAATCTTCTTCCAGAACACGCTTCAGGCGCAAAGCGGGTCTCTGTGCCAGAGGACCTCTGGTTATTTCTCTTTGAAACCAGTGGATTGAAGTCTGATGATATTGTGACTTTTCCGTCAGATACTCAACCATGTGAAATTTGTAGCCAGCAATTATCAGTTGTTGCTTCTGTCGAGGATAATCTTAGGTAAGAAAGAATGCCAGCAATGAATGCCCAAAATTGACTGTTTACTTAAAGTTCTTGGCTAATATTAATTTTCTTCTACATGTTTTGCAACTCAGAGTGATGAAACTCAAGCAACGACAGAGCCATGAAAAGTTAATATCTGGGAAAAGTTTTGCGCTTCATCCTGGGCAAAAATACTATTTGATTCCTTCCTCATGGTTGTCAGAGTGGAGAACTTACATTACAGCGACTGGAAAAAATGTTTCTTCGTTACCAGAACCTCAATGTCTTGAAGCTATTATCAACTCTCTTATATGTGAGAAGGTAAAACTAACTGGGTTTCTGTTCACAGCCAAATATGTGCTATGTATTGCAGCTAGTATGGTCTACATGTAGTATCAAATGTTGGTTGGTCCTTTTAACGTGCTTAATTGATGTAACAATTGATAAAAAGCTGTTATGTTGGGTACTTCATGCAGGGCTCAATGTAAAGTTGTGCTTAAATTTTGTTGGTTATTGAATGTCTGTCAATTTGACTTTTAACTGATGTGACTATTCTGTGGGATAAAGGATGCAGTGTTTACATGTGTTCTGACTTGGAGAATACAATTATTTTTTTTTTAAAAAAAATTGCTTGTTGAATTGCTGTTTGATCATTTTCAGCATTCAAGACTGTTACAAAGGCCTTTGGATCTAGCTTGCAAGCGTGGGACAATCACTCAGAAAGCATCAAATGTAATTTAATGATCTTCTTAATTATTTATTCCTATTCTCTTCTGTTTTACATTATGACTTGTTGCGCATATGACCATACTGTATGTGCTTCTCCGATATTATGATTTATGAATATAATACCTTTTAGTTTGAGTTACTTGTTTTAAAAGGTGGCAAGCTCTTTTGGAAGTATTTGTTCTTATCTGTTATCTGTCTTGGGCCTGCCCACAGTGTTTTTTCTCATCATGCCAATTCGCCTGCATGGGCAAAACTGTTGTAGAAACTAGAAAGATATGACAACTATTCTCCCAGTTTTAAAAGCTTGATCTCCAACTGTACTACTGTGGCTCAAAACTATGCTTTGTTCCTCTTTCAAATGTGTGCTTTCTCAGCAATCTAACTAGCACTTATTAGTTTATTGTATCTGTGAGTCTGGAACAACAGTACCAGATAATGCAAATGCAGATAACCATACACCATGCTATGATGCTAGCCATGAAATATGAGGATCTTGCATTATATCTCTGTTGCTCTGTTTTGTTGGCTTGTGTAACGATTTATTTCATTTGGCCCTTTGTGTGCTGCTTTATGACTATACTTTATGCTAAAGTTGAAAAAATCGACTCTATGTGTTAACTGTCTAACTTTGTTTTCAGACTGATGGATTAACAATGATCTCTGAACCTGATTGGATTTCATTCTCTGAAGAGTGGAATGCAACACACGGAAAAGGTATACATGCTGAAATTGTTTTTAGGAAGAGCTCTCAAGATAATCTACAGTCATCTGAAGCAATGCCAATTTTGGTTGGAGATCTGGACCAGTCTCTTAATGATGTAAGTAATGATTTGGGGACCAGAGAGCCCTATATCAGAACTGATCCTGAGGTAAGCTCGAATCAATGAACTATGCATGAACCTATATATAATTGGATATTGGTTTTACAATTATTAGTTTCCATGGTTGATTTCTTATGTTAAGAATATAATAGGGACATTGCATGTGATGTTTATATACATACAGCGTCAACATATTTTGTTAGAACCGTTTGTAACAAAAAACCACCGAGCATTGCAAGAACAATGAGCCCATACCATGGATTTTAAATGGCTGCATGCCACTTTAGTCTCAGCTGTGACAACAGATGTTGTCTACATATTTATGTTCGCACCTCCCACTGGGTGAGGCTAAACCATACTACAGTTGGGAGTGTAGTAAGCTGAAACAGCAGATTCCTAACCCTTATTCACTTAATAGCTGAGGTTAATGATTGGGTTAAACTTTTAATACAGAATTTTAGACTTAGTGGAATGCTGCCTCCAGAAAGTAATTATGCATGCTGTCGTTTATATAAACCCGGACTTCTGGATAGCAAAATGCTTTCAACCACTATACCCATTTAACACTTATCTGATGTGCACATGTGTTTCTTTCTTTTTCCTTTTTTAATTCCACCTGTGAATAATTTGTATCTTAGATCTGTGAAGAATGTATTGGAGAAAAAGAGAGTTGCGCATTGGTGGAGAAGCTCAATTATCAAAATGAGGATATCCATATCTATCTTGTCCGTGGTAAAGAAGCACCAAAGTCTATTAGAGAGGCAGCGGCAGCTGTTCCTGTACCAGATCGTAGGACTTCGAAGCGTTCCCGGAGAACAACCTCAGGAAACTCTATCAGTTTGAAAGTCTCTGGTTCTACATCTGTCTATCAGTTGAAACTCATGATATGGGAATCTTTAGGGGTATGAAACAGACTAAAACCATAAATTTTTTTGCAAGCACTGTTACTGTTTATTATTGCATTTCAGGTAATAAAGAACCATAAAAGGAACTAATAGTTTAGTTCCATTAATTGCCATACCTACAACTTTATTTTATTTCACTTTAAAGAAGTTTGCTGGACGTGTCAATTCCAAATAATGAATAATTATCAGTTGTGAGTCTTGTGATCACTCCATAGTTCAAAACATTTAGGAGAAGTTAAATTTTTTCGACTTGATAAAAATAATTGTTGTTAATTTAAGATCCTTAATAATTTCTGGACTTTCATGGTCACTTGATCACACCTTTTGGACTTTACTGTGCTCCTATCTTCAAGTATTCATAATATTCCTGGTATCAGCAAATGGCAGTCAGCTACACTTACCTATCTAGTATTCTTAAGGCTGCAAATGAAAATTTCATATATTAGTGTCAAAAGTAATCATACGTAATTTGCTGTACTATAATTCCCCCTTCTCCATATTTCTCAGAGAGCCTTCCTCCCCATTTGATTTCATCTGTGCTTGTCTGCTTCTGACTGCATTTCAATTATTGCTGTTTTCATATTCAGATTGTTAAGGAGAACCAGAAGCTTCACAAAGGCTCTGTTGAGATCGAAGATGATTTTGCTACTCTCGCTGACAAGTGTATTTTTCCTGGAGATGTTCTATGGGTTAAAGACACTGAAATCCATGAGAACCGTGACATAGCAGGTGAAGTAGCAAATGCAATGTGCTGAACCTTTCTGAAAATTGAGATCGTTGATGGTCTAACTTTGTTTTTTATCCTATGATATTTTCAGATGAGATTTCAGAGCATAAGGTTGATGTACTACAGGCTGAGGAAGGCTTTCGTGGGACACTGTTGACATCTAGTGTTTCAGCTCAACTTTGCCAGGATATAGCATTTAGTGAATGAGTTATCATGTCAGCTACACCGCTGCCTGCATTTGTTGACTTCAGCTAGATAAGCTTGCTTGGAGGTCATATTGACTTTCTTCTAGTTTGATTTATGTTTTATATTTGTTCTCTGTTGAAAATCAGGCAATTTCTACACCTGATTCCAAACAAAGGTTACTGCATGTCTGCATTGTTGTTAATCCTTTCTTTTGTCCACTTCAACACCCAGTTACCTGCTTACATCTAGGTTTCATAATGACAAGCATACTAACATGCTCTTTTGTGTCACGCAGGATTATGCCGAGGGCTGAGTCAGCAGCAGGTTCTACTAAATATGGCGGTTCTAGTAGCCGAGGATGAAAATTTTTCTGTTCCTTGTCTCCATGCTCTGTTTCCACCTAGGTGTGCGTACTTCTGTTCTATCCGCGCGCCAAATTGAGGGGGAAGAAGAGGCTATGTAATTACTTAGGTAGTTTACCTTTTATCTGGTGGTGGCAACTTTGAGGTTTGTTGAAGGAAGGAGAGCCGAGACCAACAATATGTGGAGCAGTTCGTAGTTCGCTGCTTAAATGGTGTGTTCTCAGACTGTGGGGTCTGCAATGTTTTTTATTCCTCACCTGCACTGCTACTTGTCCTGTTTACTTGTTTAGGGGGCTCATCCCTTGACCTTGGTTGCATGCATCTTGAATTAGGGTATAAGATACCAAGATATGTAACCCTTTGGCATCCTTAGAAGTATATCCCCTTAAAGAAGATTACAAATGTCCTCCTGGCTAAAATTTCAGATGATAAAAGAACAATTCTGCTGTTATACTGGAAAGCCACGAGTCATGGTATCAAACAATAGCTTCTTAAAATATTTGTCAAAGTTATGACTGTACTTAATTTAGTCATCAGGGGATGGGCATTATAGAAACCGTTTTTTGGATGGAATATATCGAACAGTAGATTTCCTTGGTTTCAAGCCCATTCTCATGATCCCACCAAAGGAATGGGCTATAAAAAAGATGATGGAATTGTCCTGGAAAAGTAACACCTCATTTGATAAAACGTGTACCTTCCGCTTTGCTGGATCTCTAACATGGGAAAATAATAATCATGTGTTGCACCGCATTTGATAACAAATACACCATTTCACCAAGTTATCGTAAGCAATTTTCTCTCTCTTTTTTTTTTCTTAAAAAAGAATCAATCTAGCATCATTCTGGATTTGGTGGCTTGACGTAAGGGACTGCGCATAGAACAGCTGCGAATTGACTAATGAACGCGACCGCAGGAAAAAGCACGAGCAGATACGAAGTCATAAAAGAAAATTTAGAGTGGAACGCGAGCTTTTGTTGTGGACGGTACGAACCGCTCGAGCCGTGGACCATCCGGTACGCGGTTTCGTTGCTCCCGTCCTTGTTGAGTAATCGTCCGGTTTCGTGGACGATTCCCAAAACAGCTGCGGCCCCTCGCTTTGGGCAATCCAGCTTACGCACATATGCAGTCACGCTCTCGTCATCGCCTTGTTCCATTGAGAGATTTCACCGCGGGCGGGGGACGCGAAAATCAGATCGAATTTCACGGGAAAGGAAATATTATTTGCATGGGTTCCTATAAAATTTAAAGCGAACCTACAAAATTTACAAGTTTAGTTTAAAAATGCTTCAAAATACCTCCATTTTAAAGAGGTTTCAGATGATAAGAATGGTACCGTCGTGTACAGCCTCGAGTGTTATTTTGGAAATGTTTAACGTACGGATTACTTCTATATTTGTTTGTTTGGACAGACTTAAAAGCAAGGTGCACCATTAGTACTTTTCGACTCTTTTAAACTCGGAATCAAACTGTCCCCTTCCAAGTTTTGGCCAAATTCTTAGCTTTGTAGATGAGCCATTAGCAGACCTGACAGCATTGTACGTATCATTGTATCAATGCCATGGCTTGTACTCTTCTGGTCTTCTCTAGACTCTACACAACTACACAAGTATATGCAGATGCCGGCCCACTTCTCTACATGAAAAAAACAAAACTGGCATCAGGAAGTCTCACAGGAGACATAAATACACGAAATCCCATCCACTCCCATGACACAGAACACAAGACACAAGACATTTGGTAAATCATCTCTCCGTAAAAATGATTAGGAGTATTAAGCACACACCTGGCAAACTCATTTTGGTGCCAACAAGCAAACGGACACTCGGATTTTTGGTAATTACAGTGACTAATCATAAAACGTAGGTTATGCAAGTTTTTGGCACGGCCATATTTTGATTATTAATTTCTTTATTACCGATAACTATAAAATTATTATTATATAAAAGTATTTTCATATACAAATTTAATCATACCAAAAAATACATGTTATATCTTAATTATCTGTTCACTAGGATCTTTTTTGCGAGTTGGTAACAACCATCACATCGGCCTCCTAATCAATTTACTACCCCATCATCATCTGCTGGGGGGTAGCGATTAGTGAACAGAGATGTGATCCCGTCTTAAATAAGCATGTGGAACTGAAAATTCATTAGTAATTGCTGTTAGTACTAATATTGGAGCATGAGGGAGAAATGAATAAATTAATGATTTAATGGCAACCACCAGGTGCATTGTAGCAGTAGTAGCTGACCATCATTATGCATTACTCCTGCTTCGCTGGGATTAAGTTACTATATATTTGTTCTAAAATTTCTAAAATATAATTTTTTAGCACTAAAAATTTATTTTGAAGTATTCATATTTATCTTAATCAATTACATCCATATCCGATTAATTTTTTCACATATTTTCTTATCTAACCAATCACAAACTTGCTCATTTAATTTCAAGGTACTTATTAATCTCTTAAAAAACATTCTAAAGAAAGGTATATTTTGGGATGAAAAGAGTACTGTTTATTTATTAATTAGGACTCCTCTATAACAGATAAATTTTTTAAAAAATTTATAGAATTTGAACTAAATTACATGAAAATACAGTGAAATTTCTGCAAAATGGAAGGCTTGTTTTGCTTATGTGGCAACACACCATGACACCAGTACACCACATCCACGGATCCACCTGTTCGTCATCACACGAAATCCTCCCCCACACATGCTCTGCCCTTCTCCAATCTTACTGATCTCTTCTTCTCCCATCTCTCTCGCCTCTGCTCCTGAAAAAAAATCTAGTTCTACTTGTCCCCCGTTCTTGTTGGTAGGGGCAGTTGCTCTAGCTCGTCTCCTTTGCTTCTCCTCCTTTCTTCCCCAAGTCAAAACGCCAAAGAATCCTTCTCTTCCTCATCGAGGTACAGACTCTCCCATTCTCTGTTTGTGTGTGCGTGTGTGCGCCTCTCTCGTACTGTTCTTGAACCGTAGGTAGGAGTAGTAGCAGTAGTGGGTTTTCTCGGTTTGTTGCGCGGCGGCGCGTAGTGCGGTGCCTGAGACTGTTGAGCGTCCTGTTTGCCTAGAGAGGTGTCGTAATGGCGGAATCAGTTTGGGCCTAAGCAGATGCGTCGGTGTCCTCGTGGTTGTGTATACTACTTGCTCACCGTGGGAGCCGCTGCCTCTCCTGCCGAAGCCGCCTTGTCATGAGCCGAGACGGCGGCGAGCAGCCGGAGAGGGGATTGCCATTTCTGTATTTCAAGGTTATCAAGCCAAATATTTTCAATCAAACTGGAATCTCTTCATTTGAAATTTTTTCGATTTCCTAGCTAGAATTCCTCGATTGAAAGTTTTTTCCCTTGAAATGGAAGTTTTTAGCCGAGAATCGAAAGTTTTCAATTATGAATTAGAAGTTTTGCGGCGGTTGGTGTGGGAAGCGGAGAGGTGAGAGGAGGCAGTCGGTTTGGTTTCTCCGTTTCCGATGAATGTCTTCAAGGCGAAAAACTGTTTACCTCGACATTGTCTCGTTTTCAGAAGTAGTCGCCCGTATTTGATTTTTTGTACAGCTTATACAATTTGCTGCCAGGAATTACTATTGTGTGAATTTTGGAACAAAATAAAGTCGACTCGTTTTATCCATGTAAAGAGGAATGGTAACTGCATCTCTGTTTTGACTCCTAGTTTGGTGAATGTGTAATTTGTATAACATGCTCCAGTGTGTGACTGTATCCCATTTAGTCCACCAACTATGAATCTGAGCACAAGTCTTCTAAATCCTGAGGGGAGTTAGACCATACACATATATAAGATATTCTGAATTTCTTGTCAAATTAATGGGTGTTAAATGGATTGAGCTTGATGCTATGTTTTAATCACGTGAAATCATGCAGTATAATTTTTCTGTGCTCGTCAATATGATTGCATTGAACTCTTCCCTTTCTTTTAACTGTAATAACTAATAAATTGGATTGTCTCCAATACTCAGTTTTCTATACTACAGGACTTAAGGCTTCCAAAGTTTCTATATCCAGTTCATGTAGTACAGGACTGATTGTGACACTGACATACTACTATTAACATCTAGCATTGTGCCATGAGGTATTTCCGGAGATACTAGAGTACTGAAATGGGAAGATTTTTTTTGCATCAAACATGGCATTTACTTCTTTGCTACATGGAGCACTTAGATTTACACACTTTGATTATAAATTAACTTGTTTCCTTTATACATGGCAACTCAATTATATTGGACCATTGTGTAATATTGAAAGTTTTCTGGGGTCAATTCATAATTTACAGCGATGAGAGGTGAGGTGGAAGATGAAAGACAAAACATGAAAGGCTTTTACAGTTTTTATCAAGCATAAACCATCTTTTAGTTAGTGACTAAATTATGAGGTACAAAGCAATGTTGTCATGTTAACAATGCTACAATGAATTATTCATGCCATACTGTGTCTTTGAGCACCACAGTGGTGAATCAAACAATTTTAAAACAGCGTTTTTGAGACACGAGTAATTACAGTCATGCAAACATATTATAATTGGGAGTTACATTCAATAATGGTTCTGATAACATGTAAGCAAACACAGAATGTCCAGCCCTATTGATAACATGTAAGCAAAACAGAATGACTCTGTTATATATTCTTTCTACGTTGCCAATTGGGACCTGAAAGATTTTGCCACATCCATATATATAAAAACTGTTATGCAGCTTATGTGTTTCACTGGGTCAATTCCTCAAGTATTTTTTACTAACATTCATATTTTACGTCAATTTCTCGTAAATATATGTGAGTAATTCACTAAATCCTTTGGGGTCCTTTGATTCCATGCCTCTCCACCTCCATTTGCCATTGCTTGGTCTAAACACTCATATTTTGTTTGCGAGCTTATTATTGATACCACTGCACTAAATTTACTCTGTACTGCCTGCCACCAATAAAATTGGTCATGCACAAATCTTTTATTTGTTTGAAAATTGTGCAGCGTTGTATTCTATTGTATGCTACCTCACATTGCTATTTAAAAAAATGTTTGTCTAATTTGGCAGTGATTATTTGCTGAAATTTCACTCTTTCTTACTGTTAGGCCTGGAATTTGTCTTCTGCTGCTAAAGGAAAGCCAACAAATTTACCTTTAATGATTTGTACTTGAGCCAATTTGATGTAAGTGTTTTTAAATAGAAAACTTTCCTCAGAATCCTCTTGTTGTAGTTTATTTCTTTCCTTATGTGTCAATGAAAGTCCCGACAAAGTTAGACAAGAGCTGTAATCCCAGATGAAGAACAGTGCACCGATCAATGATTCTGTCAAGTCCGAGTAGGATTCATTTATGTATGAAACAGAGTCCTTAAAACATTTTATTTCATGTAACAAACTGTTCAAATCCTTTGAAATGTTCCATTGTACATTACATTGAAACACCTCCCAAACTTGAGTTCATGTGTTGAAATGAGAATTAACTTTCTAATTTCTGCCACAAAGTCTTAATTTATAGTTTATTTATTTGTTACTATATTTCATTTTATAACTTCCATTTATCTTCTTTTTGTGGTAAACAGTTAATATCAGCATGGCACTGAATGTTAAATGATAATGATGGCAAGATCAATTCCCTGTTAATTATTGAAAAGTGCATCATCCCTCAACGACTCCAGCGTATAAATCACCTCCAGAAGATTGCAATATAAAATATGTCAATGCAGGCATCTAATCAGTCATACAAATATCCAGACAATTCTCAAATACCGTACTACAGCCAGAGTTCGATACATGTGGGGGGAACTGGTACTTACTATTCACAACAAAATAATGAGGATATTTACATGTCTTCTGATGATGGTTCACAGAACAGCAATTCTAAGGCTCAGGTGTTGCAAGCACAGTACTGCACTCTAGATTCGTCCTCAGCCCATTTTGTTTATCCGGCACATAGCTCTGCATCCTCTCAGTACATAAGTGAGAGCCCCCTTTCTCAGCAAGATAGCCACTCAGATCACACATATGGTTCCCCTTCATGTGTTACTGAGGTTGCAGGTTCGAAGTTTACAACAATTGAGGAGATAGAGATTGCAATGTTTGGACCTGAACCTGATGCGGATAGTTCAGACTGCTCTAACTGGAGAGAGCTTTTGGGAATCAATACAGGGGACTTGAAGAAGGTAATTATAGCATGTGGCAAGGCTGTTGATGAGAATGCATGGTATAGGGAGTTAGTGATATCTGAGTTAAGGAACATGGTTTCCATTTCTGGAGAACCGATGCAACGCTTGGGAGCCTATATGGTGGAAGGCCTTGTTGCCAGGCTTTCTTCCACCGGGCATACCCTATATAAATCTCTGAAGTGTAAAGAGCCTACGAGTTTTGAGCTCATGTCTTATATGCATCTCCTCTATGAGATCTGCCCATTCTTCAAGTTTGGTTACATGTCTGCCAATGGAGCAATAGCAGAGGCTGTTAAGGGTGAGAACTTTGTTCACATCATTGACTTCCAAATTGCTCAGGGGAGCCAGTGGGGAACTATGATACAGGCCCTTGCTGCAAGGCCTGGGGGACCACCAGTCCTGAGGATTACTGGTATAGATGACTCGAATTCTGCTCATGCACGAGGTGGCGGACTGGATATAGTTGGACAGCGGTTATGCGGCATTGCACAGTCATGTGGGCTGCCCTTTGAGTTCAATGCTGTCCCAGCAGCTAGTCATGAGGTTATGCTTGAACACCTCAATATAAGATCTGGGGAGGTCATTGCTGTTAATTTTGCCTACCAGCTGCATCACACTCCTGATGAGAGTGTGGGCATAGAAAATCACCGAGACAGGATATTGAGAATGGTCAAGAGCCTCTCTCCAAGGGTGGTAACTCTTGTTGAGCAGGAGGCAAACACAAACACAGCGCCATTCTTGAACAGATACATGGAAACTCTTGATTATTACACAGCTATGTTTGAGGCAATAGATGCTGCTTGCCCTAGGGATGACAGGAAGAGGATTAGCACTGAGCAGCACTGTGTTGCAAGAGATATTGTCAATTTGATTGCATGTGAAGGTGAAGAAAGGGTGGAGAGGCACGAGCCTTTTGGAAAATGGAGGGCAAGGCTTTCAATGGCTGGGTTTAGGCCATATCCATTAAGTGCATTGGTGAACAACACCATCAAAAAGTTGTTGGATAGCTACCACAGTTACTACAGGCTAGAGGAAAGCGACGGTGTCCTTTATCTTGGATGGAAGAACAGAAGGCTGGTTGTATCTTCTGCATGGTGGTGACATCTCTGATTTAATTTGGAATACGCTTGTTTAGGTATGTTGTTGGCACCTCCTACTTAATGCAGTTAAGCATGCCAAATTTCATCATGATATATCAAATTAACTATTGATAGTTTGTAGTTCCAAAAGAAAAAACATGGAAATGCGTCAGATTTTCATGCTGTTTTCTTACACTTTCCAAACCTGGAATTGCCCCATCACCTCGTGTTTAGGTAATTATATGGTGAGAGGTCTCATGCACCATCACCGATTTTTCACGTCAAACTCTATCACAAAGATGCGTGTCGTCCCTCGGCGCTGGTTGGGCTTGGATCTGTCTTGCGACGGTGGCTATGAGGGATCCGTAGTCGGGCGGAGCTGGCGGCGGCCAGTTCTTTTTTGGTCGGCTGTCTTTGGTCGAATTGGAGTGGTTCTTCTGGCGGTGTGTTGGCAGCGTGGCAGTTGTCTCTTCCCGTTCTTCTCCGCCCTCCCCTTGGAGCCCCTCCCCTCCTTTGGCCTTCTTCCTTTTCGGTCGTGAGGTGTTCCTTGGGTTTGGTGGCAGTCAGCTTCGGGTTGTGCGGTCTTCGTCTGCTGTTGCTGCCGTCGTGGAGAAGTGTTGCCAGCGGTGGGGCGCTAGCCTAGTTAGGGACAGCAGGGGTGCAAAGTCTTCTGCTTGTTCCGGGCCTTCAGGTGTTGAAGTGTCGGTGCGATAGGGCGTTTTGCCGGCTTTGGTTTGTTTGGTTGTTTAGGCAGTTGGGGGGCATCTTCAGGTTTGTGAGAGGAAGCTACAGGCGAAAGCCTAGCCCAACTTGCTGAGCTGATAATGATGATGCCTTCGAGCGCCATATTCCTCCCTTGAGGCTTTGTCAAGTAGTCTTCCTCTCTTTCCTTGCAAGTTCCTTCGGTGAAAACCTAGCCTAAGTCTTTTAGACGGACGATGGCGGCGTCTTTTGGCATCGTAACCCCTCTGGAGGCGTCTTGTTGGTCTTGCTGTTCGTCCTCGTCGCTCTTTTCTCTCCTCCTAGTGGAGCTGTCTTGGCGTCTCTCCTGCTTGCGTTGGTCGGTCTCTCCTAGGGGTGGCTAACGTAGTGCTTGAGCTGCCTTGGGTCCAGAGTTTGTGCTGCTTGCCTCAGTGGGAGTGTTTTTTTATTTCTCCTAGTTATAGCCTTCCAAGGTTGTAATCTTATAATTTTCTTCTTCTATTAATATATAACTCCACATTATCTGGTGTGGGTTGTTAAAAAAAAAGATTAAGCACATATACTTGTGCCGATGGACAAGAAATTCGGTGCTGAATTTGATCCAGTTGTTGCCTGCAGGTTCTTTCATGGCTTCGTGTTGGGCACATGAATCCAAGGTGATGGAACCTAATCTTCATAGAGAGACAACTCCGTAGTCCAAAACAATGTGGTCGCTTGCTTGTTGGCACCCTCGTTTGCTCACCATCCGTCAGATTTAATGGCCATAGGCGGAATACTCTTCTTGGCTTCCTCTATTCCAGTTGCAATCTAGGCCGCTCACCGTGATGTGACCTGCTCATTGTTAGAATGTTTTTTTTAAGTCGGTCAAGTAGAGTCTGGTACCAGAATCCGTTTCTTGATGGCTCGTTGAACAATGTTGTTTGGATCTTATTATGCTACTCTTTTCTTCGTAAGTTATATCGAATTTAATATTTTATAATTATTATTTAAATTTGTTGTACCGTAAAATATGTGAAACATGGGATAACTTCTGTGAGACGGTATCCAGTAAGCACTATCTGCTGCTATGTCATGTCGGTGCTATCGTTTCTGATCCGGCCATTTCGCAGCTGCCAGTATACATCTGATTAAAGCCGAGATGGCAGCAGCGATCTGCGTCTTGGCGATCAGTTCGAATGGCCCAACGGGAACACCACCTGATGCGTGACCAAACGGCGGTGTGCACGGAGGGAGCGTGCTCGTTGGCGTCGCTGCCGAGTGCGTGACGCTCGTACGGGGGATGGGTTGTGAATCGCGGCAAGCCACGCGACACGAGGCGGATTTCTCGGCGAAACGGCGCGGTTTCTCCCGTCAAAGTGGCGGTGGGCGGTGGCAGCGGTGGACGGCGGTGGTCGTCTTGGGCCGCTGAATTCGCCCATATAAGTAGCCAGCACCGCGTCGACTCGACCACGCACCGGCGCAGCACGCCCTCACATGCTGCTGGCTACTGCCGCCCAACCACACTGCATCCGTCCCCCCTCCCCTCCTTTCCCCTCCCGTTTCCGTTTCTTCAAGGGAAGGTAAAGGTCCCTCCTGTCTCTGTCTTGGTCGCCGCGCCTTCCCCATTCTCTTCTTCATCCTCCTCCTCATCTACTTTTTTTGACCCTTGCGGTCGGTAGCGTTGCTGGAGTTCGGCTTTGATCGATCCGTTGGTTCGGGGTGTTGTTGGGATGGGGCTGCTGTTCGTGCAGCGGCTGGACGGGGAGGGGGTGTTCAAGTGCCGGCGCTGCCGCGTGGACGCCGCCTCCAAGGACGCCATCATCTCCAGGGACTTCTACGGCCGCTCCGGCCGCGCCTACCTCTTCGACCACGTGTGCGTTCCCTCCCTCCTCTGCTCTCTTCACACCTCTCCCTTCCCCTAGCTGAGCCGCGTTGGAATTCCTTCTGAATTTGGAGTTATCTCCAGGTTCAGGTTCCGTCAGTCGGGTGCTATGGTCATTTGCAAGAGACCAGGCAACATTTGGCAATGCTGCTGTGCACACCACGGATTTTGGTTTGCTTTCAGGGACTACCGTTTGTTTCTGGTATTTGCTTTCTAACGAGTTGACGGTTTGATGGATAAATATCTACAATGCAGTTCATCGTCGTATTAGCTGTAATAATGAAATATGTTCCTATCGGTGATACCCTGTACGACATACTTGCAGTGATTTGATCTCATGTGAAGAATCTGAAATGGCAATTCATTAACGTACATTCAAGTGTAGTGGGCAGCAAAAGAAATTTAGTATTTTCTATGATATAATACTTGCCTTCTGTAATGTCCAGTCTTATGGCCTTTGTGTTGGTAGTTAATTAATCATACAAAATGTTGTATCTTGCAGTTGATTTTTCAGTCGTTTTGCTCATCGCAGCATTGCATGATTCACTTGTCATTACCATTCAGTCATTCACACAATATCAATTTCTTTTACTTCATTACATGTCTCTCAGCACTAACAGCCAAAAGCATGTTTTTAGGCTATATGCTTTCGATTCATACAGATATTTTTCCCATGGAGTAAAATGGTTATTTACCACTATTTTGTTCCTAATATGCCTATTATTTTGTTTGCTTGTGACATTTCAGAGTGAACATATGCCAAGGCCCTAATGAGGACCGTTATCTTATAACTGGATTGCACACGGTGAATGACATATACTGTAGCTGCTGCCAACAAATTCTAGGATGGAGATATGTAAGTACAAGAATTAATCTTGTTTATCATGCAGTGGGCATTCATATTCTCATCAGCGTGACTGGCAGTAGAAAAAACAGCATTATCATTCCAGGACAAGGAAACATAGTTAAGAAACTCACATACTGTTTAGTTAGCACTGAAGTGAACTCTGTTTCACTGTGTAGGCATAATCATTGGATTACAGATTGATTGGATACCTATGTCTTTCTATTGCTCATGTTATTGAAATATAGCTTGTCTCAGCTAGAAACATGGTTTAGTTAACATCTTTGTTGGGGCTGTGCCTGTGAACAACACTGTTGGTGCTCATAGCAAGTCGAATTTCATTATCCTGTTCTTGCAAATTGTGTACCGATTTTCAAAATGCATTGTACTGATGAAAATTGAGAGCCATATAATTTAATCTTCATATATCTGTTTTGAGTATCCAACAATCATAACCTGTTCTTTCTGCTAATTGGTCATTGTTACTGATTGTCCTTCAACCCAGTTCAACCCAACTTCACGCCTTTGTTTGTGTTTCCAGACTACATGAATTCATCTATCTCAAGTTCTCAACTGATAGCTCGTAGCAGAATAATATTCTCTTCCATGTCAAATGCTCCTTCCGGTTATTAATATATCACATTTTTAGTATGTTATATATTAATAACTGGAGGGAACAATAAATTAGTAACATTGTCTATTTTCATCCTCTTATTCTCACTAATCTACCGAACACATTCACCAAGACAAGCTGCCATTCCATTCCTTTGATGCTGCTCGATCTATTCATGAATATTTATATGGTTTGATTCAAACGGATACAACTTTGACCATCAATTTGTAGTTACCATAAAAGTGATTAGCACCAAATGCATAACTATTAAAGTACGCATGATGACAAATATAAATATACCACATTTATGTTACATAATTAGATGATACAAAAGTTATCACTGATGAAAGTCAATACTGATGAGTATTTGTGAATGGTCGGAATAATATTCAGGTCACGGGTCTCTACCGTTTGGTGTATGCAGCCATCAATATCTCACCAAAAATAAAAAAGAAGGAACATAGGGTGATGGGACAAATCCCCAACCCCTAAAAATATGACCAGTTGATTTAATGCTACGAAAAACAAATACATTATAGCAAGAAATTCTGTAGATACTATGCCATCCTTAGCGAGAATGCTTTCTTGTGCCTTATTCCACATTAACCATTAATCTGCCATTTTCATTGAATTAATGCATCCTAATTCTAGTGCATTGTACCACAGGAGAAGGCGTATGATGAAAGTCAGAAATACAAGGAAGGCAAGTTCATTCTCGAAAGAGCTAGAATGTGGAAGGACAACTGATGATGGTGGTGTTCATCAACAGTCCTCCAACATGGTACCTGTATGTGTTTTTCTCGTTGCAAATATCAGTAGTATACACAGCAGCATGTAGTTTGCACTGATCAAGATTCCAGAGGAATCACTGGCAACAACATACACACCCGGTGATTTTGCATACATATATACATATACATATATGTATATGTATATTTGTATATATTTATGTATGTATATATGTAAATATATGTACAATATACATATACATACATATATATACACCATCTTTAGCGCGAGGGCCCATTGGTTTGGAGGCTTTAGGTACTTTGGGAGTAGGGAGTTGGCCTGACTCCTATGCTTGATCTATGTAACAAAGGGTGGGCCTCAGAGCCCTTGAAGACTTTCGGGCGGCTGCTGCCATAGTAGCCTTGATGGCTTTGTTCGGAGGCATATCCAAGGGTAGTGTTTAGGTTTTGGTTGATTTGTTTTTTTGGTGGAGAGCTATGGCCTTTTTGGACAAAGACTCCCCACGGACGGCGCCGGTTGTTGGCGCAACGAAATTAGCTGCACCACAACAGATATATGTATGGTTGTAGAAGAATAAAGAGTAATAACCTCAGGGGTTATTAGTGAGCGTAATGGAGGTTGACACAAGAGATTATACATGTTTGGACCTCCGAATGAATAATAACCCTATATCCTGTGTGTTGTGTGCTTAATGATCTAGCTTACAGTGAATGTTCTTCCCTTTATTGCCTGTTCTCTATACCGCCACAATGGGATCGGTATTTATAGACGAAATACGAGGGTACCCCCTTACAGAATTGACTATGTTGGGACTATCTCTAAAGTTATATAGAGGCTACAGAATAATGTACGTATAGACACATAGGCAATCATTATATGTACACTATTTTCTTTGGTCGGTTACTTTGGCGGGCTTCGATATCATAGCATAAAATACCCATCTTATTGGAGGGGATTAGTGGCCGCTGATTTGGCTCTTCGGTCGAGGTGGTATTGTCCTCGGGACCCCCTGACAAATGGAGGGGTCCAGATCTTTTATCGGAGCCTTCACCTTTGGAGGTACATGATTTCGGAGGTCTTTACCTTTAGAGGGGTTTTTAGGCACCCCTCACCTTTGCACTTTTGTCGATGAAGGGGTGATAAGGCGGTCATATTTTCCCCAACAATTGCATTGTTAACTACATGTGCATGAGAGCACGCAGTCATAGTCAGTTGCATGTAATTAGTGTATATGATTAGTATAATTCCGTTGCATGTAATTAGCTTGATTCCTTTCTTCTACCTGCGCATGGCTGTTATGCCGGAGCTTGCTTCTTTGGCAGAGCTAGTCTTCATCTGCATGCTGTCATCGAGTACCGCCTGCTTACCAGGGTCAAGAGCAACTTCCACAAGGTCATGGACGACAAGGAGGGGTACCAGGTGTTCGTGGCGCTGCTGCACGCCTGCGTGGGGGCGGAGGGAGGCTGCCACCACGTCCATCAAGGAGGCCACACTCTCACCCAGGCATGTCGCAAGGCAATAACGGGTACAGATCAATCGATCAATGCATCAATTTAATTTTGCAATAAGTCTGAGCTTTTCTCCCCTGATCTCCTGTTTCTGATCAAACATTCGACGATAAAACTGCTATATAGTCACTGCACCCAACAGGCCAACACGATCAAATTAGGCGATCATTTTCTTTTTCGATTCGGTTAGGAGAATTTTGAAAGCATTGTTGTTTAACCCCAGTGTTTGATGGTGCAGGGTCACTTGAGTGAGAGAGATCGTAAATGTGGCGGCGCCGTATCCGATATGTGCAAGCTGCTCAGTGCTCACCGATTGCCTTGCGTGCAGCACTTTCGGGAGCGTGGATCAGGAAGTTGCCGGAGCACATGCTGGACCAAATGCACTCGAGGCAGATGATGAGGGTCGTCAGGAAGGTTTAGCCCCGGCAGCAGCTAGTCTGCTAGTTGTGTGTTCAGTGCTGTGTGTCTCATTG
>KE372695.1:50406-64944 GCA_000418225.1 Zizania latifolia | reverse complement strand
GCACCGCCTCGACGAGTTGGGCGGTAGCAGCCTGTGTCATCGCCCGAGCCCTCTGGAGCTCGGGTGTATCCGGGAGAGCGGAGAGTGCCCTCTCGATGGCGACTAGGTTCACCGTGGGAGTGCGATATACGGCGTGACCTTCAAAGTCCACCCTATAGGCTTCTTGCGTGTCGTGTCGTGAGATTCCGGCAGCTTAAGCCCTCTCTCGACGAAGTGAGCGGGAGGCATTGCGCCTCCGGCGCTCTCGGCGATGATTGCTGGACTCGACGGAGTTGGTGGTGTACTCGTTATCGGAGACGGTGGCCGTCATCATCATGACAGCCTTCGCATGAGGAAGCATCGGGGCGACTGTCGCGTCTTGCCTCCTGGTCCGCGTCGAGGCGACCTCCGTGAATTGGCGCCGTCGGACCGTGCGTCAGCCTAAATTGGCAAAAATGACGAAGTCGGCGGGGGGTCGTTGGAGATGGGTCGACGCATAGTCGACGGAGCTGCACGCTTGGGTGCTGAAGCCACTTTGACATGGTGGCACGCCGCGCTCCTAGCGGCAGGGGCGTTGGAGAGGACAAGTTGACGCATGAAATTGTCAACAAAGGTGAGGCTTCTGAAGGTGATGACAGCACCGACATGAACCTTAGTGTTTACCTTGCAAACAACGGCTATTGAATCCGATTGAAAAAAGAATCACACAAAATCCCCCTACCTGACGCGCCAACTGTCGTTGCGTAAAAACAATAGTATCCTATGGGGTTACCCACGGATGAGATTTATGTAGGTCTATGAGGAAGATTGTGATTGCGATTCAATGGTTATCTCATAACAGTATGAGACAGGGGTTTTAGACAGATTCGGGCCTCCCGGAGGATAATAACCCTAGTCCTGTGAGCACGTATGTGCGTATATGTGAAAGACGTATGCAAAAACAATCTTGTTTGTCAGCCTCTCAGTCTTTTTAAGGATCATCCACCTGTAAGGTGTACCCCCGATCCCTTTATATGCTGTAGGGATTGGGGGTTACCATTTAGGCTTAATCAGCCCCATTAATACCCTTTAAAACAGTTTAAATCACCTGGAATCGTGGGCTGATAATTACAGCATTATTCGCTACATTAATTTGACTGTTACGTCCTAGAATTATTGTCATTGATGAGGTGGACCGCCTGCTGGATAGACCTCCCGAGTCCCAGCGGTCGGGGCCAGCAGTTGGGTCGTCTTCCCGAGTCCTAGCGGTCAGGAAGGCTCCCCTTGACCGACTGCTTTCAGGATGCGTGTTGGTCCGACCTCTTCTAGGTCGTATTTAATGATCTGTCTTTCTGACCCCATCTTCTGTGTAATCATCATGAATGCCCTTGAAGAGTATCTCGGGATCATATCCCCGACACAAATCATCTATTTTATGTCTTTTTCATCCATTAACGTAAAACTGGTTTGTTACATCAGAAACGATTTTTTCTCTTTTTTTAACTCTGTTATCATATTTTTATTATATGATACACTAACTAATACAGTATTATAAAACAATTCTAGTACATTGGAACTGCGCTTATATTACTAAACCCGGCCCCAGTCTTCAATTTGCTCGCGACAGAACACGCCTCGTAAGTGCTGGATCGTGTGGTTTTCGGGATGGCGTACGTACGTTTGGTCTTCGGGTCGCGTTCCGCCGAGAAAAGTGGAACGAGGCCACAACTGCTAGCCAGCTCACAAACGCGTAGCTACGAATACATCTTTTCGGTCTACACGAATTGAAGCATTATGTATTCAACGTCACCCACACCGAAGTTTCTCTCTTGGTTTTCCTGACCGATGAACACTCACATCAACGCGTTTGTTTACTCTCCGCGAGACAGGTCGCCATGGGCCAATCGATCCCTCTTAATTTCTTGGTGTTTGACGTTCCATTCATGATTTGGACCAAAGCAACGTACGCATGCAGTTACACACTGCTTATAAATGAACAGGTAACAGACCCAAACTAGTTGCTGTCTTACTGAAGCTACCTATATTTTTACAGACAACCAAATCAAGTTTTTTTATAGAAATTTTGGTGAACAGACAGAACAGTATGTGATGTAAACCTGTGGAAATGTTACAATCCGCATGCCAAGTAGATTTTTTACAGACAGATCTCTAGGATACCCACCTCAATCACCAGCTGACGATGGCGCATGATCAACCAGACCAGCAGCTCGGTTGCATGCTTGCATATATCGCGGTGCAGCGTATGCATGTCACGTAGTACGCGTCCGTTCGGTGGCGCAGCAGCAAGCTGCCGCCCCGTCTGCGCGAGCGAGCGAGCTGCATGCAGAGGGACAGGAGACTTGGGACCCTTGACATTAATTCCCCGTTTGGACTCTACTCTCCCAGCCGGACAGGACAGGGTTCCTGCTACCGAGGCATGCATGTGCCCGCCGTATATGATCCGGGCACCGCAAGGACTACTCTACCTGTACGTGTGCCTCAGTACACTGTAGACAGCTCGTACGTCGACCTAGCTCCTCTCTGCCACCACAGTTCCGCGCTATACATTGCTGCAATGGATTAATGTGGCTAACCAGTTGTCGGAAGTGTAATCGGTGTAGATTTTAATTCATACGTAAGAGATTGGTTGGGCGCGCGAAAAGAGATAAATACTATTAAAAATGCTAAGACTTTGAAAATGGTGTACATGACGTGTTTTCCTTTTGGTTGTGTATCTCTCGCTGACCCAAATGATCTCTCTCGAACTGGCAATTGATCTGCTGCATTATGCATGATTTGAACTGGCCACTTATGCAGAGGGTCCGATCAAATCCAGGATCAACCATGTCTACAAAACCGATATTAACAACAGTTTTCGAACGGGTTGATACTAACAACAGTTTTTGAACCGATCGATATTAACAACAATTTTTAACTGACTGATACAGTATTAACAACAGTTTTCAAACCAATAATGCTTATCGTAAACCGTCGAGACTAACGAAAATAATAGCTAGGAGGTCGAATCCAGCTCCCACTCACCCAACCTCTAATCACCGAGCAATGATTGGT
This sequence comes from Zizania latifolia, assembly GCA_000418225.1. Classification (NCBI taxonomy): domain Eukaryota; kingdom Viridiplantae; phylum Streptophyta; class Magnoliopsida; order Poales; family Poaceae; genus Zizania; species Zizania latifolia. The sequence continues at coordinate 61,914 of KE372695.1, read as the reverse complement.
GGGCGATAATTCAACAACAACCGCTGGTCGATGGATGCATCATGCGTGGCACATTAATTTTCAGCCCTTACAATGGTCGGCCGGCGGGGACATGGCCGGTGATGAGGCGCGGCTAGCGTAGCTAGCAGCCTAGCAACCTAGGCACCTAGCTAGCTGCGTGCCTGCCTGCGTGGTGGGTTCCCCCGCACTGCAGCATGCAGCAGTACGCGCGCCTGCTGAATTCAAAGCCACGGCGCTGAGTTCTTGTCTCGCCTGTTGCCTCCCCTCCCCGTTGGGTTCTTCTCCCCAGCGACGGTGCGTGTTTGCGTGGGGGCGCCACAAGCTAGAGCGGTCAGCGGTGTGAGTTTTGCGACTGTGCGTGCATGCAGCGGGCGGCGTGGTGACGATCACGGGCGGGGTGGACCGCGTCGTAACGATCACGAGCGAAATAAAATAAAAAAACCAGCGGTGGAATCTTCCTTTTGTTCCCTTGCTCGGATCGACCGGCTGCTTGCTGGAGCTCGGGTTCCTTTTCGGCTTTTCCCCTGTTCCCGTGGACCGGTTTGCATGTGTTTGGCAACCACGCGTTTGATAGATGGATGGATATATTTCTGGCCATGGCCACCGCTCTCTGATAATCTGCTTGCATTGTGGTGGCGCCCGGTCAAAAGGTGATCAGGAGGGAGGAAAAATCCTCGCGTCATGTCGCGGGACTGTGGGAGGGGGCGAGCAATCAATTTTTTTTTGTTTGAAAAAAGGCATTATCACATGCCCTGCTTTTTAAAGAAAGCAACGTAGCAACAACGCTGGGGATACCAGCAACAAACAAGCATTCACCTCCCTCACCACAAGAAAGGCAAAACAAACTCACAGCATTACAGCGCCACCAAAAGGACCTGAAGACATGTTCCCAAAAGCATGTAGAGCTAACAGAAATCAAAAGATGGAACTAAACAACTTTGTCTAAACTGCAACCTTTTCCCTGACAGGACGGCAACCTGCGCAGCATCACTTACCCCCTCCTGTTAGAGCCAAAACCCAATTAACAGATCGGTGATCTCAGGGAATTTTTTCTTTTAATAATACATTTTTTATTTAAAATTTCAAATCTAGTATACGAATTTAAAAAATTACAAAAATAGCCTTCTATCAGACTATGGTATGCCGATCTAGGGCAGATCGGTCTAGATCAGCAGATGGTCTGCCGATAGAAGCCTGCGCCCACCGATTGAGGTCACACAGGCTTCTGTCAGCACACCATCTGCCGATCTAGGCCGATCTACCCTAGATCGGCAGATGGAAGCCTGCGTCCGCCGATCTAGGCCAAGCTCGACAGAAGGCTATTTTTGTAATTTCTGAAATCCACGGACCAGATTTGAAATTTTGAATAAAAAATGTATTATTAAAAGAAAAAATTCTGATCTCAGGCGCTTCTTGCCCTTATGGCTCTTGAGAGTGTTTGAAAGCTGGCAAGGAGCAACTCCTGGTTTCTGACAACGTTGTTCTTCAAGCACGCCGGCGCCAGGGCCATCCATTGTGAAGAGAAGGAGATCATTTTATATAACAAAGATAGCACATTCGAGGGAAGTGCATTATTGAAAACAAAGTCATTTCGCGTGCTCCATGTGGCCCAGCACCCGGCAACAAAAACCCTTAGGACTTCAGCTTTCTTTTTCACAGAAATCTTCGCAGGGATCACCTCGAACACATTCTTGTTGCTGGTTGGAAGATTAGTCCAATCCAGCGATTCTCTGACAAAACACCACAAGAACATCGAAACAGGGCATTGAAAAATCATATGATCCACTGTTTCTAGTTCATTGCAGAGTTTACAGTTTGGATTCCCAGGCCAATTCCTCTTCTTCAGTTGGTCTCCTACCTGAATTCTTCCTCTAAGCATAAGCCAGAGAAATACTTTAGCTTTCAGAGGAGAGCAACACTTCCACACATATCTAAGATCATCTTCCAACACACCTACAAAGGACAACCATCTATATAAGGATCTAGATGAGAAACCTTTTTTGTCCAGCCCCCGAGTGATCAGATCAATATCATTATTCACAGTAACATTTGACACCTCATTTCTGAGCTCATTCCATTATGTTCACTCTTCTTCAGACAGCGTTCTCCAAAATTGCAGACTCCAGCTCTCTCTACAAACCTCAGCCACCGAAATGTCAGGCTTAATACAGGTGTCAAAATGTTTGTACAATCTCACCTTGAGAGGGTTATCATTGAGCCACACATCTTTCCAAAACATAACGTTTTCCCCACATCCCAGATTAAAGCAACAATTCTTCTGAACCCCAAATTTTATCTTTTGAAGATTTTTCCAAAAGTAAGACCCCCTTCTATTGTCACATCTAAAAATACTCGTTCTCGCATTATATTTATTTCTCAACAGATCGTAGCATAAGCCTTCTTGCCTAGCCTCAAATCTTTACACCCATTTTCCTAGCAGAGCAAAATGCATATTTCTAGTGTTTAAGAATTCCATACCACCAAAATCTTTGGGCAGACATAAAGATTTCCAGCTCATCATAATATGGTATTTCCTTTTCTGTCCCAAGCCCTCCCAGAAAAATCTCCCACTAATTCTGTCAAATTGCTGATGAATACTTTCTGAGAGTTAAAACACACCCATAGCATACATGGATATACTACTAAGACAGGAATTAATCAGGGTCATTCTTCCGCCATAAGAGAGATGCCCATACTGTTGGGTTACGGGGAGGCTACGCTAGCGCTAATTTCAAAAATTTTACCCCGTTCACCCAGGAACCATGCGTGTAATGGGATCATAGATCGTTACCTCTAGCCACGAAACGCGCTAGGGCAGCGGAAGTAGAGTTGATGAAGCCCGTTCTCGATCGGCTCCACTCAATTCCGTCCATTCGTCGATCGACGAAGACGACGTAGTCCAGCGATCTCCACGGGAAGATCAGCACCGTAGTAGCAGCGGCACCTCTACGGTTCCACACGTACAGGGACGGGATTGTTCGGTTATGGGGAGGCTACACTAGCGCCTAATTTCAAAAATTTACCCCGTTAGCCTAGGAACCATGCTTGTAATGGGATCATGGATCATTACCTCAAGCCACGAGACGTGCTCGGGCAGCGTAAGTAGAGTCGATGAAGCGCGTCCTTGATCGGCCTCTCCTGGCTCCGTCCGTTCATCTGCGGTGAAGTCGACGTAGCCAGCGATCTCCACGGAAGAAGATCAGCACCGATATAGCAGCGGTGCCTCTACGGTATCCACACGTACAGGGACGGGATCACCTCTTGCCGGTATGCTAATACCGCGTGGGAGATTAGGGGAGAGATCGCTACAACCGGTGTAGCTAGGAGAGAGGTGACGGCTAGGGTTTGGTCAATCCAGCATCAGGCAGCAGCCTCTTCGTGCTAGCCCCTCCTCTCTTTATATAGTGCCATGTCACGGGCCTTTAATCTGTATTAAAGCCTAACAGATCTAATCTGTTCGCCTGGACCGGAACTTCCGAAAATAACCTTCTGTATCGAATTTATTTCGACTCGGAACTTTCGGTCTAACCAGAACTTCCGGTTCGTACAGGTAGGCCCGAAACTTTCGGTCAAACCGGAACTTCCGGCTCCTCCAAAAACCAAAACTGGGGCTGGCCCAGAACTTCCGGATGCTCCAGAACCCAGAACTTTCTGCCATCAGCCAGAACTTCCGATTTTCTCAGAATTTTCTTAGGCACAATTCCATCAATCACCCACTTGCACAAGAGTCAATTTTTGCAAGTATTAAATCCAATCCCCTTAAGTGTACGACCCGATAGGTTCATATGCAAATGGCCGCTACCCGAAAACCCTTTCCGAATCGTCGTTCAATAGCGGTACCTAGCAGCACATATTAACCCTCAAAAGCATACAAAGTCAAAATCATACTTTCTGAACCTTGATATACTCACGCACCAATCTCTTTACCACACGACATCAGTCAAGTTCAAGGCGAGATTCGTGCCACCCTTGTTGATAGCTCGATATTTCACTCGATCAAGTAGTGGATTCAATCACGATCAACTCTTTGATCATAGTGGCATGGCCATGCACTTTCTAATCCGACTACCTCGAGGGGCTTAGAGACGTCTCTCCCGTTATTTAGGAGGGGTAAATTCCATCTTGACCGCTCACATCCCACGATATGTTTCGTGACACACCCGAAAGCAACCTTTATAACTACCGTATTACGGAATAGCGTTTGGAAGCCCCTAAGTGTGCTACTACATATTCTGGAATTAATGACGATCTCAGGTCTAAGGATTCTGCTGGTACACCATTTGAGATGACAACTGATGACACTTTTAAAATAACAATCTCAGCAGTATCTCAAAGTGGGTCTATCCAACTCTACGTTCTTCAACAGGAGTCCACATCACTGATTTGACATCTCCATGTCCATGATCTGTGAAACATGATCATCAATTAGACAGATATGCTAATCTATAAATCATTACTGTCCCACATAACGATATAAGATTAGGGATCGTTTAGAATAACATCGTAACACAGAGAGTACAAAGCATGGCATACATGATGGATCTGATTGCGGAGGCATACGGGATCATACTCATCTTCTCCAGCTTACAGGTGTCAAAGGACACTGACTCTTGCTGAGAGAAATACCATGTGACATTGGCAGAAAATCTTTCTTAGAGTTCTGCATATTGAACCGTTTCAATACCTTGTCAATGTACATGCTTTGGCTTAATCCAATTAGCCTTCTCGACATATCTCTATAGATCTTTATGTCCCAAATATATGCTGTCTCTTCAAGATCTTTCATTGAGAAACTTTTTTTCAACGAAAACTTGACAGCATCTAGCATAGAAATATTATTTCCGATCAATAATATATCATCTACATATAAGACCAGAAACACAAGTGAGCTCCTACTAGCCTTCTTGTAAACACAAGGCTCTTCTTCATTCTTGATGAAGCCAAACTCTTTGACTACCTCATCAAAATGAAGGTTCTAACTCCCAGAAGCCTGCTTCAGCCATAAATGGATTTTTGCAGCTTGCAAACTTTTCCAGCATTCTTTGGATCATGAAGACCTTCAGGCTGTGTTATGTACACATCCTCACTTAGGTTTCCATTAAGGAAAGCCGTCTTGACATCCATTTGCCATATCTCATAGTCATAGAATGCGGCAATTGCTAGAATGATCCGGATAGACTTGACAAGCATGTTTCCTAGGCTAACGGGGTAAATTTTTGAAATTAAGCGCTAGCGTAGCCTCCCCATAACCCAACAACTCTTTCTCTAGAAATACACCATTCTAGATGACAAACACTTTGCCTTCTTCCCGGTTATAAAAGAAATATCCTTTGGTTTTCGTAGGATACCCCACAAAGAAGCATTTATCAGATTTGGGAGTGAGCTTATTAGACATCAAACGCTTTACATAGGCCTCACAACCCCATATCTTTAGAAAAGACAGCCTAGGACGCTTTTCAGTCCATATCTCATACGGTGTCCTCTCTATAGATTTAGATGGAACTCTGTTTAGTGTGAAAACAACAGTTTCTAAAGCGAATCTCTAGAAAGATAATGGAAGATCAGTTTGACTCATCATCGACCGGACCATATCTAACAAGGTTCGGTTCCTCCGCTCGGACACCCCATTCTACTGAGGTGTACCAGGTGGAGTCAGCTGTGGAACAATTACACACTGCTTCAGATGATCATTAAACTCATGGCTCAAATATTCACCTCCACGATCCGATCGTAGAAATTTAATTGTCTTACTAGTATGATTTTGTACCTCATTCTGGAATTTCTTAAACTTTTCAAAGGACTCTAACTTATGCCTCATCAAGTAGACGTAACCATATTTACTAAAGTCGTCGGTAAAAGTTATGAAGTACTGAAAATCACCTCTGACTGTAGAACTCATTGGTCCACATACATCAGTATGTACAATGGCCAACAATTCATTTGCCCTCTCACTTTGACCAGTGAAAGGCACCTTAGTCATCTTGCCAAGTAAACAAGACTTACATATGTCAAACGATTCAAAATCAAATGACTCCAAAAGCCCATCTCTATAGAGCTTCTGCATGCGCTTCTCATTTATATGACCCAAACGATAATGCTAGACATAGGTAGGATTTAAATCATTGAGTCGAGGTTTCTTCTTATTAATGTTATAGACATGCGTATCCTCAAGATTCAGAATATATAAGCCATTCAACAATGGACAAACATCATAGAGCATACAATTCGAAAATATCGAACAACACTTTTTCTTTATTACGAATTCAAAACCGTCTTTCTCTAAACATGACGAAGAGATAATGTTTCTGTCCAAGGCTGGAATGAAATAACAATTATTTAGTTCCAAAACTAATCCTAAGGGTAGCGACAAAGAATAAACGCCGACGGTCAACGCAGCAACTTTTGCACCATTGCCGACGCGAACATCCAATTCGCCTCTTGCGCACTTCCTAGTCCTTTTTAGCCCCTGCAACGATTTGCAAGTGTAAATCATTGATCCGGTATCAAATACCCATGAATCACTTGGACGTGTAGCAAGATAAATTTCAATAACATTTATACCTGAAACGGAAGTCATACTTTCCTTCTTTTTCTTTTGTTCTTCCAAGTACAACTTGCAATTCCTCCGCCAATGGCCAGGCTTATGGCAATGGTGGCAAGTGTCAGAGATGGCGGGGCCTGACTTGGACTTTCTAGTCGAGTTAGACTTAGAACTCGAGATCGCATCTGAAGCTTTAGCATTTCCCTTACGCTTTCTCTTCTTATTTTCCTTTTGAACCATCACATGACTAGGATTTTTCTTAAGGCTTTTCTCGGCTGTCTTGAGCATCTCATGCAATTTAGCCAAGGTTTTATTCATGCCATTCATATGAAAATTCATAATAAACGGCTCGAAGCTCGCAGGGAGCAACTGAAGAATCACATCTGTGGCCAAATCTGTATTAAGTTTAGATCTGAGTTTTTCCAGGTTCTCAACGTAACCAATCATCTTGATCACATGAGGACTCACTGGACTGTCTTCCACCAACCTGTATGCAAATAAGGACTTTGAGACATTATACCTCTCAGTCCGTGTCTGGTTCTCAAATATGCCTTTGAGTCTCACGATCATATCGTAGGCACCTCTATCCTCATATTGCTTCTGAAGCTCAGAGGACATGCAGGCAAGCATGAGACAGCTGACATCCACTAAATCATTGGTGTGCTTCTCATAAGCCTACCTTTCAGCAAGCGGTGTATCATCCTGTGGTTCATCAGGGTGGGGTTTCACTAGAACATAATATTTTTTCTCCTGCTTAAGAATAATTATCAAGTTTCTGTACCAGTCAATAAAATTTGTTCTAGACAATTTCTCCCTTTCAAGGGTAGATTGCAGATTAAAAACAGAAGTGTTCTTTACAGTAGGTGCCATGATCTATCACAACAATGCAAGATTCAGCACTATGCTATGTTAATCTTCTATCAAATAAAAGATGTACCATAAAATATAAAATGATCGATTTCCCTCTAATGACACATTGTGGGACAAGATCTATATTCAACCAACTCCTAGTGAGCTTTGGCATCACTGCTAGAAGATTAGTGACATAGGTAAGCAACACTTTGCTAATCACATCTCTATGTGACTCTTGTTTATTGGGGTAGCATCTAATGCCCTACTCCCAACTCCATGCCACAAAGCTTAAAACCGTTTTGATAGCTTTGTTAAGCAAACCAATACTAAGCATGTAGTTATCCGACATCCACCATTACTGGTCAAGATAAAAGACGGCACCCTGCTTTGGCAGACCCACCATCGATGATCGAGAACCTTTGTAGGTGTAGCTATTGGAAAGAGCATTAATACTTAATTTTCTGAGGGAAACTATTTTAACACGGTAACGATGCCTACCGCACACGGAACATGAAAGAATAGTATGACAGGAACATAAACGAAAATCACAGGCAATCATATTAACTGTGACATAGTATGGTCCTCTCGCATGGTGATCTCCATCTCCATGGTTTCTGTCCTTCGGTGTCATCATGCTTCAGGCCTCCATGAACCTGTATCAGTCTATTACACCTAATAGCACTATACTAATTACATGAGCAGAAGCATCACATGTCGCCGCGTAGGTCGTACAACATTTGAATAGCCTTGGGCTGCAATTAACCACGACACGCAAGCTATGAAAATTACAAGCTTGTATCTTATACATTGTAAGGCCATACTAGTCATAACATTCTCTGCAAAAACAAGTTAGGCGAAGAATCTACACGTGACTGAACTGGGCCCAGAACTTCCGGTCCAACCAGAACTTTCGGTCAAAGGGCCCAAAACTTCCGACTTAGGGCCGAAAGTTCCAAAATCAACATTCTGACTCGGAATTAAATTTGGCCTGGAACTTTCGGGTCACACCCGGAACTTCTGAAAATAACCTTCTGACTTGGAATTTATTTCTGACCGAAACTTCCGGTTCAACCGCAACTTCCGGACCTGGAACTTTCGGTCCAACCGGAACTTCCGAAAATAACATTCTGTGTCGAAAATTATTTCGGCCCAGAACTTCTGGGTCACACCCGGAACTTCCAAAAATCCAACGACAAAAACAATAGATCCAATCTATTTCCATCACATATCACCTATATGTGATCGATCCAGATCAAACACTACACACGTAGGCTCTGATACCACTGTTGGGTTATGGGGAGGCTACGCTAGCGCTTAATTTCAAAAATTTACCCCGTTAGCCCAGAAACCATGCTTATAATAGGATCATGGATCGTTACCTCAAGTCATGAGACGCGCTCGGACAGCGGAAGTAGAGTCGATGAAGCGTGTCCTCGATCGCTCTCTCTTGGCACCATCCGTTCGTCTGCAACGAAGTCGACGTAGCCAACGATCTCCACGGGAGAAGATCAGCACCGATGTAGCAGCGGTGCCTCTACGATATCCACACGTACAGGGACGGGATCACCTCTTGCCGGTATGCTAGTACCGCGCGAGAGATTAAGGAAGAGATCGCTACAACCGGTGTAGCTAGGAGAGATGTGACGGCTAGGGTTTGGTCAAACCAGCATCAAGCAGCAGCCTCTTCGTGCTAGCCCCTCCTCTCTTTATATAGTGCCTTGTCACGGGCCTTTAATCTGTATTAAAGCCCAACAGGTCTAATCTGTTCGTCTGGACCGGAAATTCTGGTTCTAACCGAAACTTTTGAAAATAACCTTCTGTATCGAATTTATTTTGACCCGAAACTTTCGGTCTAACCAGAACTTCCGGTTCGTCCAGGTAGGCCTAGAATTTCCAGTCAAACTGGAACTTCCGGCTCCTCTAAAAACCGAAACTGGGGTTGGCCCGAAACTTTCGAATGCTCCAGAACCCGGAACTTTCGGCCCTCAGCCAGAACTTTCGGTTCCCCCAGAAATCTCGTAGGCACAATTACATCAGGGATCACCTCAAGCCGGTATGCTAGTACCGCGCGAGAGATTAGGGGAGAGACGGCCACAACCGGTGTAGCCAGGAGAGGTGGTGGCTAGGGTTAGGTCGAAGCAACAAGCAACAGCAACGGCAACAGTCTTTTTGTCCTAGCCCCTCCTCTCCTTATATAGTGCCCTCTCATAAGCCTTTAATCAGCATTAAATCCTACCAGATCTAATCTATTCGTCTGGCTCAGAACTTTCGAAAATAACATTCTGTATGAATTTATTTCTGTTCGGAACTTCCGGTCCAACCAAAACTTTTGGACCCAGAACTTCCGATCCAACCGAAACTTCTGAAAATAACATTCTGCATCGAATTTATTTTGACCTGGAACTTCCGGGTCTCACCCGGAACTTCCGGTTCGTCCAGAATTCACCTTTTAGGCAGATCCAAAACTTCCGGTCCAACCGAAACTTCTGGTTCCTCCAAAAACCAAAACTAGGGCTGGCCTGAAACTTTCGGATGCTCCAGAACCCGGAACCTCCGGCCTCAGGCTAGAACTTCCGGTTCCCCCAGAATTCTCTTGGGCATATTTCCATCACACACTTCCAAGTTAAAAGTCTCTTCTCAACTTTATTTACCAGCCCCATAAAATCAGATTTGGTTGGTTTTGAACAACCAATTGATAGGCCCAACTAAGAAATGTGGAACACTCCTAATTTGCAGTTAAAGATTTCTGCCACTCTGTTAGCTTCCCTCTCAGCTAAACCCACCGTATACATCTCACTCTTCTGGTAGTTAATTCTCATCCCAGACATCTCTTCATAGCAGTATAAGAGGAATTTCATTGTAATAAAATTCTGTTCAGAACATTCCATTAACAGAACAGTATCATCCGTATATTGTAAGTGAGTCAAGGCCCCTGAAACTAAGTGAGGAACCAGCCCTGTCCAGTGCCTTTTCTCTTTGGCTCTCTACAACAATTATGAAATAGCGTCTCCAACCAGATCAAATAGGAGAGGTGACAGGGGGTCACCCTGCCTAACCTCCTAATATGTTTGAAAAAACTCTCCCACAGTTCCATTAATATTGATGGCCACTCTACCTCCCTCTACACTCCTTTGAATCTATCTAATCCACTTCTCATGGAACCCTTTCCTATTTAAAACCTCATACAAAAAACCCCACTGGATTTTGTCATATGCTTTCTCAAAGTCTTGCTTAAGGACAATACCCTTTTGATTTTTAATTTTAACCTCATGCAAGACTTCATGTAAGGTAACCACACTCTCTAAAATATTTCTTTCCGGGATAAAGGCTGTCTGACAAGGATCTATCACTTTGCGAACAACTTGAGTAAGTCTATGAGTTAACACCCTTGTAATAATTTTATAACACACATTAAAAAGGCAGATTGGCCAGAATTGTTTAATGGAGCAAGCTTCTTTTACTTTTGGTATCAGGACAATCTCACCATAATTGATTCTTCCTACATTCAGTTCGTCTCTAAACAGATCATCTAACATCTCTTTGAGCTGAGGTCTTTGTTGAGGCCAAAAAGCTTTATAGAAATTCACAAACAAAACATCTGGCCCGAGAGTTGTATTAGACTTCATTGACTTAATAGCCTCATCCAATTCCTCTAAGGTAAATGGTCTTACCAGCTCTTGATTATCCTGAGCTATCACTCTTCTCCTATCTCCTCACACCTCATGAGCCAAGTGAAGATTAGGCGCCTCTTCAGAACCAAAAAGCTTTTTGTAAAACTCATAAATATGAAGTTTCAACTCTTCAGGCTGAATAATTTTAGTCCCCTCATTCTTGAGAAATAAGATTGAGGCTTTCCTCTTTCTACAGCTGGCCACTCTATGAAAAAACCTGTATTAGATTCTCCTTGAAGAATCCATTGATGTCTACTTCTTCTCTGGCAATAATCTAATTCTGTTTGGTAAATATCCACAAGACTCTTCTCCATGTCATACCTATCTAACCACTCCTACTTAGTTATCCCAAACAGATCAGCTCTATTTTTCAACTCCTAGATTTTCTGAAAAAATTCTTTCTTCTTTCTATGAACATCACTGTTAATGTTTGCCCCCCCCCCC
>KE372695.1:23199-42956 GCA_000418225.1 Zizania latifolia | reverse complement strand
ACGTCCCGGAGCACGACTGCGCCTGCTCCGATCTTGGCTCCGTCGCCGATGTGCACATTGCCGAGCACGCTCGCCCCGGCACCGATAAGCACCCCGTCCCCGACCTTGGGGTGCCGGTCGCCGGAATCCTTCCTTGTGCCGCCCAGCGTCACCGCGTGCAGGATGGACACGTCGTTGCCGATCACGGCCGTCTCCCCGATGACGACGCCCGTGGCGTGGTCGAGAAGGATCCCGCCGCCAATGCGCGCCCCCGGGTGGATGTCCACGCCGAACACCTCGGAGGTGCGGCTCTGGAGGAGGAGAGCGGCCGCTGTGCGGCCATCGGACCAGAGCCCGTGCGCCGCGCGGTGGGCCTGCAGGGCCAGGAAGCCCTTGTAGTAGAGGAAGCAGTGGACCATCTTGGCACAGGCCGGGTCGCGGTCCCGCGCCGCTAGGAGGTCGGCGCGCGCGGCGCGGCCGGCATCCGGGTGCGCGGCCAGCGCGCCGGCGAGGAGGTCACGGAGTGCATCCTGCGGCAGCGCGCCGGGGATGCAGAGCTTGGCCGCCAGGTGGGCGGCGAGCGCGACCTCCAGCGACGGCCGCGACAGGACAAGGTCGTGGTAGAACTTGCGGAGGATCGGCTCGTCGTTCGCGTCGTCCTGCGCCTCGGCGCGCAGCACGTCCCACACGTAGTCGCCGCTGCTCCCGGTAGCCGCCGCCCGCCCCGCCGACAACCCGGCGGCCACCGGGCTGTCCGTCGTGCTGTCCGGCAACAACCGGTAGATGTTTTCCCCGAAGCGGCACTGGTACGCCGCCGGGTGCCACTTGTCGACGCAGGCCGCCATGCGCGCCACGCAGACAAGAACACAAACAGCCGTGGCGGTTGTGGTGCAAGAAGAGAACGGTTTTACGAGCGGCGGGTGCTCGAGCTCCGATATATATACGTGTTCCGTGGACAGAGGATGGGTAAGGCGGAACTAGGGGAGGTTCCATAGAAAAAGCTCCTATTTGTTGAAGATTTATTTGGTGCCATTATTAATAGCTTCTGTTAATTTATGTTTGACCGCAGCTGTCACTGTGCAGCAGGTGCCTCCCCCTGCTGCACCGCATAGACAAATTTACTGTCACCGTGTGTTTACATACCTACGTATCACCTGCACGTGTCGTGCTCTCGTACAGATAAAATCTTGAAGAAACAGAAGTACATTTTATTAGCGTGAAACGCTGAAGCGAATGATCAATCAAATCAACACGCAAAAAGCCTGGCCTTGATCGATGGAACCATTAAAACCCGAGCATATGCCTCAAGCATATCGATCGGCAGCGCAATAGTATAAGATTCCAGAGGGAACTTTGAAGAAGGAAAAAGAACTGCAGCCAAAATGGCAGCGCCTGACAATCCCAAACAAGCAAGAAAAAGGCATCGGACACGTAGCGAACACGCTGAGAACCCCTCGTCACTTGGCTGCCAATTGCGTAAGCGCGGTTAATCTCGTGACGGCGAAGCGGCGCCGATCGAGGCGGACGGCGACGCGACGAGCCGAGGATAGCGTGGGCAACTTGGAGCTGCAGCCTCCGCGCGGGCCGGGCCACACGGGACGCGTCTGGTCGAGGCGTGCGCGCGGCGTCGCGCCGTTGCCCGCCGCGAGCGTCGTATCCCCGTTCCCCGCGCGCGATCGTGCTGGATCCCGTGGGAAATGTCGCCTGTATCGACGCGGCGCGCGGCGAGCGGCGCGGCCTTCTTTTCACGGCGGCCGCTCAAACCAAATCCGGGGAACATGTGCGCACTGGCCGCGCGTAGCACCACGCAAAATCCAGATTTCTGTTGTTGCATGCGTGTTTTCTTTCTTGTTCTAAGCTTGTATGCTGTAGCTTCTCTACGGATTCCCATCAGTTGTGCTACACGTATTATGCTCAGCGTGTTTTGATCGTTACAGCCTTAGACAGACAGCCACATGCAAGACCAGATTATCCACAGGTGAGAATTCCTAGGACACATGTAAACAAGATAGACATTGACACAGTGTTGACCATCAGTGGCGGTTAAGTAACATGGTACAAAGGGGAAGTCAGAACTAATGACTTGGGATTCATTGCGTGGTACAAAGGTGAACTCCAGCGATGATGCAAGGGCGTACGTGGACAAATTTTATCTATCTATAAAAACCTACTACCAGCTGCCACATGCCTCACTTAGCAACTTACCTACGCTCATGCTAAAAACGAAATGTTTTTTTCTCTCCCTGCAATTAATTCTAGTCATATTTAGGCAACGCCCTCATACATAATTACCTTTTAATTAAGTGTAGCTCTCAGTCTCCACAGTAAGTTATCTCGCTAAGCAAAAAGTACTTACAAAACCAGCACAGAGAGACAGATGACACGTCATACATATCGTCCTGTCTAATTATTTTAGATCCTGTTTCTATTTGTTGCAAGTTGCAATTGCCCAGATATGAATTCACAGCATCCGCGCCCCCAAAACGGTTGGGGCACAACCGATCCAGCCCTGCGATTATTGGCGCGAACGTATCAAGTGACACACTCTACTGAAAGCGTCTCTGCTGGTAGCTAGTGCCAAAGTGTGAAACGAGCACATGATATGGAATATAGATGCAACCACTGTATTCCAATTTGGAATTTCCATATCGAAAAGGCTAAGCTAGCCCTCTTTTTAAAAAGAGAGATATGGGTAAAATTCAGAAGGGAAGGTCCCAAAAAAGATCCACTGAAATTCACAGCACGCAACGGGAACAGTGAGCTGATCAAGTGAGCACTGGATATTGGCGTGTGCTAACCACAAAAGTTACATCACGTTGTCGATCGTCTGTTTCTTTTTCTTCTACAGATCGGAGCTTTCACTGTCCAAACAGTATGATCGGCGATTTTTGCCTGTATGTGATGGCAATCTTCGATGCTGTTCTGACGATATTGGTCAGGGAATAGGATTTAATATTGCTATCACCGATTGATCTTATCCAGTACGCAATAATTCACACTTATAGCCTTATAGGGATGCTGAACTCAATCTGAAATGGTGTAGCGTACATAATCGCTTCAGTAACCTCATGGTGACATTCAGCGTTGGCGGTTCTACATTTCCATGTAATTTCTGATTTCGGAGTGCCGGTCAAAACATCTAACACCCTTAGTGATTAGCAGACAAATTTTGTACTGAAGCAGGCAGGCAAGATCATATGGCCATATGGGACACCCCCCCAGAAAATAAATTATGTATTTGCTTGTTTATCAACGGCTGCATTGACCATGTTTGGTCGTTTTCAACGGAGACAAGGGGAAAACGATGGCACTGAAGAACAACCGCGCAAGGAGCTGCCGGCTGCTAAAGATCAGACCTCTTCTATTTTCTTCCTACCAGGAAGACCATTTGATCCACACAAATATATTAATATATTGTGCAACGGACTTTGAAAGGCTTATGACAGGATTTGATAGGGGTTTCTCTTTGAAGTTCTTCAGAGAAAGGGTTTTGATGCTAAATAGGTTGCTTTGATAAAAAAAGTGGTAGAGGAAGGGAAAGTAACAGTGAACATCAATGGTGAGATTGGAAGTTTTTTTAAACTTACAAAGGAGTTAGACAGGAGGATCATTTGTCTCTTTTGTTGTTTAACCTTGTGGGGAATGCGCTATCAGAGATCTTAACAAGAGCTAAAGAGCATGGGCATCTAACTGGTGTGGCTCCTCATCTAGTTGAAGGGGGGTTATCCTATCTGTAGTATGCGGATGATACTGTTCTATTGGTTGATTGCAATGATCAGAATATCATGGTTTTAAAATTTCTGTTGTACTATTATGAGAGTATGTCAGGTATGAGAATTAATTATCAGAAGAGTGAGGTCCTTGGAATTGAGCTTTCTGAAGAAGAGGCAGCTAGGGTAGCTGACATGTTCAATTATAAGCTAGGGTGTTGGCCTATCAAGTATCTGGGTTTACCAATCAGCTGGTCGAGACCAAGTAAAAGAGATTGGGAAGAGATTGCCTCCAAGGTTGAAAAAAGACTTGCCTCCTGAAAATCTAGACATCTGTCTTATGGGGGGAGAATGATGTTGATCAATTTCTGCTTGAGCAGTATACATATGTATGCTATGGGGGCGTTTATGATTCATGAGCATATTCATCACAAGGTTGATAGGCTGAGAAGCAATTTCTTTTGGGAAGAACTAGAGCAAAAGAAAAAATATCATAGGATGAATTGGCGAGCCCTTTGTGCACCAAAAGACTTTTGGGGGATGGGATTTATAGAAACTAGATCATTCAATGTCGCTTTACTCAGTAAATGGATTTATAAACTGGAGGCTGGTCATACAAGCCTCTGCTTTGACATCCCAAAGAAGAAATACCATCTCTCTCGAGGCTTCTGGCAATCAATAGATTTAGGGGATCATTCTTTTGAAAATGTCTTCATAAAGTTAAACGCTGGGCGTATAAGAGGAGTAGTTTCAAGGTGGGCAATGGTGTCAGAATTTTCTTCTGGCATGATGTGTGGTATCTAGATGTTCCTCTCAAAACTGAGTACTTTGATCTGTATGTAATTTGTTGAAACCCATAGGCTTCTGTTGCTGATATAGTCAATGATCAGTTCAGAACAAATCTGTTTCATAGATCCTTGGGAGAAAGGGAGGCAGAACAATGGAATAGACTGAATAGAAGAGATAACCCTTTCTCGAGAACCGGATGAAATGCTCTGGATCATTGATAAGAAGGGGTTTACAACGAGATCTCTATATAGATTGATGACACTTAGGGGGGAGATTGATGAGCTGAGTATGATAATTTGAAAGAGTTGCATTTCTCTTAAGGTAAAATTTTTTGTGTGGCTGATGTTTAAAAGTTGGATCCAAGTGGGTGATCAATTGAGCAAAATGAAGTGGAAAGAGAATCCTAGTTGTAAGCTGTGTTCTCTTTTAGAAATAGATGATCACTTGGTTTTTAGATGTCTCCCTTCTCGTCTCCTTTGGTGTGTTGTTAGAGATGCTTTGTATTGGCCTCATCTCCCGAGTAGTAGAAGTGATTTCCTGATAGTTTTGGGAGAATATAAGAACTCTAAACGGGCGAAAGTGATTATGGGTGTGATGGGGGCCAGAGCTTGAGCAATTTGACTCATGCGAAATGATCACATATTTAAAAACTGTCTTTCTACTAACATTTTTTAGGTGGTCTTCAAAATGTTTTTATTCCTCACACAATGGCTCATCCTGGTCCTAGTTCGTATAAAAGAAGAAGCCTCACGGTGCTTGGGCTTACTGCGTGCCAGGCTTCATCAACTAACTCATCCGGCAAGCTCTCCAAGCGTCCCGGCCAATGTCCAAACAGTCTTTGAAGAAAACTCCTCCCCCTATTTGAGGAATCTGGAAGGCTAAAAGAGATTGCAGATACCTGTGGCATATTTGGCTGGTGCAACTCCTTTTGTTTTGTTGACAAAACCTGAACTTTGAAAACCTGTGTGGTGCTTTGTCGTTGTGGCACTTTAGGTGCTAGTTTGTGGGTAAATGCTCCTTGCATGGAGTGACGTGGAAACAATCTGGGCAGTATCTTTTATTGGTGGCTATGTTGCTGTAGTAGAAGAGTAAACTTTTTTTTTATGTGGTCATGTAGCTGGTAACCCTAGCAAAAACTTTTTATGCTGTTTTCTAACAAAGCAGGGCCGAGCAATCTGGCCTTTTATCAAAATAAAATATTGTGCAACGGACTGAACACATAACTAGTGCCAGGACGATCAGTTTCTTGTTTTCTTTTCTAAGAAAAAAACTGAATGGTTGATTTCGACTGTCTGCTTGCGGTTTTGTCGCGAGCAGGGATATGAATTTTAGCTGTATTTTGTGGATACTAGGCATTGATAATGGAGTACTACAAGTTTCGGATCGATTGGATGCTATAGTATTTCAAGACGTGCAGTGTTTCCCTTTTCTTTGAAGCAGGAGATGATAACACATGCACTCCAATTGTTTCAGAGAGATGAAGTTGGGCTTATTTATCTTAGATAGCTTCAAGCTCAAAGAGGTAGACACAGAGAAATCAATAATTTCGTTTTAACATGTATATTTCAGAATTCACACAATTTTAGAGATGGAACTCGAATGGGTTTGCAGTGATTGTGATTCTGCACAAACATTGTTGAAACGAGCAGAGACAATCGGTTGAGCAGCTGAACTTCAGGGCAAGGCCCACGGAAGTGAGGATAGGCCCATTAGGAAAACTGGCCTCTGCGCCGGACGATCGTCAACTCTGATCCGTCTGCTGCCCCTGCGGGCTGCGCCGGACGCCGTGGCCTCCGTGCCCATCGCACTCGACATCAACGGCTGCAAGTCTGCAACTACTCGCAATGGAGCACCCTGTTCACGGTCTTCGTCGACAAGAACGGGCTGGTGAGCTTCATCGACGGCACTGCCGACCCCAACCTCGACGGAACTGCACCGCCGGCAAGACTTCGCCGTTCGAGCGTGACACACGGCGCCGATCTCGTCAGGCGCTACGAACCCTCTACGAACCGTTGGATTAAAAGCTTGCGGCTAGGATTCGGATTTCTATGGCGACTAGGCCATGAAGAGGCCCCCAGCTGGGTGGGCCCAGCGCCCCAGCTTTTCCATGATCTTTCGCGTGAGCAGCCAGCCGTCTTCCTCCGCTTCCACCTCTGACCTCTCCACTCCCTGCACGGCGGCACATGAATTGACGGCCTTACGAGTTCTGCTAGGTGTTGCGTTACTTTCTCCAAATGATAGCGAGTAAGATCGTATTACAAAGTATGATTCATGGTGTCAACTCAACATGAAGGCAACAACCAACAGAATTTGGGGAGAAATGGATTGCTCTAGCAGGAGGTAATCGTTTGATTTGATGTTCTTAACTGCAAATCTGATGCAAGCATGGGACTGAACTTCGTGGAGGCTTAGCCTCTGCTCTTTTTCTGTAATGTGCTGAACCTGCTGGACCGGACCAATTTACTAGGACAAAAATTAGATGCTGACCAAATTGGTAGGCCTCAAATTGTTTCAACTCTATAGACATACAAAATATGCTCCCTCAAATAAATTATAGTATAAACAGAACATTGATATAACATAAAGGGAACATTCCCATTCAACACTTCATATATGAACCTTTTTTCCCTGTTGCTCTACATTTGTTTGAGTCTCAGACAACAAAATGATCAACTACAAAGTCTGCAGAAAGGGGCATTACATTACACCGAATTTTAAAAGTCCAGCTCCACTTGAATCATGGAATCATAGCTTAACCTCAACATCTACCCCGGCGGGGAGCTGGAGCTGCATCAATGAATCTATTGTTTGTGCGGTCGGGTACATGATATCAATCAATCGCTGGTGCGTTCTGATCTCGAAATGGAATCTCGAATCTTTATGCACGTGAGGAGAATTGAGCACACAGTATATTCTTCGCTTGGTTGGCAGAGGAACTGGACCCATAGTCTTCGCATTGGTTGTTTTCGCTGCTTCAATGATCTTCTTACAGGAGTCCTCAATCAATGGTACCCAGTAAGACCTCAGCTTGATTCTGATCTTCTGCTTGGGTGCCAGCTGAAAACACAAAACATAGACCCTAAATGGCATTAGTAAAGTAACACTAAAGCAAAATATGCAATTGACGGTAAGATTGCGAGAAATGTGGTACGAAATAAATACCAATTGGAAAAACAAAGCTCAAAAGCTGAAGTTTCTATAGAAGGCCACTAAGGCACTAATAATACCAGAAGCACCTCAAAACATACCATTATAGAGTTGGCTAAAGTAGAATTTGATAACCAGTATGCACTCATACTAGAAATCTTTTCCCCAATTTTGTAACATTTTGGAAAGACAAATTATAAACAGAATATTCACTAAAATTAATCCAATGAATCAGTCAATAACCATAACAAGAATATTGAAATAAAAAATTAGTACCGTAGTTACATTTGTTTCACAATCTTCTAGCACTCATATTTAATAAATTTCACTGCAATGTTAGCCAACTCAAGGTGATGTGATGTATATCTATGATCAGCTCCTTCAATAATACGCAATTCATGGTTGCTTATATATTTATCAAATTCTAGGGCATCCTCTGATGGCACGATATCATCATCAGAGCCATGAACTGTCAACACCCTGCAGTTAGGATCAATAGACATGCACGCACTCTGCATATCTATCTTAAGACGATCCATCAGGCTTTCTCTGGTTACACGATAGATGGAGCGTCCTGTTTTCTCTCCCACGTCAATGAAACCATACTGATTTATCCTTTCCATATAATTATTTCCAAGGCGATCTCCAATTCCACGTTTTAGATCAAATCTCCCAGACATGTTAATAACACTAGATACATCTTGATGAATCGATGCATAAAGGATGACCACATTTCCTCCTTTACTGTGGCCAGCAATACCACGAGTGCCACGTTTGTGTTTCTTGAAATGTTGGATTACGTCACGCAAATCATCCACCTCTTTGTAATAATTACCATACTGAAATGAGCCTTCACTTTCTCCATTGCCACTGAAATCAAAACGAAATACACTAATCTTTTCTGAAGTTAGTGCATCAGAGAGACTCAATATGGTTCTACTTTCCTTTGATGACCTAAATCCATGGCATAACACTACAATATCCTTAGATCCAGCTTCATGCAAAATACCGACAATTTTCTCTCCACAACTGTTTGTTATCACTACTTTCTCTTGTGATATGTTGATGAAATCACTTAAGGAGGAGTGCAACGGTGCACAAGGCCTTGTAACAGTTTCTTTTCCAGCAGTAGCACCAAAAAGCAACTGCATACACATGCACGATTGACATGCTTAGCGAATGGAAAACATGAAGCAAGCATGAGAGCATAATGTAGCTAAAAAAACAACATCCAAAAAATATCTCCATTTGTCCAACTAAATAGTGCTAGCAACTAGAACACATGCAGATGTGGCTCCAAGGAACACGCATGCAAAGGCATGATTATACCTAAAAGTATCTACCAGCTTTGGTGACAATCTTCTTTCTCTTGACTCACACAAAATCAGTAATTAAGTCCTTTAGACCTGGTCTGTATGCAATGGAAGCTAATAGACCATAGAGTGCTTCACATATTGGAGTACAACACTGCAACCATTGCTTGTATGCACAAAAAATGGAATAAATATAGAACATACAAAACAGAAGATAATCAAAGAAACAGGAAAAGTGATTGAGAGTGGTTATAGAGAATTCAATGATATGGAGAAACCTACAAGGGCAAGAGATAAAGCTTTCAACAGAACAGAGAGAGAGCATGATGCAATTTCATATATTTGCATTAGCATAAACTCGTCTTTTTTCCAGTACCAACAAAAGTACCTTTGGTGAGATATACCAATTCCAATGAGAAACAGAACAGAAAACATTGGAATGAACACAAGTAATTAAACCATTTCACCCAGGAAGAACTACAGCATTATGTTGAGCATGGAAATCATGGCCATCGTTGACCTCCAAACAAACAGCATTTGATGCATATGGCTTAATTATTATCCCCAATTCTGTTGAAAAGAATATATTTCAAGAATAGAAGGCACCTTGTTTCATGGAACCATTCATGTATAGTCTCTTAGAGAATGTCCTCGCAACTCAGCATAACTCATTAATTCACAAACATTAAACACTTTACAAGATCTAAGTTGGCATCCATCGAAATAGTTCCAGCATCCAAATCCAAATCACAAACACGAAGTAACCCGTTTGTGTCAGCAATAAGCCATGAATACTTAAAAGCTTTACTTCAGGCAATGCCACTGCTCAGTAGCACACTGAATTACTTTAGCTAAACTTACTGACAAGCTCATATCTCACATACCAGTTCATTTGTTATGATTATATACAAAGTGTGCAGCAAGACCTAAGGAACAGAGCCTAGATGCTAAGAATGAAAATTTTCAATGTGGTCGCATCAATGACAGTACCGAAACAAAACATTAGAGTATCGATAGAACTGTAAACACTAAAACGTTAGCACTAGGATAAGGTACCTCCTCCCCATCATCCCCAATAGAAGACGGCAGCGGAATTCCCGTTCCCTCTGTCGCCTGAAAGCATAAGCATAGCACAGTTAGCCGCTGGTTAAGCAAAACTCGAACTGTCGAACAGATGTGCACTGCGCTAATGCCTTGACACAATTTGGGAGTTTTGGACCCCCGAAACACTGGAAAACAGTTGTTAAGCATATCAGGATGGGTTTCATGTGCCTCGGGCACGCCGACCTGGTCGTCGGGGATGGTCTCGGCTGGCGGTGCTGCGGAGGCCGCGGCGGCAACGCGGGAGCGGAGCGGGGACGCGCGGAGGGAAGACGGGAATGAGAGTGCGGTAGGGTTTGGGTTCGCGGCGGCGCGGTGGAGGGAGAGGAGGGGAAGCGTGGAGGAGGCGGAGGCGGAGACGGCCATGGCGACGGGGAGGGGATGAGAGTGGAAGAGGAGCAGCGGCCTTGTGTTCACGATCGTGGTACGGTATGTTATCCAATTTGGGGCGAATTTTGCGTTTTAGACCCTCGGGTCTGTTAGATTGGGGTTAAATCCTCGACTGATGTTCTGGTCCAGCAAGAGCTGTATGGTTTTTAGTTTTTACCGATCTGGGCCAACCATAATGAAATGGACACATATTCATCCGATAAATAGATTTTGAAGACAAAACAACATTGAACTAAGAAATGGTCAAAATGATTTCCTAATAGGATTTGTCACCAGCATGAAAAGTGGGCAAATGCACATCCATGTACACATGAACACAAGTACAATCGCAACCTTCAGAGATTTTTTATACCAGTGCTCAAACGAAAAGGTGTAGCATTGGATTGCACGAAACGAGAACGGTTACCATTCACATGCTAATTGATTTGGAAGTAGTAGTGAGAATTTGAGCACAAGAACAATCTGAAGTAGAAGTTCAGCAACCTCAACATGACAACAGAATGGGCAAGAGGTAGCCAAATTTAACTAGGACTATATTTACAAAGCAGTTCCCCTTCAATCACCCACCATTCCCTTGTAAATTATAAACCTAGGTAGCCTCAACATTCACCTCCCCTCCTTATCACCACCATCCCCAGAACTTCTTTTCCCACGTGTAGACAGAAGGTCCAAGCTGAAAGGAATCCTAGGATAGGAGGACCCAGTCCCAGGTGCTGCTTGCTTAAGCTGCCATGGCGCAGGCTGCCTACTGGGAGATGGAAGCACCTTTGATTCATTTAACCACCTCTCAGCAAAGGGAGACTTTACAGGCAAGTCTGTCCTTTCAGAATCCATTGTGCATGTTGCCTCATTAAGGTTAATCCCACGAACACTTGTCTCCGTCTTGTCATGATCCGATTTTGGTGATGATGAGAACGGAACATTTGTCTGCCAGAATGCCTGGTTCAAGTCATGGGGCTCATTTTTTGCACTTGGTCGACTAAATGGACCAATTTTCTTGTCTTCCTCCTCTTTTACAATGACCATGTGATCAGGCTCTGCAGCTTCTGTGATCTTTTGCTTACTGTTGTCCAATTGCTTGTCCTGATAAAGTTCTTTACCAGACGATGAGCGCGATGAATAAATGGTGGTCATTGGGAAAGCTTTCTCTGGTGGTGTAGCTGGTGTATAGTTAGGAGGGAGCAAATCATCCCAATTCTCCAACAGTTCTTTATAAACCTTACGCAGAGTAACCTCTGTAAGACCAGTAACCTTACAGATCTCTGCCTGAGTTTTACGCTTGTCTTCAAGCTGGCATGCAAGGTAGATGGCAGCAGCAGATATGCTTATGGGATTCCGCCTTGTGCAGAAGCATTTATTAACAACCACCTCACCGATGTGAGCTGCAAGTTCCTGAGGAATTGGCAAGTGATATGTCAACAGAAGAACTATAGGTTTTTGCATAGTATTTCAGGTTTTCAGCTCATCTGATACCTGAGCAGATTTATTGAGCTGGAGTAGGCTGCAAAACCGAGGCATATGAACTGCTATTGAGTTGCTATTAAGAGGTTGACTCAGTTTCAGCGATTCACCAAGTATTTTGATGTATTTTCCTATTTCTTTCTGGGGAAGATTGCTAGCAGTAGAGATTTCCTGGACACAAGAAAATATAGGATTAATCAGTGATAATTGGTAAAGGTAGCATTACATAAAATGAATATGCTAGGCCAATTGCCTGTGTAACTAAGACAAATATACCACAGTCCACAGCTAACTCAACATTTGATTCATCCCTTCATCTATGAAGAACTAATGGTGGTTTTGCCAGGTTAAATAAAGGTATTCTCAACATGGTTATCCTATTCTACAATAGCTTAAGTGAAAGGCCACATAGAGTAAGGCAATCAATGAAAGAAAATCTAACATGACAAAAATGTAAGCTTTCTTATGTGTTCAACCAATATCGTGAATCAAGCAAGATAAAAATTTTGTGTACTTCCCAACAGAACTCAGCATAGTGTGCTTTGACAAATTAACCAACTAGTGATGATCCACAATTCAATATACTGGGAAGCAGCATGTGACCCAACAATAATTATTCCTAGACATCAATCATCTGTAAGGATGATTCGAATTGCTGACCAAGATCCCACTAGCCAAACAGATATAAAGTATTTTTCTTTTTTGAAAGAACCAGCCTCTAAAAGGGTCGGGTATATATCATAGTAGGAAAGATATGTACAACCGAACCGAAATACAGGGAAAAGGTCAAAAGAAAAAAAGGAAGGTTATCGTGCCTAGTGATGTGATATCTCAGAAGTCAGAGAACAATGAACGTCGTCAGTCTGCGGGCTGCCTAGTGATGTGATATATCATAGCAGACTTGCCAAACCTTTTGCTCCTCCCGCCTGCCACACCCACGATTCTTCTGTGATCCAATCGATCCTAATTGTAGGGGAGACTCATCTTTTCGGAATACTCTTTTGTTCCTTTCTTTCCAAATCTCCCAACGGACGACAATGAAGATAGATCTGATGCTTTTCTCTCGGAACCCATATATCTGGCAACACCTCCAATCAAGCAGAGTGTTACTTGCTCTCCAATTGCAGCTCAATAGCAGTGAGCACCGTATGACAAAACGTGAATGTCATTGCAGAAATCTCCGTTTCAGAAACTACAATTGTCTGGCCATTCCTGAACCCTACTTGGTTGGAGACTACAAACATAGAGATAGGCCGCTACGCCTACCTCACTCTGCACGGGAGCATTTGAACGAACATATGGAGAACAAGAGGTCATCACAAACCTGCAAGGTCCTGGGCTCCTGCGCCTCGCGGATGGCCTGCACGAGTGCGGCCGTGGCAAGTGCCTCGACGCTGCGGTTCCTGAGGCACGTAGCGGAGGAGCAATCCTTGAAGAGCTCGAAGGCGTGGTCAGCTATGTCCCGGTCCAGCCTCAGGATGGACGCGACGTCCACGATCTGGAGATAGGCGCGGAGGCTGTCGACGGACACCATAGGCCCGGCGGGGTCCGGCGTGGAGGAGCCGGCGGATTCGACTGCGAGCGCACGCTCGAGCTCGGCGAGAAGGCCGGAGAAGGCGGATGCAGAGCGGGCGAGGACAGGGTGGCGCTCGAGGGAGAAGGCCGAGAAGGCGGAGACAAAACCGGCCGGGAGGAAGGGATCGTCGTCGTCGCCGCCGCCGCCAGCCGAGGGGGACGGGGAGGGCACGGAGTCGGCGAGGTCGGGGGTGACGAGAGGGAGCGGGTGGAGTGAGGGGAGGAGGGGGAAGAAGGGGTGGGTGTGGAGGTGGCGCTCGAGGACGAGGCGAGCGCAGGAGGAGCACTCTGAGACGGCGCGGGAGAGCGGCGGCTGCGTTGTGACGCACCGAGCCGGGCCAGAAGCGCGGCAGTAAGGGCACTGCGACGGCTGCGACATGGAGGCGGCGGCGGCGGCGGCGCAGCTCGTGCTTTGGGTTTGGCGACTGGTGGACTCCAGGTCTGAACTCTTCTCCTTGGTTTGGGATTGGCCGATTGGGGGTGGCTCAGGTAGGGTAGTCAGGCAGCGAGGAGGCGAAGACCCCGTTTCACCGGTCGTTTCCTGGTTGGACGACGAACTGAAGTCTGACCTCTCCATTTTTTACTTACAATTTGTTGATCAGGTAATAAGCTGGAGAAGTAGATAATAAGTTGATTTTCTTCTTCTTCAAAGTACTCAATTATATGCATTCGTGACATTGTGCAGTATGGCCTATATTTTGGTGGCACATGACGATGAAAATAAAAAGTGAATCATTGACCATAAAAAATATAATAGATCTAAACAAATATAACCGAAGATATTCATGATTATTTGTTGATTAAGTTATTCTAAGTCTAATTAGACACAAACTAATTAGTTTAGCCTGAACTTAGTTTTGCTATGTGACGACAACCTATGCCACAACATTTAAAACTTTACGTACTAACCTTATAGTTAGGTTTAGAAAGAGATCCTACGTTTGAAGGCTATCGCCTGACGCTCATAGTGGCCAGCCTAGTGAGGACTTGTTAGATTTAGAAAGAGATCCTATATTTGAAAGATGTCGCCTAGCGCCCATAATGATCAGTCCAGTGAGGACTTGTTTGGGAACCCACAATTCTAATCTATTCATATGAAATAGATTGGGACTGTAGGCTCCCAAGCAAATCTTGAGAGATAGTTGCAACATGCGAGCAGCGCATAGAACATCATGCATCTATCCGGCTAATCCAATACAACACCAAAAGGAGAGAGCCAAAACGCCAGAGTAGTAGAAGCACGTATTCTATAGAGCAGTGAGTCCCACGCCTTGCCGGAAGATACAGCCCACTAACAAGGGAAGTGATCAACGTGATTCATTTCAGTTAAGGAACACAGCGTTTATATCAATTTGCTTCATTAATCGTTATAATGGAAGCAAGTTATACAATGGGATCTAATTCCCGTATGTTCTATCAGCAACACTTACAATATATTGCTGAAAGCAAATACAAAGTGGATATCTGTGGATTATTGCTCGTATCTAACCTCTAGTATTGTGATCAGCAACAGGGGGGAAAAGGCAAAAACAATTGCTAAGCTTCTAGATCCAGGAGGGACTTATACATGACATGCTGGACTGCTGGTCTTCTCAATAGATGTTATCAGCTCTCATTTACCTGGGATGAAAAAAGTTGGCATCAGCCATATATGAGTAAGAACTCATTACAATCAAGTGTAAAGCCGTGTTAGTGCATTCAGAGCTATTGACATTGTTATTCTTTCCATATCAATGGTTGGAAAGTGTAGGTGTTGCCGAAGAGTAAAACATCACAGGAATAAATCCTGTAAGCAGATTTACAAAACAGATAAAACAAAAAAGGTTGCCATGTGCAAAGAAATTTAGTGTTCTTTCCGTAGGTGATAACGAGGCCATCCAAAATATGAGAACATAGTTTCTCTTTTAAAAAATAAAATGACAGCAGAGTTCATTTGTAAGAACCCTTTTTTGACATAGGGCCAGGGTAAATGTCATATATAAAATTCCGCTGTGCATGTAAATCATAGATAAACAGAAGACCAATTTCAATGCAGTATATTTCTATTATCTAAGATGAGAAAACCAAACTTACCAAAATTTTGGTATTTCTTTGAGAAGTTATAGAAGGCTTTCACAATGGCGCCATATTTCATAGAATTCAGCGGTCCCATATGCCTAGATGAGATATAATTGAGATATTTTAATGGTGGAAATAGATAATGAGATCAAGATTTATCAGCAAGATTGCAAGAACAAGATTTATCTGTGTATTATAGAATGGTAAGCATGCAATCTGAGTTCATTATGACATGATTGATGCAAAGTGGGAAAGAGGAAAGACTAAAATGGCAAAGAACACATACATTATCTCAGTATACCGCAATCTCCATGCAGGAAAACCTAAATGGCATCTAGCAGGGCCATACACAAGAAGAAGATCAGGTTCTGGTCCACCACAACCTAATGAACAAAGCAGAAACAATTGTTCATATATATTTATAATGGTATAAATGTTAAATACTTAAATGAGTATATTCATTTTTCCTACCAAAAGCAGCATCCATTAAAACAGAACATTTTCCAAGCATACCTATGGCTTTCAGTGCACCGGACATGTCAGCTTCTGTAAATACTATTTCATCATTTCCACAAGTATCCTTATCACCATTGAAATAAGTCGAGCAAAGTAAGTTGGCTGCTTTAGCAATGCCTTCCTTGCCATCTGAACCAGAAATATACTCTACTGTCATCTCTTTTTGACAACAGGTCAAAACTTTCATATTTGCACCCACATCCTACAAGTTGCCATTGCCAAGATTCATATGAACTATCAAAACAATGAACAAGGTGACCAACAGGGACTCTAGAGACTAATGTACAACTGTAAATAAGAAAATAACGCAACAGAAAGCTCGAGTATGTGACTTACCAGATAACTTCCTGAATTCACATCTCTTGAGCCATTAATAGCAGGTTCAAATGTTTTCTTCAGCACTCCTATGGTGCAATATAAAATGGTAAGGTACATCTCTTGTGCACTAGGGAACTAGGTAGTGTTAAAAAGCATAGATAAATATCAGATACTAAAGTGTAAAAGGAAGCATGGCTATAGATTGAATTGTTCATCCACTGCCCTCCAAATAACAGCAATTATGTGATGTTTCTTAAATCCATTTAATTTCTTATAATCATGTTCATTTTCATAAAAGGAAATATGTTATAGGTATATAATTGGCCAATGGATATACTCTAGAAATAAAACAATAGCGTTCGAAACAAATGCAAAGAGCAAACCTGTTGTCTTACCATCAATGTCATAGAGACATACATACTTCACACCGATAGTTGAGAGCCAACATAAGAGCTGCTTGATCTTTGCAACATTTTTAGCTTCTCTGATATCAACCACAACAGCCAAGTACTTGAGTCTCTCTAGTTGGAATTTCCGATACTTTGGAAACAATCCAAATGAAATGAGATAGTATTCTATATTATAAATCAGATGAGACCATAAACTAAAAAAGTTGATTGCTAAGTGGACAATGAACCAAAGCAACCCCAAAGTTAGATTGATAATCACTGATGGTCGAGACATCTGCACATCAAGAGAGAAACATAACTTTCAATGCTCTTTCTTCT
Source organism: Zizania latifolia (assembly GCA_000418225.1). NCBI lineage: Eukaryota > Viridiplantae > Streptophyta > Magnoliopsida > Poales > Poaceae > Zizania > Zizania latifolia. Next base: position 25,871 of record KE372695.1, on the reverse strand, counting down.
CCCAGAATACATTAACAACAAACATATATTTAAGAAAGCACAGAAATATCCATTTAAAATTGGCTTTCAGGCTTTGGAATCTAACCCTTAATGAACTCAAATAATCTAGTGACAACAAGCGTGTGTGCTCTTGTAGGATTGACAGCATCTGACAACTGGATTGATATCTCATTGGTATCATGCATATTGTTAATGTGTCACAAAATTAAGAATCTGACTCTCAATAGACGAACAACACATGAAAATTGAGAACATGGGTGAGTATGAAACAAAACCTGCCTTTTACATTGTCCTAAATAACTAGACTTGCATCAGTTTAAAACAGGGTTGCAATACCAAGACATGACTTTTTTCAAAGGAAACCAAGGCAGCAAACTGGTACCTCAACATGATTGAATTTTTTTTATTGAACTAAGTCAGCGCTGAACTTTCAGCTAAGACCATCAAAAATAAAGGATGAGGTCAACAAAAATGTATCAAAAGAGACAGCTCATAGAAGTCTTCTTATAAAGCAATTGCAAACAGAAATAAAAAGGAAACTATGGCAAACAAATTAAGGCATTGTCTCTGCTGTACTATATCCCTTCCCCTCACCAGTACCGACTGTGCACTGCAAAAACTTATCTATAGGGTTAAAAGTAGAATGTTAGTGCAAGAAAATCAGCAACCCTGCCTACCTACCGTTATTCACAGTAAGAATTCACACAAGCTTTTAGTCCATCCTTAAATCAATCTCTATAAATAGGATGGAAATAGGTCTTTAGAGGGCAGTGAGAGGAAGAGCCAAATTCACCGGTACACGTACATGTGGAGGAGACTGGTTTATGAATGCGGGATTCTCATTGGCCACAAATTCCTCCCTGCACAACAACCATGAGATAATTTTTTCAAGAAAGGACGAAGTGGACATTATACATCCAGGAAACTATGTGAACATCAAAATTTTGAGAAGTTGATATGAACTTTTGTTCTTTATACTTTTTGTCTGAACAAAGGATTGCAGTAGCATCCTTATTGAAAAAATCTAACAAATGGCACAAGGGAAAGGGAGAGAATAGAAGAGAGTGCCATAAGGAAATGGAACGATGAAATTCAAAGCTAAGGCAAGCAAACAAATCTGACATGGCCTTGGAATCCATTACTTCGCAGCTAGTCTGAGACAGATGATGAGGAAACAACGGACGCACAAAGACCAGTTATGGCGCCATCGAAACAGAGCAACCGAATCTTTGGCTGGACCTGGCAAGAACAACAATTACACAAAGCTTATGAGTTGTTACTTGTTATGTCACAGCGCATAGCACATCTTGATTGTGCTGCTGACATTTATTGTCCCTAACTACTGGAGGCTTCGCAGAAACACTCTCCTTTTCTAAAGTTTTTTAGATGGGAAAATTGATAATTTACGACTTCAACAATTTGTCACCCTAAATTTTTGCTTCGATTAAATGCCTTCCTAAAGCTTAGCACGTTTGATTTTTTGCCATTTCTGCAATTATTAATTCGTTTTCCTTTTTTCCCATGTGAAAAGACAACTTTATCCTTGCTTATCCAGCTCTGTGTCACCATTATCATTTTTATCACACTGGTTGATACATTAGCGATATGTGTCACCATGAAACTGCAAAAAGTTATTTTGCAGCCCCATGTATCACTTGGAACTCTATTGGGCTCGTTGAATTATATATGGATGTGTTCACTATCTGTATCTCTAGATTGTGTGTTGTGTCATTTCTGTCACAAAAAAACGAAAGGAAACCGAGAAACAAGACAGCAAGCCTCAGTAACACCATAATACGAGGTAACTGCTGATGGCCATTCGCAGACTTCTGCAGAAAATCAGTCCAACTCCTGCTCTGATGTGGCAAAAGACTCACCGGTGGTTTCCAATGTATCTCAATAGAATTCTCAGTCTGTATCAGACAATCAGAGTTCTGAACTTGAAGTGGAGTTTGATGAAGACGAGATCAGGCTGAAGCTTCAGGAGCTGGAGCATGCTTTGCTTGATGATGGTGATGACATCTTGTTTGAAAAAATACGGGACGAGGCGGGCGCGGGACGGGGCAGCCGCGGGCAGGGCGGGCGCGGGACGGGTCGCCGCGGCGGCGGGGGCACGGGGCGGCGCAATGGTGGCGGCTGTAAGCTTTGGATCTGAATGACAGGAAGCTGGATGAGAAGGGTAAAGTTATCTTTTCACCGGGAAAAAAAAGAAAAACGAATTAATAATTGCAGAAATGATAAAAAATCAAACGTGATAAACTTTCAACTTTAGAATCACGCGATATCCACGGCGTGGTTGCAGGTAATTGCTTTGCTTACATCTGCACATGTAACATCAAGCACTAGTAGAATAAACGACAAGCTAAAGGGCCAAACGCGTGGTATTGTTTCAGAGTTGTGCTCAATAATTTACTTCAATCGCATCGCATCGCAGCGACGAGCTATCTTGCATTCTCGCCCGGGGACCCTCCGGAAAAGAGAAAATTTAACTATTTATCACTCTAAAGAATAACACTTGTTCAAATGTCATTCACTTTATCGTCTTTAACTATTTATCACTCTTAACATGAGGGATGCTAATTTTTTGCCCCTCTACAGCCCAAATGTGCCAAATCAGCAACCATGTCACCGTTCTTGTCATGTCACCGTCCCTTAGCTACGTGCGTCGCCCA